>OZ030383.1:7764723-8178037 GCA_964023945.1 Ectemnius cavifrons | reverse complement strand
ACTCGTCTCCCATGGTCCACCGAGATGCTCTGTGGATGCTGGGAAAGTGGACCGGGTCGAGCGCGCTCACGCGCGAGTGTTATATGTTGTGTGTTTGCATTCTTGGCCGAGGATTGCGCGGCTCATCTTGGCCGTTTACATATTAATATTCGAGAATGTTAATTGCACCACTTAAGCAATGCGGCGGCGGTGGCGTAACGAATTTCGTTTCACCCGGGAATTGCCCGCTATGAATATTCCCTGATTTATAGGACTTGCACGCTGCGCAAGGAAACCACGTCCGCACATCTACTGCCTGCCGTGTTATTCCGCCTGCGAACTCGAAATTCTATGATTCCCTTTAATGAGATCCAAGGAAATTGCGTTCCCAGCGTAACC
The DNA here is from genome assembly GCA_964023945.1 of Ectemnius cavifrons. Lineage (NCBI taxonomy): Eukaryota > Metazoa > Arthropoda > Insecta > Hymenoptera > Crabronidae > Ectemnius > Ectemnius cavifrons. The sequence continues at coordinate 8,177,659 of OZ030383.1, read as the reverse complement.
CTCCTCTCGCGTCTTCTTACCTCCATCATTCTTGTCGATCATTATTTTCTATGGAAAAATATTATCACATATTTTTCATTGGTCCGGAGCACCTCAGGCACTCTTTTCAATTAGTGATCACTATTTTCTAATTCAAATCTCTGTCTCCAGTAATTTGTAGTAATCCACTTTTTCAAGAATTTCTTAAACGAAAACTAGTCAATAAATTTATACGATTGCTTTTTTTTAATCAACAAGTAGCTCACTGAAGATTGTATAAATAAACGTTTGCTCTCCAGAGGAATTAATTTCTTGGCTATGTTGATTTATAGAAAACGTTCACAGTGTTTTTATATAATCCACAGTTTTTTTTTCTTTCAATAAATTCTTGACGAAGCTCTTTTTCCTGGCAATTACGAAAGTACTACTTAATTAATAGAACACGAATGAGATAGCGTTCGTCCCAGGAGCAATCACTGTTCCTTTTAACCAAAAGTCGTCCCAAGATTTTCAGCATCAGCAGTGCCAGCCGAGTCTTCTCATGTACCTTTTATGCAGTTTAATCAGAAATCCTCCGTGCTGCCACATTAATATTTCAAGAAAGAAATGATCTTACGCCGCAAAAAGTATTTCTGAGCTCGGTTGGAGTTGCCTCCTCGCCGTCTCTTCGAGCATTCCTCTATTTAGTCGTACGATCCTACAAACCAATGCTATTTCCATCTTGAGAAATAAGAAAGAAATGTGGCTGTTCGCCGCGCTTCTCCGAGATTTGACAGTATTCATTAACAGAATCAATAGAATACAATCAAAGCAAATGAAGTTAATAACACGTTATACTTAATGTGTTAAAAATCAGTGCTATTTCTATCTTTAAAAATCAAACAGGAATACTCTAATTTATAGCAGTGTAGAGTAAAGAGAATGATAATGAAAGCCAATCAGTTTAATAGCACGTCAATCATACAAATAATAGTTGTATTTCTGGAGTGTATTTGTCGACTCGCAGCCATTGCAACTGCAATAAACGGCTAAATCAAATAGAGAGTAGAATGCAATTTTTCATTCGACACACACGCGCTTACATACATCAATGGTTGAGCTATCAATCTTCATATTTACCGTGCTAAAGGATCGCCGAGCGAAATGAACGTTGAATTAAATATGGAGTGCATCGCGACTCTCTACAGAGGGATGGATGCATTGTTTTGCGCACGAAGCGCGTCACTCGGATCAGAGTGACGTGTACAGGGTGATTCACTTGCGCTCGCATTACCTCTATCGAGTATTCTCTATTGCATATAGAATAATTGTAAATTATCCAGTAAATCTGCTATATGAATCATAATTATTTAGTAATTCTAATTGCACAGAAATGTTTCTAAATTATTCTCTATGCTGAAAGTTTTCGAATTTTGTTCAATTCTTCATGAATTAATTGTTTGAGTATCAAAGCGGATAGAAAACATAGTATGAGTAGTTTGAAAGCCGGAATTGTACCGAAAAGAGGTGGAAAAGATCTCCTGAATAATCAAGTTGGCCTGATTTAGACGGGTTTTTCTCATATTTTGCATACTTCCCGATATTTTCCGGGGCTGAAATTTGGTGGGGAATGTTTTCTTGTATCAAGGAAGAAGTGATATAAATTTCAGAGCCCTAGCTCAAAATTCATTTTTTCGCAAATTTTTTAAGGCCTACCCCTTCTAAAATTTTCGATTTTTCGAAGGTTCTCGGACTTTGACGAACGCTTGATAAATCGATTGTTTGAGTATGAAAACGGATAGAAAACATGAAACCAGTGGCCAAAGTGCCGGAATTGTACCGTAAACACATGGAAAACCGATCCTGAATAATTAGGTTCCATGGTTTTTCCCACGTTTTCCATACTTCCCGACCTTTTCCGGGACTGAAATTTGGTGGAGAATGTTTTCTTGCATCAAGGAAGAAGTGATATAAATTCCAGAGCCCTAGCTCAAAATTCATTTTTTCGCAAATTTTTTAAGGCCTACCCCTTCTAAAATTTTCGATTTTTCGAAGGTTCTCGGACTTTGACGAACGCTTGATAAATCGATTGTTTGAGTATGAAAACGGATAGAAAACATGAAACCAGTGGCCAAAGTGCCGGAATTGTACCGTAAACACATGGAAAACCGATCCTGAATAATTAGGTTCCATGGTTTTTCCCACGTTTTCCATACTTCCCGACCTTTTCCGGGACTGAAATTTGGTGGAGAATGTTTTCTTGCATCAAGGAAGAAGTGATATAAATTCCAGAGCCCTAGCTCAAAATTCATTTTTCCGCAAATTTTTTAAGGTGTACCCCTTCAAATTTTTTCGATTTTTTCGAACTTTGCTAATTTCCTTACAGATTATAGAATTAAATACATTTCCGGCATAAAATCTTTATTAAACCTTAAATCTACAACAGCATTAGATTCATTCTTCATTCCCCATAGTTCCCTTATTACTCAACAAACTCGTTGAATAAAGTATTTCCAGATTTAAATACATCTCGGAATTTCAGCTCTTTCTTGTCAGTAGCTTCTCGTTCAAAGGATCGTGCACAGTAGCGAGGCGGCTCGCGCGGCATAAAGAGGCAACTTTACGCGAGTGGTATTCTTCAATTAAACGCCGCCGGGACTTTGGTCGCACTTGGACCAACAAAGCGCGTAATCGCGGCTCGCCGAGCGAGTTAATAGAAGAAAACCAGCACGCGCTCGCTCGCTCGCTCGCTCGCTCGGCGACACGCAACGAAAAAGCCGGCAGCAAGTGCGGCAAGTGCTTTAGGAAAACAGGGAGCGCGTCGAGGAGTGCACATTGTTCCCTCGAAATCGCGCTGACGCATTCAGAGAAACTGAGAGCCGCCGACACATAAAAGTCCTTTTGATACGCGCCGGAACAATGTGTATATATCTCTCTCCCGCGCCGGGTGTGCTTAAAGCACGATCTACAGGGTGATTCAGATGCCTTTGAATCATCATTATCGTGAATGGGCCTGCTATACAAGATTTATATTGTACTAGAATGTTTTTCAAGTCTTCTTCTTATCTTATGTGTTATACAATATTATATTATATGCAGAATGTGAATATAATACAAGAATAATTTTTAAAGCACTCTGCTGAATATTAAGGTAGCCGTCGCATTGAATATTCTTTAAATACTTATACATAGAAGTAGATAACAATTAATTAAACTGATATTACCTGTAATAATCATCCTTCCATCATAACCAATAGTCTTTCCATATTTAAGCATACATTACACAGAGAATTCAATTTATTAATAGCCATAATGAAATTTTCATTTCTTCATTACATTCCAATTTAATTCGCCGCTGTTTCAATTACACTGTAATTATTATTGCTCGGATATTATTTCCCTCACAATATTAACAATCCTTCAATGTAATCGGCTCAAATTCTCTTCAACTATCTGAAAACATATTTAATAATCTTCTCTGAACGTCATAAAAATGATTAGGGAATTATTAAAAAAGATGAAATATCTCAACAGCTATCTTAAATACGAATGAGTGGGTATTTCAGTCAGGGGTGAAATTGCATTAGCAGAGTCGTAGGAAATCGTAGGTGAGGGAGGAAATACTTTTGGCTCGAAAGCGGAGAGCAACTTCTCCTGCCAGTGGATGTCTCGCAGTACACTGTCTTCTTATTAGTATGAAATTCCGTAAAAGCCGAGCGAGACTCGACGGACGAGGATGACTGAAATATACGCGGGACAAGCCGGAGGCGCTAGACTCTTTCGAATTTTATGGTCCAGACTCTTTCTCATCAGATGCTGCAGCTTAGAGAAAAGTGGGTCGCGGTCACCGGGTTTTAGTGCTTATGATGTCTGAAGTGACTCGCACGTCGCTGCGACCTCGCCGCCAGCGAGGGTTGTAATATACTCCCTTGAAGATTGTTCAAGAAAGGTTTACTTGCTGGCTTAAAGTGGCCATTCGAAAATGACTCTGGTATTATTTAAAACTTTGAATTATAGTTATTAATAGTGTAATTGCCAACGAGGTCGCATGGAGTTGTTTAACACTTTTTGTGAGACATTTTCATTTACGATAATTTACTCGACTTTTATTGAAATATGTGGACCGTTCATTGTGCAACTCGGGTTTCTCTTTTCACGCTTATTTTCTAAGATCTAGATATAGTATGTCTAAATATAACAGAAGGGGTTAGTTTGACCTCTCGCGAAATGTAGGTGAATCTTGATGACACTGGCATTTCAAAGGTTTCGTAGGTACCCTTAGAATTCTTTTAACATTGGAAGACTTGGGAATTCATAGCAATTTTAGAAGAATAATTTTATTTCGTTTTCTATAGAAAATAGATATGATTTATCGAAAAAATTCAATTAACTTTGAGTAGTTATACTGTCAGAAATTCAAAGTTCATACAAATCTTCTACAATGAATTAGAATAATTCAAATCATGAGAAATATTGAAAAAGGGTAGAAGTGTGACATACATGAGTGACAATGTCACCTCTAAAAATCCAAGCAGCATAGGGGGGCGCCCAGTAATCACAGACGGTACACTTGGAAACTAATTAACTTGAAAACTTAATATGGGGGTCAAGTGGGCTGTGAAATATGAAGCGTGTATCCCTTTTCATTCGCGCTCGCTGGACCGTTAATGAGGAGAGAGCCGAGACCACCCTGGCAGAGCGAGCGCTCTCAAATCAGTCTGCGCACTTGCTCTCCGCCCACTGTCTACTGCACGCGCTTTATCCTCAATAGAGTCCGAAGAATTGAAATTGAAAGTTTTTAGAATCTCCCAAGTATTTGACCTGTCATTTCTCACTTTCTCGACTCCCAAAAGGATGTTCTCAATTTATCCCGTTTGTTGGAAGATTATTATTCAAGATTAATTAGAATTCTTTTAACGTTGTCCCATATTGTTTCCTCATTTATGACCCGCCAATTTTTGGACCTGCAAAAAAATTCTACTTTCGAACGCAGGCTTTTTTATCGCCTCGCATTAATACTAAATATTTATCGATCCAAAAACATGATTGAATAGTAACAATGCGCGAACGAGGAAGGGGTTAAAGACATGCGGCGTGTCAGTGAAGTGTCGTTAATTGGCAGGTGTGTTCGCGCAGATATAATCCAGCATGGAAATTGGGTGAGCCAATAGCTGGACTGGATGGTCCCGTTAACAGTGTTTCCTTTGGCAAGCTCGTGTGATCCGCATAAACGTCTGTGTGTCAGGGCTCTGTCCCGTCGCCGAGTGGCTTTTGACTGCGGCCCATTGTGCGATGCAGACTCTGTTGCATGCGAATTGCACGAGGATCACCAGTCAATAGACTTGCCGAAGAGATGAGCGTGCTTAGTAGCATAGCAATAGCAAGACACGCCACGAGCGCATACACACACGTATATGCTCGACTGCTCTAGATTCGCTTTAATTATCCTTGCATCCTTAAATCTCAGTCTTGCCTTTGAAACTCTATCTCTGTCGTATCATTTCCCTCTGCTTTCCTTTTTGACCATTTTTTCATAATATTTGTACGTAGTATATTTAAATATATGAAGTTTTATCATCCCCAATTTATATTTGTCTTTGATAGTTGTTACTTTTCGAGTGCTAATATAATCTTACGTGATAACATGATTGTATCTTCCATCGAAAAAGCTCACTTCGAAAGAATTACTTCTCTTTATTTCTTTCTTGTACAGTTAACTCCACTCTCGCTTTAACGAAGATTTCTATCGCAGCGGTGAGTCGAGCCTAATTACTAACGGAAAGAGCTCACAGGGCAATTATGTGATTTGACAATTCGTTAATGGAAAGAGCTTTCGCGCATGCATTGTCGTCGCGTACGTACGTACGTTTGGCACTTGCTCGTGGTCGAACGAGGGAACGCTTCATGGAGTTATTTCGTAGAAAAGAGATTCAGTGCGCATTGTGCGAGGCCTGCGAACGGCGCGCACACATTTATACTCCGTCTCTCGCAAATGGAGCACTTCAGGTTCGCCTCCGGTGTACGTTACACGTCCTGCAACCAAGAGACGCTGTATATCCCGGTAATTTCTGGCTTGTACCATTCAGTGCGGCGAGAGCGGCACACTGAAATTTGCATGGAATTCTTCCATGGTAGAAGCGGAGAGTTTCGCTCGTAGAGCGCCTCGAGTCTTCGAGCTTTTTTTAATTCCATCAGTCGGTCGCCGCTTCAATTTGCGAAGTCATTTCCTTCGAACGTTTCGACCCTCCCAACGATGTTTACCTTAGTTCGGTAGAAAATAATTAATTCCTTCAGAATATTATAAGTAAAGATACCCGAAAATAATTTCTCGAATAAGCAAACGTAAGAAATTACTATTTCCTTATTATGGAAACTTTCGATGCTTACATATACAAGTGTCACATATATTCTTTTTTGAAGATATATTTTTTTATCGAAGTCTTACGATTCATTTTAATACGCCTATGAAAGATATAGTTTTTCGCCTGAATTTACGAAGCTATTTCCCTCGAAGGGTACCCCAACGTCACTTTGCCACCAACGACGATATTTTCGTTACTTATATCGAAGGCTTTATTGGCCAATGCCAGTGGCCCCGGCTGGAGAGCATTTTCAGGAGTAATCTGCTTTCGGTTGGACGTGCAAGTAGGCCAGGCGACGGGAACGCCACTTCGGACTGAAGAGTTCCCCGGAAAATCCGGAATAGGTAATCTAAATCGCTTTAGGCGACTAGCGTGAGGAAGCTGGTAAAATATCTGGAATGCTACTGGCCACGTCTTTTATCCCTAGTGGCTTTTCGAGCGTCATCCCTTAAAATCTCGCCCTTCGACACTCTCGCACGTAATGGATCGAGTTTATCATTGCTGGTAATGGTATGTGGCTCTCCACAAGCCTTTCCTGCCATTGGGAATTGTAGCCTTCAATCCACCGAGTGCCAGAATCCCCATAAGTTCTTTCAGTACTCTGCTTCCACGGTAAATGGAATTTTCCTACTTTCGAATAATCATTTCCATCGCGGTGAAGTAATATGAGTGAGTGAGAAATTGAGTTATCGATGAAATAAGTTTAAGACGTGACTAAATACAGTAAAATAGTGCTGGTATTTCAGAGTGTACTAAATGGTTTATTTAATGAATTTTTTGAAATTTTGCGATTACTTTTGAAACGCTTTTTATAAGTTATAAATATTAATTAAATCGTATTAAAATTCATTTCAGATCAGCAAGTAATATTTCTCATATTTAAATCACCAAATATTTTCATTATCCACTGTAAATTGAGATAGTCCGAAATCTAGAGATTCAAAGATGCAGTAGAAAATCCGACATTTCAATCTTGGCATACGTTTCTCACGTATGTCGAGGACAGATCGAAGAAAGTAGTTCTCGATCGGGTGGCATGAATAGGTAGGTCAGTTCTCTTGCTGGGTTGGAAGCAGGGAAAGCCGAGCGCAGCCGGCAGTGTTCAAAAGGGTTGCCGCTTGAAATTCAATAGACGTCAGTAGATCCTCGCGAGCATTCGTTTCTGCCGAAATACTCGAACGCGTCGTTTCACCCTCCGCCGAAAGCCACAAACGAAATTCAAAGATCGCCGACCCAACCGTCCAACCCCCTCTGCCTTCGTAATACCTTAGAAAGAGGTCGTCATCGACCCTCGCACATTTTACTCTCTCACTTGAGAATACACCACGTGATTCATGTACCTTTCAATCATTACTGTCGAATATATGTTGATTTCTATGTATGATTAATAAATATTTAATAATTGCAATAATAGATTCATGTGCTCTTTAATTTTCACTGTCGAGTATAACATTGATTTTCATATACAGTAATTATTAATTATCTAGTCATTTTAATGATACATAACTGATAGATGCTTTTCCATTATAGATATAAAGAATTAGAAATAGTATTTGAAGCGAAGTGTAATAGTGTTGATTCAAAGGCAGGTGTTAGTGGCAACGCATCTAATTAGTATACCAAGTCGAGTTGAAATCATGTAGTCTGGTAGAACAATAGAATTATGATAGAGCGATGTGATGCGCAAAGGGTTCGAACGCATACGTGTTATTTTGGCTTCCGCCACTGTGATCCGTCGACCGTCATTGAAGTCAGGTATTGTTCGACGAGCCAGGGATGCGGAAAACGACAGACAGCTCGGCGCTGCATTGTCAATTGTCTTAATATTAGAAATTTGTTACTTATCGGATTTGGGAACGTTGTGGTAAATGCTAGGAAAATTTGCCAATGTTATTCCTTTATAAATAACAAATATATCATAATATTACTGTTCAAAATTTTCGTTACTCCGTAAATGGAACAGAGTTCTCATTATTGCCTCCGGGAAACTGGAAATAATACATCGGTGTTCAATCATTGGAATGGCTCGTTGACATGAGTGAAGTGTAACCTAACTTTGAGCGGAAACTGGTAAAATTTCAACTGCTATCGCTTATCAGCTGGGTTCGAGAGCGAGTGCAGTTGTGGCCGTAGTCACTCGGCCGGCATTGGTTGTCGCGAAAGAGGGAAAATTTCGACAATAGCCGCTCTGCTAGCGCACCCAGATGTATGCGAGAGAGTCGAAACAAGGGTTGGGACACTTTAACTTCTAGCGAGGCTCGCATTCCATGAGAACGCGTGTAGAAATCTGGCTGCGTGTGCCACTTTCCGCTACTGCCATGGAAAAGAGAGTCGAGAAATCTGGAACAGCAACGCATTATATTCGGCCTCGTGAAACTTCTCTCACTTCTCAGGAAACGTGCTAATGATAAGAAGGGCTGGTAATTAGGTAGAAAGACGAATCCTATTTCGATTTTAATCATTTTGGTATACAACAATGTAACGTTAGTATTTAAATGGCTTTAGGAATTCGATCTCAAATTTGGATCGGTTATTTTTATTACAATCTATACTTTGCCTAATTACAACTGACTCGTATAAACATAACTTGTGTTCATATATTTTTACTCCAAATTTCGAGTATACTTTAATTCATTACTTACGAATTTGAATTTTGAAAACGTCTTATTCTTTACAGGATTACTCTGCTTTAAAAAGTACTTTTGTAACATATCAGAATTTTCTAATATCCATTCATCTTTGTAAACAATTACCACATACAGTTCATCTTATCAATTGAATCTCCCTCCAGATTCCCCCTCTATCCCTTCATCTTCCCCTTCTCGTCTCGTGGAGCGAATCAGTTGGACCGCAAACAGAAAGTGAAGCACGTTTCGTTCAAGTGGTCCAATAGCCCTGCGGGAAATTGAAGGCGCCACTACTGCGCGCAACTGGAAAAATTGGAAGCTGAGAATCCTTGGACGAGGAAAGGCTCATATTGTGTTTACCCTTGACGCTTGTTACTTCGCGATTTTATCAACCACCGACACTGCAGTCAGCGCCCTCTCCGAGGAGGTCGACCTCCATTCGTGACACTCAGCCGGCGCATAAAAGGGAAGCGCGTCTTCTCGAAACAATATGGATTCAGATAGGAGAGGAATTTTAATTGCTTGACGTCAGTGAAAGCCTTCGCTCGAGTGATCATCCTTGAGTTGTCCTTAGTGTGTTCGTGGAAAGTGAAGAGACATGTTTAAACTCGTACGGATAACTGATGATACGCGTAATTACTGTTTGTTATTCGGGATGCAATTAGAGAAATGTTGAAAAATCATCGGGCTTGTTTAATCAGTCAAACGCGTGTCAATGTTTACGCAATCAATTCTATATCAAACAAATCTCTGTGAAATGTATGCGGTATGTTTGTTCGATTATAGTTATCGTTAAATCAATCGTTAATTTTGCCAAATGTGTGTTTTGCAATGATCTCGATATTAAAGTAATGTTTACAAACTATCGGCAGTATTTACCCAATATTAGTAAGATTGAAATCAATCGATCATCAATTTTATCAAACGGGTATTTTTATAATCATTTCCAAAATGTTCCGTTGAAATCGATGAATAAACTTCTCGTGGACGAGTTAATCTCGGTAGGAAAAGTAACTAAACGGGTTTGAAAATTCAGACTGGGGGTTAAGATAACACGGGTGCGCCTGGAGCGGTGGCAATGCCGAACTTGGACAACTGGAGTGGCGCAGTTTAGTTTCTTAGTTCCGGTAGGACGTATCTGGATATCAGGGAGTCCGGGGCTGACAATCTGCAAGGATTCTCCGCAGGCTGCAAGGAGGCCGAGTGCGATTTTGCCAGAAGCTTGCGATAAAGCTCTCGCGGGGTCAGGCTCCTTACCAACTCAATTTCATGTTTCCAGTAGTTTCGCTGAGGAAATATGCTTCCGCTTCCCTTTCCACCATTGGCCAACAGAGTTTCTCTCGATTTTTATACTTTTCCACCTCGGAGTTATTGGTATCGTCGACCGTAGCACGACATGCAACGAGTGCACCGCCGCTAACGAGCGTGAGAACCGTGCGCGAAAGAATGCCGAAATGAGAGCCGAGGAAAGCGGAAGCGGACTAACAGTGAGGAAAACGGAGTTAAGTGAGATGTCGCGAATATTAAAATTCAGCCGGTGCTATTTCCCAGGAGAAGTAGCGATGCGAGAATTATTCGAGCGTTCCACCGCCGAGGCACACTTTTGTCTCTCGACCACCAATTTCAAGCTTTGCGAGCCTCCCAAATGATTTTTAAACTTGGAATTTTGTGATTTACTTCGACATTTATTAGAGTACATTAAATAATACCTAAATCATAGAAATGGCATTTAGTATCTTAAAATACTATCGTATTTCAATGACTAATTCTAATATAAATTCTACAAACTTATCTCCCATTAATCTATTTCTTTATCTAAAATTTAATTCCTCTCGAATTACACATACATTAATCTTCACCAGTTCTACCATTATACTCAGAACACTTTCCCAATTATTATTTCCTATTATAAGTAATACCAAAATCATTGAAGTATCATTTCATAGATTTTCACTAGTGGATCTAGTGTGTACTGCTCCACTAGGGAAACCTCCTCAGCAAACATAGGTCACTCGACAGTGCAAATATCCGGAACGTTTCAATGTAGAATTCCGGCTGACGGTAGATGAATCTAGATTCCGTATGTGTGCATTCACACTGTACACACACGTGTACAAGGGGACGATAAAATTGCGGTAGCCAAGCGACGAGACGAGCGGTTGATTGCCGGGTGACGGTGTGTTACGTATATTAAAGCGATGTGTGGATGTCGTGCGCGGAAGGTAAAGTGGCCCTGCTTCTCTCTGCCCTGTTAATCCAGCAACCGGAGTTGCCACTAAGTAGTCAGGTTACATACTCGCGAAAACTTTGTGGAGCAAGTGCGCCACTCACCGGGTCATTTTCGGGTAGCTTCACTTCCCTTGCCAATTAAGTATTAAGTAGCGCGACAGTATGAGCAACCACTGATTTTGGATCAAGTGTTTTCGTCTTTGAAACCACTCGAATTTCCAAATGCCAACGAGCTTTATTCCACTTGAACCTTCGTCACTGGTTATTGCAATATCGATTGAAGTGATATTTCCTGTGTAAGTTAATACGTTAATTTAAAGAATAGATTGTTGGTATCGTTGATGAAAATATTATTCAACGTTGTATAATTAAATCTTTTATTATCCACATACTTTTATTAGAAGAAGGAAAGTCGATTTATAATCTTTTCACGTATACAAATAGTCTCTCTTTATATATTAGTATACAAGTAGCATTATGTAGATATTAATCTCGAATCTCATTACACTTTATAGCTCCCACTTGATGTTGATTCGAATTCCCAACTAACAAGTACTTCATTCGTGCTGCTCGGCAGCATTTTTCCCAGCATCGGGCCTGTAAATTTGTGCGTAGCTACGCCATTATTGGGACACTCGGTAGGCTGGAATTTTCATTGAGTGCTAAAGTTCTCGTTACTCTCGAGCTGATGAAACTCGTCGGTGCGGGGTGGCCGCTTCTTTTATGGCCGATAACTTTACAACCCCGATAAACTGCCTCGAATCTTTTAGGGGATGTATGCTTTACGAGCGAGCGTAAAAGCTCCTGCTTACAACTAGCTCGGGCAATTTAACGCGCGCTATGGCAAACAGAAAAAGTGCCTGACGGAGCTTTTGCAGAATGTGCTGGCTGTGACAGGCGGGTGCAACAAAGAGAGAAAGTGGATGAGTGAGAGAAAGAGAGAGAGAGAGAGAGAGAGAGAGAGAGACAGAGAACTTTTGTCAGCGCGACAGACACACTCCAGGCCAATCGGAATTCAATCGAATCGGCTGGATTTACAGTTTCCAAGTTCGTGTTCGGAGAACTGATTTTTACGCGAGCTTTTTCCCCCACTTTCGGCCACCGGCAGGATCCGCTTTAAGGCGCTGTTGCAACTCTCGTTTCCTCCCTTCCCCGCTTCCATCGAGATATGTCCGTTTGTTAGGTATCTGTCAGTTTCAAGGGTACTGAAACGCCGTGCTGTTGCTCGGAGTCTTGCAATTTAAAATGATAACTTTATTATGGATTTTGCACTCGGAGAATTAAATAATTCCTGTGTTTGTAGAGGTAAAGTACGAGCTTTTCTTGTGAAGTAGATAATCATTAGTTGAATTTATATTATAATTTCAACATATATTGCCTGTGATGATCAACGAGCATCCCTTCTTCCTTTGCATCGTAAACAATAATCTTTCCATGTTTACACATACATTATACAGAGAATTTCAATTTATTAATGGTCATAATGGAAGTTTAATTTCTCCGTTGCATTCCAATCTTATTTTACCCGAGCTGTTTTAATTACAATGTAATTATCATTACTCGGATATTATTCCCCGGGTAAAATATCGACTACCCTCGCATTTCAGCCGGTCAAATCCCCGCTTAATGGAGGCTCGGGGACGAATTCGAAAAAAAAACAAACAAACAAAAAAAGAAAAACAATCTCCAGGTCAAAAGGCACAGCCGCCTGGTACATACTACTTCGTGAATTTAATGACCCGGTGTTTTCGACGTGGCTCGTTATTTCCCTAATTACCGAAGTCCACCACCTGACGACAAATTTTCACAAGCGACGACGAGTGCGCTCTCTCGCGAAGTTGAGAGCGTCGCAGGTGGCGCGCGCGGGCGCGCGCGAGCTCGCGTTCGGATTAACATACTTAATTAGAAAAGGAGTGTGCGGTCGCGGGCATTAGTGTTAATTTGGTGACGCGGCCTGCCAAGTTGCCACTAAGCAGCCGGTGCATTAGGAAAAGTTAGCCGCACTGCTGGATAGTGGGAACACCGGGGCGAGGACGAAGAGGACAAAGAGGAAGAGGTGGAGGAAGGACGAACTTTCCTAATAAATTATTATTACGCTAGGCGGACTTCTCCAGAGGCGCGCGAAAGCTCGGGAAAGCCCAGCGTAGACCTCAGACACCTCTCCCCGAGCCACCAACCACCCCTCTGACAAACGAATCGCGAGAATTTAACTAAAAAGAATGGAGCTAATTAGTGGCCGGGGACATTTGTAAAACTATTCCGAGGAAACAAAGTACTTTGAGGAAAAGCACCTCGCGCTATTCTCTCCCCTCTCTTTCTCTCTCTCTCTCTCCTTCTCTAAAGACCTTAAATTGTCGACCTCGTTTTCATCCCCTCGCTCTGCCACCCCACTTGCCATTAGCTTGCCGACATGAACCTATTATTGTTTTATAAACTGCCCGGGGAAAGTTGTGGGGAAATATCGGCGAGACAATTGGAGTGATTAGTTAGGAATTGTTATTAGTTGATTTTAATTCGGGATTACACGGTAGCTGTCTTGGATGATTGGGCTTTTAACGAGAACGAAGTGTAGCAGAGAGTAAATTGGGAAGACTCAATTATTTCGGTGATATTAAACGTAAACTAGACTTCTAGCGGCAGCGGCGGCGGCGGCGGCGGTGGCGTCGACTACAAAGCAGATTTGAAAACTTGTTGCGCCTTCGGCATACGCTTATTCAGAAGCACTCTGCCTCGCTCATCGATCTCGGGGACCGGGAATACTTTAAAGAGATCTCGTTACCGAGCGACTTCTACCGCTTAGCCCTTGATTAATCTACTTTCAAGCTCCCCTTCCTGCCGTCCGGAGCTTTCACGGCCATAAACTTTGACTCTTTGCAGCTTAGAATCAGCTTAAGGTAGTTGCCACGATGTATCACTTTTTTTGTTGGAATTGGCATGATTTTTTTCCAGGCATAATGAAGATTATTAACTAAGCTTTCGTAGTTCGACATCCTTTCGATTAAAAATTGTACAAGTGGAGATGACAGTTTTTTAATTAAAGCATTAATGGTAAGAGTTCGAAGTTAGTTTGAAGTTTTTATTAGAGAATATAGCTGAGATCATTTAATGTTAGAGATTTTATACAGTGCAAGGACTGTCTTAATACTACTTAATTGAAAAGTAAACGCATCTGCATTTATTTCTTTCGGTACCCACTGGAATTATTGGTGACATTATCGTGCAGTGTTTGTTCCTTAGCTTTTTTCTCTGATTTAGACATTGCGGGGAGTGTTAGTTCGGCGAAGGTTTGGCAGAGGGCAGTTTTAAATTTGTTCCCTCGGTTCTCTCTCTCTCTCTCTCGATCTTTAAAGCTCGCGAGTCGAGCCATTAATTCTAGCGAAAGCTTTAAAGCCGGGCGGTCGAGAGGGCAGGAATTATTAGCGGCGCTCGTTGTAGGCAGCGCCACGGAACACTTTCCGTCCAATTGGCATTACGTAAAAGCGAGAGCCTCAGCTTAATTACGATCAATTTCGCAGGCTCTCTGTCTCTTACAGGAGCGCGGCCCGGATAAATTCGATTGGCGTGGTGACCTGACGAAATCAGGTCGATTTACAAGGACTCGCATTATTGTCAACTCATTAATTATTTTTTTTTTATTAAAATCAGACGCGTGTAGATTATTGAGAGATATTTATTTAACATTCATTTTTTTTTTAACACCGTTGGAGATAAATTAAAGTATGTTGAAAATTTACGACATAAAAGTATTTTGTCATGTGTCACGCGGATTTTATTGGAATGGCATTATTTGACAGCTTTTCGCTTCATTTCTGCTATTAAGCTTTTAAACGACATAATCTTAACATTTTCACGCGTCACTCATTCATTTACAATACGGGAACATCCGTAACATACATCTGTCGGAATATTTACGCGACGTCACTGTAAGTGACAACATCGATTTACGTCTGATCCAATCAAACAGCCGTCCGCTGCCAGTAGCGCACGCCTGATTGGCAATATGCGAGAGGTTCGTTGGAGACTGAAATTCCGGTGGATCTTAGACACACCACCGGCCAGGAATTCCGGTAGTCGATCAATTAATTCGATTGGGAGCAGGAGAACCGTCAGATTATAAAGCCCGGTGGTGTGTTCGCTCGGTGTTGGTGCACCGGGTAGGGCGAATGCTCGATTAAAGTGGAAGTGCGACGAGCTTCCACCTCGCTATGCCAACTACGCGCGTTATAATTGGGCGAGCACCGGCGGGGAAACTGCTCTAATTAAAATTTCTTTGATGCCGATGCATTGTGATCCATGCTCACCGCCCTCGCCCTCGAGCACTCCCTGCCACGTAATTAGTAATTACACGTGGATGTTTGGTAGATCCGCTCTCCAAAGAGCTAAACAATAGTACGTGTCATTCATGCTTTAAATTTATTACTGTAATTATTTATACAATGTCTTATAAACATCGTAATAAATGATGATTTTCGAAATTGTCACACGATCGACTGTCAACTTCGACATACGAATGAATAATTACCATTGAATTTTTAAATATGTTAACAAATACATATTATTAATAAATTAATTTCTACATTTCTGTACAATTCAAATGATTCTATACTTAGGACAATCCTTTTGAAAATATCCACAGGAAATGGAAAGGAGAATCGGGTGCAATATTTACAGAGTCCGAATATTCCTGTAGGCGGAAGTCGCATGGCAGCAATGTATATTTGTCTGTGCGGCCAGTTATTCAAATAGCACTCGACCAGCCGAGCACGAAGGACATGTTGACATTAGTTAGTTCGATGTGTCCGCAAACGAAACGGTCCTTCGTCCAGGATGTAAGGACAGCTGCTGGCTCCTCCTGTTCGTGAAGAGTCCTCTTCCATTGCCGCCTCAGACTCGATGCACTCGATAACGTCCCTTCGTGTCCACACGACTGTCCAGCCGCTTCCGATTGCTCGGCGAATTACAATTTCCAAGGCAAACTCCTCCGCCTTCCGCCGTTCCCCTTCGAGAGCCAGTTGATCGATCCTTGCTCCGCTGTATACTTATCGATACGCAAACTAGAGATATTATCGCGCAGTATCGGTTGGCACATTGGCAGTATTTGTGTAGGATAAAAGCGCTCGTGTTCGTATTGAGTAATTTGACAAAGGTTTTGTAGGTTGGTATGCTGGGAATGTAATTTTTATTTTTATTGTATTGTAAGTATCGTTGGTGGAATTTTGTTGAATGGAAAGTTCAAGTTGTATTGACAAGTTAGTTTGGATTTTTAATTGATAGTAATGAAATAAGCAGGTAGAATTGTATGGAGATTATAATTTGAGAGGATCGCATCGGAATTTTGAATCAAAATCCACGCTCGAGTCTTTGGACGGTTTAAATGCATACACAGCGATGTTGGTTCATAACTTGGTTCACCACTGTAAGTCCCACAAAGCCGCGTTACAACCGCGAGGCTTAAAACGCGCAAGTTCCGTTTAAGTGTCGATTTCGTTTCTGGTTTGATTCAAGCCGGCGGATTAAGCTGCGTGCGTACACCGGCGAGCGTGGATTTCCTGTGCCGCTGGTGCTCGGTATTTCAACCAATTTTGGATTTAACTAGTTTGTACGACAGAATCGCTGACGTTTTGAATGCGAGACGCTTCGTACTAACGTGTCTGCTTTGGAGGGATTTATAGCTTGCCTTGATTCCTTTCTTCATTTTTTCTATATACATTCCTATCGAATCACGACAATGTTATCATTGATATTTTCACGAATTTTATTCTGTAAAAGAAATATCGACAAGGAATTTTTCAGCTTTATAAAAATAGACGATTTTCCCTATAAAATAGACACTTTTGACGAATAGTTGGAAAAAGTAATTACGTAGCATGGAAGTTAAAGGAATCTCAAATAATAACAAATCCGAACTCAATAGAAAACAAGAACAATTCAATTGAAAAACGCTCTAACAATTAAATGCTAGAGAATAACAAGTAAATTAAATGGGACTCAGGAATGACACATTTCTCGATGAGTAATCCCAAATAAATTGCTCTCGAGGCGTACAATAACGGGTATTCTAACCGTTGGCCTGGACAATTCCAGGAAAACAATAGAGAAGGAGAGTGGCAGGCAAAGTAAATGCAAAGCAAGAACTCGTAAAAGGTCCCAGTGTACTGGTGTATGAAATTTTTCTGAGCCTTCCACGCCCGAGCGATGCCTGAGCGGCACAATAAAACAGATATGAGTCTGTCGGAATTGGGAACTTAGTTTATCCAGTTACGGGCAGGCAGCAAGGCCGGCATAACCGAGTTTCGTCCTATCTCGCGTATAACAAGAACTCCGGCACTCTACTTGGCACCTTCGAAGGATGAAACGACGATGTCTAATGTCTCCTAGCTTTCCGAGTTTCGTAATGATTGCAGCCAAGCTTCCAAACCCTACCGTTTATTGTTTAAAATAATTGTCGCGTTGTATTCCATCGAAATATCAAACATACGAAATTTGAAAGATTTTGGACCGTCAATAATTTCGAATATTTTTCTAGTATTCGTATCACATTCTTCTATAAGCCTGTAATTTTTTAATTGAAATCTTAGCATCTATTTTGAATGTAAAATTAAAAGCTATATCATTTCGAAGGAAACGTGTAGAAAGGTATAACGCGACAACTACTTATCCGAGGTTCGATAATACTTGTCAATTTGTCTCTCGACTCCTTTATCGTAATTTAGGTGGGTTCGCATTTTCACTTAGCACCGCACGTGGCCAGCTGAGGGGATTAAATTATAATGCCGCGGTGATTTCGGAACACGTACAAAAGGGCTAAGTGCGCCGTTGTCTGTGTGAGACTCTCCCAGCGAAACTGACCGCGTGCATTATTATCTAACTGCCGGCAGAAACTTGTCGAAACGTACCATACCCATTTTCCTCTGATGTCTAGTGCTCCATTTAGCGCTGTTAAAACGCTTTCCGTCCGTCAGAGCTACCTTTAGCTCGTCCGAGAGTGTTGCCTTTAGCCTCATAACGAACCAAATTCAACGACGGCATTTTAAATGCGATGGGCTAATTGGAAGCTTCCGAGTACCGGGAGATATTTTCCTTATTTAGACCAGAGCGCATTTCGAACCTCCTTGAATCTCTGAAAACCGGAAACATTCTATCATGCTCGAAATGCATTTTTAAAAATATAGGATTAAATAATACTTTTAGGATTTTGAGTCATAAAAATTATCGAATTAAAAATTTTAATAATACAAATTTCATCGTCGAACTAATTTTCTATACTTTTATATTAAACATATGTGTCGAAGTGTCTCGCACAAGTTCAATATAAAATAAGATATCAAGTGTTAGAAAATTCCGTACCGTTTTCGTGCCAATTGACAGACGATGGGCAGTGAAAAATCGAGTTTCGATTAGATCGATAGCAATAGCCGATGGCTATAATAGAATGTTTGTGGTGATTAAAGGGGCGCGGATAGATTTAGTGGTGAAATTTCCTAGGAGTGACAGCTGCTAGACGCGCGCCCGACGGGAATGAGTTGCGGAAGCGAATGTAACTGATGGTCTGTCTCGCAGGGCGAATCGAAGCGTCTGAAATCAACGGCATTTGGTGCGCGATCTCGAAGATGGATTATCAAGATCGTACAGGCTCCACCTGACAACTTGTCAATCCTTTAACCGTATAGTGGAAGTGTTGAAAATCCGTGAAATTGGCAGGCAACGTGTTCATATGTGTCAGTTATTTTTATAACAATTTATATTGTGTTCGAAATTTAAATGACTCGCAAAAATATTCGAATGCTAGTTTATTGTTGATATTATAGCTTCATATTTCTGATCTTTATAAATTCATAGTAATTTGAATGACTAAATTCATTCGTTATTCCAAATACATCTGCGGATTAGAAAAAAGTAGAATCCATTTCGTTGAAGCCTGAAACTTTAATTTCGTTAGAACAGTTTGTAGAGTCACCTTTACTTCTTTCTCAGAGAAGCAATCGTCCGGGACTCACAACTTTCAATACTCTCACAGTTTGAGGCTTGGAAGAGAAGTGAACTTGTGGCGGCACTCACTTTAATAAATTCTTCACTCGAGCAAAGAGACTTAACGCTAGGACTTGAATGAATAGTTTGAATCCTCTCGCTCCCTTTGCCAAGTACATTTAAGGCCAACTATCGTTTTCTCTCTTTCTCTCGTCTAACACCTTCAAAAGAATTCGGCTTCGATCCAGCAATGCAGAGTTTTCATATCGGATGTCAGGCACCGATCCATTCAAGACCGAACAATGCTCGAACAATCGAGATATGCTCCTGTCAAAGTCAACTCCTCGCGAAATAAAAATCCAACGATCCTTCCTTAGTGAAAAGTTTCGAAAAGCTTGTAAACCAGTCTGAAAATAATGTGAAGATAAACAGGACGAATTCTCATCTTACAAGCGTTTACTTTTACTAATCTTTAATCGTTCTTGTATTAATCCTTCGTAAACCAGGCAGGATTCAATTAACTTAGTAAAATTAACCTCACATAGTTGACAGTAAGATAGTTCTTCGCCTGGTTCAATGTGGGTTAAAGTCGACGGTAATACAAGATTTTTCATGTTCGGTTTAAGAGAATGAAATTGGTCTGATTGGGAATAACGAGCGGTCGACGGTGCGCTCTAATGAATTTCTCAGAAGGCTGTAATAATTGGGAGCTTTCATTACGAGCCGTAAGAGGGCTGCATAACGAGGCAGTGTGCTTTATTATTTCGCGAGGAGTACTGGGAACCCAGTTTCATGTTCGGAGACATTCAGATGGTTAATAACACGCGCTGTAATAATAGAGGAGTGCTTTCATTCGGGCAATCTGACTCTAGATTTTGCGTCGTCAGTGATTGCTCTTTGGCCGCAGTGTTGCTTGCCTGATATTCCGAGGTTCTCGTATTCGTCGGTGTAGTAATTGAAGGACAAACATTAGCTGATACGTGCTTGCAGCGATCGGCAAAACGCCTTTGAGAACGATGAGCTACGGTGTTGGTGTATGGATCGCTCGATTATCTCTTATTAAGGACGTCTACGTATAGCAAGTGCTTCGAGAATCAAGTAACTAGTTGCTCGTCCTACGTTGATGGCTCTGACACTCCATAAACTATTAACAAGTTAGCGCAACAACGTCAACCATAACCAGTGACAACGAGCTGTCAGTGTTTCCACTCTTCCAAAGTGATCGTTGCTATCCTCCAAAATGCAATACTTCGAATCAAACGCTACTGTTAAATCCGGTATAATTATTCTTTAATTTCGAGCCGCGAGACTTTTTCAACGTTAAACAAATTGCTTTCAAAAAGTAGTTCGCATCGGTGAACAAATACTCGGAGTAAAAAGCAGTTTTACCATTTAAATCCGTGCTTTCTGTGCGTTAGTTTTTCGGAACAAAAACATTTTTACTCTTTTTCCCCCACTAATTACGTTGACAAAAAGCATATAATATAACGGGACGCGGTAGTTAGTACTTTTTTGTGGCAAACGAAAGAGGGAGTATCGGTATTCGGTATTCGAGATCAATTGCTTTCGAAGTACGACTGGTCACCGCGTGAGCATTGGATTTTTATATTAAAATGGATACTCGGGGCAAGCGATTCAGAAATTTTAACATGGCCAAAGCTGAGGGTGGTTCGCCCATTTTTCACGGGATCGACAAATTGAAGCGGGCGACGCAATTAGCATACACGCCCGGTAGCTTTTTTCCCACCCCCTATCCCCTCTCCTCCACTGATGCCGGCGTCAGTCAACGGACGTTTATTATTCGACTGTGATTAATTATGCCAGCACACGCCACCCACGCCAAGTACAGGTGGCTCCAGTTATGAACTGCAGTTTGCTAAATATCGCTGGAGTCACCTCGGACACGCTCTCTGCCGGCTGCTGCTGCTGGTGCTCGAAAATCGGCTGAAAACACTATCAGACGTAGTTCAGCCCTTCCAACATTCGCGCTCCGCTCGAAATCATCTCGATCGTTCTTTTATCTTGACACGTATGCCAATGAAATTGTTGCTTGATTTCAATACCAATATTTATCGGGCTCTGGGATGGCTCTGTCGAGTGTGGAACTCTCCCGTTTGTATTTACTCGTTATTCCCGACGATTTCACTGTCCACAGTATCTAACGAACTGATTCTATAAACTTCTAATTAAATGACGGGGCGCGACCGAATGGAAAAAACACACTGCCGTGAGCTCACCGATATACATATATATCCCATCCGTGTACGGGAAACGCTCTGCAGTGGTTATCGGACAACGTGTCATCGGACAATGCGAAAAACAATGCGGACTTTTTTCTCCAAAAAGTGTACTCTTTTCCATAGAATTGCCTCTGATGTAATACGATCGGTGAGCTAGATTTGCTGTTTTAAAACAGCCATTCGGCGACATTTCTGCTCGCTTTTTGCGCTCCGCACACGGTGATTCACTTGCTTTTGATACTCGACTGTCGAACCACTCTTTTTATTATCCACTAGTTGTCCTCCGTGTTGTCCGCGTGATATTTCCTATGCACGTTAATAATAATTCAGTTTCAAGATTAATTGATTGTTTCACCATTATTTTAAAACTTTGTTGTACCTTTTTTTTATTGATATCCTTTGTGCAAACAATTGGAAATCATTAATAGAATATAATACTGGGAATAGTTGATATATATTCATGTATAATTAAATTCCTAGTTAAATTATAACAATCCTGTACATAAAAGCTTGCACTTGACATGATTCAAAGAGAAGTGAATCACTCTGTACACGCAGGGGGTTAGAGTTCGACAAGAGGCCGTCGGGATACGAACGTGCTTGCATAATTTATTCCAGGGTGACGTATGCGTCCGCGTTATATGGCACGACTGGAATTAACGGCGGCTGTTTACTGCGAATAAATTGGCCCGATTATCGGCGGCCACCGAATGAATTGTTCTTGCAGTCTCGCCTGATCCGCTAACCAACACTTGACACAACTCCTTGCGTCCCTGGAACTTCCACCTAACTTTTCGAGATCAATTTATCAATTCGGATCTTCCGGATCAGTTAGGAAGTCAAAAATATCTCACAGAAAAATTTTTAAGTCAAATTTTGGTATATTAATATTCAATCCATTTCACTGAAGGAATTTATTTATTTCAATTTCCAACGATTTCATACATTTTTTAAAATAGAGCTTTTTTTCAACATTTTAAATTAATCGTACTTTTTTTTGCTCCGCATGGCTTTTTAATCAGAAAACAAAAATTGGGTCGTCGAGGGTTAATGAAGTTGTCGGTCATTACCGATTCCCTGTTAGTTCTCTGGGACACCGGAAGTTGGCCAAGTTGGAGCCGGCGAAGTTAAGCACGTGGTTAAGTGGAATGCGAGTCGAACATATTGATAAAACTCCCACCCCCCTCATAGTTCGCACTTCAGCCGCTTGTAACCAGCGGGAAGTTCGTGCGCCGGTATAATCGAAGTTTTGTTTGCGCTCGCTGAGAGAGTACTTTCAGCGCGGTATTACAATATCATTCTCGACAGGGAAACAAAGAGAGAGAGAGAGAGAAGCAGATTCGATTAGGGGAAACAGGCGAACTTTTAATACTGCTAAGTTCTTCGATTCAACTATACAATTAAGATCTTTCAATTTAAAAGAACCCAAGTATGAGAAATTCGTATTTTTAATATGTTATTTTATCATTCATACTATTTTGTATTACAAAACTATCTGATTTCCATTTGATCAGGAGACACAATTTCGAATAAATATTTTTTCGATACATAGTTTTTAACCAAACAAGAACACATTCGATCAAAAAAAGACTAGAAGATCGTAGCAGATGAAACCACCGTGAATTCCCAACAGAAGCGCGTCTCTCGCGAGTGGTTCTCGGTTGTATCGCAGAAAAAAAGCTCGCTGGAAGAAAGAGCCTGGTTCATTAGTGCGTTCGAGTGAGATCAGCAGCAATTAGTAGAGCGGCGACCGCGTGCGATGCTGACCCGGCTAATTAACACAATAGTGGAAGCATTAGTGCCGTGTTTGAGTTGGATATTAACTCCGAGTAATTATCCCGGCAATCCGGGTGGACCGCTGCTGTACGATGCCTTTGAAATCGCATTGCTACGTTTCCCGGATCACTCAGAGCTAGCCAACACTAAGTAAGCTTGGGTTCTCAATGCATCCCCTCTTCCCTTATTTGCCCCCTTCAACGGGTAATTAATAATTCCCTTGTCCATTAACATATGTAATTGTGAGTGTAGTAACCTCGGCCCAGTAGAGGCCTCAAACCTCGCTCTTGAGGTTTCGGCTCCAATTAAATGAGCTCGAAGAGCTACTCCCATTGCGTATTGGGTGAGTTCCTCTCGCTTCAGGAACCCTGCTTATTGTCGACTCTGGCTCTTACCGCAGAACGGCAACATTAATTGACGCTGGCTAGTCGTACTTCCGTCGTCGCCACTGTTTCCGAGTGCTTCTCTTGCAGTCATCTGCCTTGAATGATTAGCATTTCTATTGTGTTGTTATGTACGAGCTTCTACCATTTAGATGTAATGTGATAATTTTGTGAAATGTTTTTTGAAGTTTTCCTTTACATTAGAAATGCGTGATAACGTTGGAATGTCGAGAATAAAAAATGCAGTTGGGGTAGAAAGTGGTATAATGTTGGTTCATGAAAGCGTTTGAAGATTTCTTTGAAGAATTCTAGTGAAAGAAATCTCAAAGACTTTTATGAATTTTCTCTCGCTGTATGTTTAGCTACTTTTAACATTTTAGTAGTTGGACTTATTCGCCATTCGGAGTAAGTCGTCGTAAAGTACTGGTATAATATAATATATCATATAATTAAGGTAGATGTAATTTCGCCGGGAAAAGACAAAGGGAATTCGGTGGAGCGTTTGTGTGTTGTCGACGATGGTATCGAATGGGTTGAATAAACAAATGGGAAAGGGAAGCTTTTAGTAGGGAGGAACTAGAGAGCAATGCTCGTAGCGTAGCGAGAGTAAGTAGTATGAGAGCGAACTGGCTGACCCGTGGAGCGTAGAATCGAGCATCAGGTTTTCCCGACATTGCGGCTAAAGGGAGATAAAAGGGAAGAGGGACAAGTTGCGCAGCACCAGCATCCACAGAGATTTTTTCTCCCCGCTCTCCATTCGTACGAATGGCGAAACACCCTTAGTATCGTCGATAAAAGCCGGATGATCGAGCAGAGCACATCTCCCTGCTTTATTTTTACCCGATTACATTTCTCCTCTCATGTTGCCTTTATTTGTCGAGAGCGGCGGCCTGGGTTTTCGAGAGGAATTTATCACTGGCCGGCGGGCGGCTCGGCTCTGTTTTGAAATCTCTTCCCTTTGATATCCGGTGATAAAAGGGGAACGGAGTCGCGTATGGCGAGGCGCGCCAATTTCATACCATCGCAATTGACACTTTCCAGATACGTCGATAACCAGAGAAAATAACGTTCTCGAGTAAGTTAAAAAATATTGTTATTTAATAATTGAGAGATTTAATAGACAAATTTTCCCTTGAAATTTTCAACATTTCATTACATCACATCGCAGTCTAAATATACTTTCTCCACGTGTCACGTGTTCCCATTGAAATGTTCGAAAACCAAGAGAAACTTTTGATCGATTACCAAATATTCGTGTCGAACACGAATTACTAGATATTTCATAAATATACCAGTACACAACAGGTTAGATTCGACAAGGGTGATTCAAAGGGGAGTGAATCACCGTGTACAGGAATAATCGGTAGTATAGTTGGGCGTCAGTTAAATCAGGGATTTTTCACGCATAACACACACCGACGCGCTGGTTGGCTGCGAAGCCGGTTACAGAAGCTCGATAGTTTGAAGCGAGGCGAGCAACCGCAACACAACTTTAGCAGGACGCCCGAGGCTCTTCTCTTGTAACAGAGGGGATACAGCGCAACCTTCCCGAACACATGACACGTAACTCGGCTTCGAGGAGCAAAGGGCCGGCATACACGACTGCCACATGTAAAAGGGGAATTCCAACGGAGCGATTTTATTGCACGCGATTGACGCTCGCTTCGAAACCAGCTTGCTTATTAACGCGCGCGCACTCACTGACTCCCGACGATTGTAGATCGGGTGCTTTGAGCGGATCCCCCGGCGGACGATGCATCCTACAAAGCTTTTAGCCAACTCGAAATTGCCAGTTCTTTAACCCCGCGCACTACCACCGAGCTTTTCCCTTCGCCTTCTCTCGTGCGTGGTTTGGATTCGTAATTGATTTCGCTGCCGGCTGCTAACGAGTTACTAGTCTACTCAGAACTTGCCAATTCAAAGCCCTTCCAAGAAGTTTTTGAATCAGACATTTTATAATGTTTTAACTGTCCTATTCTAGCCGAATCATATTTCTTATGTCTGTTAATAATATTTCACATTAAAGAATAATAGTTTGTTGCAACTATATTTGTAGTATATAAATGTACTTCCTATTTCTTATCGAAATTTACACCGCAAACGAGAATATATGAATAATTTTTTTATTCACTGTAAGTCTTGTAAGTTTTTTGTAAGATTAATCAACACACCAATCATATGTGTACTAAGTGTGACAATTTCAAGTCGATCTAATTAATAAAACAAATATCCAATTTATGTCACAACTCTACAGAAAATAAACTTAATCACTTTCCTATCATATCAAAGCTCGCGATGACGTTTTCATCCGCAACGAACGAGGCAGAACAATCGAATGAAGACGTTATCAAATTACTCTCATTAACCAAAGCTCGAAGCATGTGTGCGCAAAGTGCAATCGGCTCGCACGTATCCGAAACTGTTATCGAGCCGTCAGGTATTCGCTGGGTATCGTTTTCCTCGACAGCTGGCGGCAGGAAGTCTATCAGGGTGCACGCACAGTGGATCCTGGCGCCGAGAGGAGAAGCTTTCGGAGCTTTCGCGTCAGTGAAGTTCCTAAGGTGGCTCGTTAAAGCCTCCTGCACGTGCAGACCAGATGGCAGAGGGGAGGATAAGCTCGGTAATCGGGCCGTCACTAAACTGTCGAGGCTTCTGACGAACTGCTGATTCGTAAGTCAAATCGCGGTACACCGGTCACGCTACGGAACCTTTCCTTCTCTCTTTCTCTCCCGCAATAATACCACTCCAATATTATCCTAGGCCAATTTACCCTCTGATAATGAAATCAATACGTATACTTTGTGTTTTATAATATGCGCCTCGTTAATTTTAACAAATTTTTAATCAATTTTCATGCACTGTTATATGAGAAATTATGCAACAAAAATATCCTAGTTCAATTTAAGATCTGATAATGAAATCAATAGGTGTACTATGTACTTGGTTAGTATACAGGGTGACGGATTTATATGGAATCAGTTATGATATATTAGACTAGGTGAGCTAAAGTTGGTTCACACATATCAATGATGTATGCTTTGTCTCCTGTCAGTGATATGAGTCTGTATTGACATGGGATCACACTGTCACGTCACGTGCACTGATATGTGTAGAAGGACCTTTATGCTCCATTTACATATACCAGCAAACGTATAAACAATAGAACACTATTTGCCATTTGACCTGACAGCTGCGCTGATACGTCAGGTTTCTATGTGTGCATCAATTATTACTTGTTCCCGCGCGGGTTCCTTTTATGGTAAAAACTCGTTATAATATAATGCGAATGAATGAGCAACCCGAAAGTTTTAATTGCAGGTTTTAAATAATTGCGCCTGCATTGTAATACTAAAAATTTACCCTCCAATTATTTCTCTATTGAAAAACACCTGACATTAAAAAAGATGTGTGCCGAGAGCTTCTGTAAAAGCAGGTCGTTTAATTAATCCTGAATAAAGTTCATTGTTTCATTTCGTAACAATTGGATGGGAATGGAAATCCTTATTGATTTCATAATAAATGTATCAACCTGTATTAATACGGTCTGAGAATGCTGGGCCGCCAATGAGGCCGCATAAGTCTGCTAACTCCTCGAAACGCAGACCAAATTGCTCTCCGCCAATCGAAGAATTAATTTGTCGAAATTCACACGAATGACTTGTTAGACTGTGCAAGTTTGCGCGAATAAAACTTGGTTGCAGAGCTTTTTCAATGACTGTGAAAAGGTGGGAGTATTACGAAACGCGGCAACTGGCGTGGAAATTCATGTTCGATTTGTTAGCAGCTGAAAAGGGCCGCCCTTTGCGCGTTAACACGCACGCTTACATTTCGTACGGCTTTTCAGCCCATTACCAACGCCCGCTCGATTCAATTGGATCGCTCGCGACCGTGTTTAATAAAACACGTGAAGTGGTAATTGACCCAGCTGTGAATGCATTCGAGTGGACGCTTGACAAATGAGAAATAATGGTGCGATTCGAGCAAACACCTTTTGCGTTAAAGAAGTTGTCGAGTTATATTGCGTTTATAGTAATTATCAGGAATTTTTCCGACGCATACAGAAGATTATTGCTTAACCAACTCGATTGGCAGTACAAACTTTACGAGTAGCTAATTAACATTTTAACCGACAGCAATGAAAAGAGAATCCAATTACATAACAACACGAGTCGTATATTCTACAAAGAAATATCTTTCTGATTTTTTTTCAACCCTTAGATATCAATGTCCATCGATATAAAAAAATACGTGTCTAATAAATTAAAGAGTACTTACTTCGTGCAATTTTTTTATCAAAATCGGCGCGTATCATTTGGCCGACGAGCTTTGCAAAAAAATATCCACCCAACTTTACACACAGTCGTTTACTGAAAATCGTAATGGCGAGAGACTCTATTTAGAGGGTGCGCAAATTCACGTAGATAATATCCCAGCAGGAGGCGCAGGGTCTTCTGGGAGAGCGGAGTGTGCTCTAAGAGGGTGGTAAACGTGAGAGCAAAGGGGTGAGAAATAAATAAGTCCGGTGGTGCGAAATGTCTTCATTTCCGTGGTGCGAGCGGCTGACAGGCGTCGGTAAAATACGTTTTCTTATGTGGCACGAGTCCAGGCCTGCTTGCGAATACACGCTCGCTTCTGAATGAGGAGAACGCCTAGGATAACTGTACAGGGTGATTCACTTGCTGACGAATCTTCACTGTTACGTATAAACTACTGTATAATAATTATAAATTATTTAATTTAAAGTGTAATAAATTAGTTTTATTAAACTTTTCCACTGATATCGTCGAAAGAATTTTTCAAATCGGATGAGTAATTTAAGAGATGTCCTCGCTTATCTAAACGAACATCTTGCAATTAGTATAGATTAAATATAATTTAATAAATAGTCTTTCCAGGAGGCTATTATAGATATAATATATTATACTATTATGCACATAGTACTATACATAACACGTGTCCGAAAAAAATTCTGACGAAAAATTACGAGCATATAAATATCAATATCAGCGGAATCTTTTTGTGACGGTCGATTCCGAATGGGAAGTAGAGCAAAGCAAAATTTACATTATAAATACAATTCAATGTTATATATAATGTATAGAAAAGTGAGAATATAATTCATAATTATTCTGTATTTATAGTAACCTAAACTCGACAGTGTCGATTAAAGGCAAGTGAACCACCCTGTATGTACGAAATTGTTACCGGCCAGACACACAACCCCCTAAACAGCTTAATGCGCCCACCGCGAACCCCATTCCCGTTAAACGAACTACCCCATCAAATGCTCCTATGGAATTTCCATTAATCCTGGCGAAATTAAGGCGCATCCCAACTACTAAAAACCACCTCGCAAAATCGAGTATTTACCTATGCACAATTGCGGCGAAAAATCTCGCATGTAAATCTCCCGCAAAATTTATTGGAATAACGCATTCGCCGATAACTAGAGAGCGATAAATCATTTCGATTTTGAGGGCGTTACGACTCGCACTCCCTTTTTTAATATATTTGTTCGGTCTGGTAAAATAGTGGAGCGACGGTCCAGCGATCCGAGTTCAAAAGGAATCGACCGCTATTTTGTAGCGTCCCCCACCTTTTTTTTTTATTGCCCGACGATCATGGCGAGTGGAGAACAAACAGGGCCGCGCTAATACCAGCTGGCAAAAATGGATCGCTCGGGCGAACGACACACGCTTTGTTTCTCGTTCCGGCGAAGTTATTGGCGCGCTGGTGGGCATCGCGCGTGTTTACGAAGCGGCCAGCTTCTTTCCCCGCCGCAGGACACGATAGATATTTGATTTCAATAAAATGGAGCGGCCG
The DNA here is from genome assembly GCA_964023945.1 of Ectemnius cavifrons. Lineage (NCBI taxonomy): Eukaryota > Metazoa > Arthropoda > Insecta > Hymenoptera > Crabronidae > Ectemnius > Ectemnius cavifrons. The sequence goes on along the minus strand of OZ030383.1, from coordinate 8,148,293 downwards.
GTGTGAATATTTATTGAAAATAGCGCGCGAGCCGATCAAAACGAGATCACTCCCTGTGTCCCTGTGTCCCTGTGTCTCGCGGCGAAGCCTGTGATATTCAAGAGCCAGTAGTGTTCGAGGACTCGGACAAAGTCGCAATTTTAATCTTGAAACAATCGGTAACAATAACACTAGGAAATACTTCGATTCGAATATCCGCACAGTTTTAAAACACACACTAATTCGTCTGATCCACCTTTGACAAAACGAAATTAAAGTAGAAAGTAGAAACAAGTTTTAAATAACTATAAACTATAACTATAAATTTAATTTACTAACATTTATTATTTCATTCCCATTGAAATCATTTCAATCCTACAATTTTTTATATCACTTGCGCCTAACTTTGAAATTAAAAAGCACCGGCTCTTTTGGTTAGTTTGCTTTCGGTAGATTGATATCAACTGAATTAGTTTAATCGCTGTGAAAGTCGACATTTATGCGAAGGGCAGAGCTTACATACACGGGACCGTTGGATGCTGTCCATGCGTGGAGAGTTGCTTGGATCTGCATTTCACCGCGCCATCCCGACTCGGCTTTCACTATATCTGTGTATGTGTGTCTATCTGTGTGTGTGTGTGTGTCTCTTCCCTTAGGAAATGTTGCCGCCGCTGTCACGCCGCGGTGCAATTAGAGTTTCCTATGGGAAGACGAGCCGCTTCCTGCTTTAACTGATACGGATCTCACGGCGACCTAAAAGCCTTGGGGCCTAACGCTGCCTCAGCATATTATCAGCAATTCTCAGACGAACTATTCCACTTGAATTGCGAGCGCACTCGTCATCAAGAGGTCCACTTCATAGGACGAATTAACTTCATTCTCTTCAGTCATTTCAATGACAATACACTACGGCGTTTCTGCTGCACGTCAATGGGAATGTTTAAATCCTGAATTAATTAATTTTTTTTGTAAACTCATTATATGCTTGTAAGTGCATAAATTCAATGAACAGTTCTATAAATTTCGATGTCGAAACGGTATGAAAGTGAAGGAAAAAAAGTTGATTATAATACTCTAATTTTTGATATTCTTATTGTACGATTACTTTTTATAACTGTCACTGTGTAAATATAAATATGAACAACCGATGTACAAGAAAATAACAACGCGTAATCACTAACTTCTTTCTAGGAAAGTGAACCGAACGCTTTCAGTGCTCTAATGGCAATTGCCATCGCGGCCGGTGTCAACAAAGGGCGAGAGACGCTCCGGCTCTCCGGACAATTAGATTGCCGGCAAAATTGGCCGGATATCCTAATTCGGCGCAGGCGAGTAAGTGAATTAGGATCGATTTTCGATCAGCATTACTGAATTAAACGTGGATTCCGGCGGCCTGCGCCAAGCAAACTCGAGCGGGTCCATTCGATCAGGGAATCCTCGGCGACAAAAAGCTTAAACATCCGCCGCGATGCAAGAAGACTCGATTTACGAGTTTGTCTCCGCTCGCTCGGCACACTGCTAAACTCTCCCGCAGGAATAGCAGTCGTAGAAGTTTACATTAATTATTGAATTACCTTGCGATTTTACTGAGCTATGATATCTAGCTCGAAATTATTAACACTAGAACTGTCGACGGTCGAATTGATTTGTTTAAGGATTGTTTATACGAAGAAGTCAGTTCTGGAATATTTTAATTTGTGAAATCTTTGCTTGAATATACTTGGATATTCTTTCAGCTTGTAATAATAAATAGAATTAAATTCTGAAAACAAAATAATTTCGTCCTTTTTGGTAGAAGTAAATATTAATTAATCTTCAGTAGATGGTATTACAAATCGAGCTCGCTCGTCGACAGAGTATTAAACCAAAATTGTAAAATTAGTATCATTATTGTATAGCAAGCTTCTACGCAAATACAGACTTTCATGTATCTGTTACAAATACTGTCTCGATTACTGAGTACGCGAGTTTGCTTGATTTCGAATTGATTAGCCCGGAGCGCGAAGTTCGGGACGAATTATATTTAATTAGCAACCGCAGCATCAACTTCGACGAATTGTCATTGGGCGTTCGAGCGTGACATTTCACGCTGCAATATCAATTCTGTGGTTGTCCTTTGTAATATGTTTGACGCAATTATCAAGCGCGATCGGTGATACGTCGCATTAAATAAAGGTCAGTCGTTGCGCCTGGCGAATAAATCAGATTTGTATACTCGCATGTGAGTGGTAGTACGAGCAGCAGCCTATTATCGTCAAAGTTAGCAAAGCAATGCATAATTATATGTTTTTGTATTCACTCGTACTTTCTGCCTGCCTTTCATGCTGCTGGCGGTGGAAAGAGTAATCTAACCAAACAATATTTTTGTATAATATCTGATGCAAATGAATTAATTGAATAAGCAAGCCTAAAATAGTTTGAATTATATAGAAAACACAATAATGCTTATTTTAAAATCTCGAGCAACATTAATGTGGTAGAAATAAAATATAATATTTAAAATGATATTCTCAGAATTTTGGAATTACCATTGTCACTTTCTCCCCGATTCTGTTTCGTTAGGTCAAACATTTTAGTATGCTTATTTACCAAATAATATACTTGTACATTATATTTCTTTAATGACCACACACATTGACCAGACAGAATAACAACATTGCAGGTGGGACTAGCGTTTAATTCGGTGCATGAGACTCATGTGCTCCAGTTAGTCTTTAGATAACGAGACCACTGGCGGTTTAGCCGGAATCCAGGCACTAATCGCCGACAGAACTATGCGTTAATTAATGGGCCTCGAAAAACCGGATTAATAATGCCAAGGACGAATGCCCTTGCCGGACACGGATTGCCCGGACATCCTCGGCTTTAATTAAAAGCATAAAGCGCGTCCCTCGGCAGCAGGACTAATCGGCACCACTTCCAAATTTAATAGTCCGGGGAGCCTGCGGCCGTCCTTAGGACACATTCGCTAACCTACCAACGACCTCAATCGAGCAGTCAAACTCCAAACATTCGGAGACCAAAGTTCATTGAGGCTTCTGGTCTGAAAGCCAGACTGCCATTTAGATAGCGGCTCCCGCCGTACATGCGAGAGCAAATGGCCCACAAACTCGAGTCAAATATTTGCACGCGGAGCACCGCTCTCCATCAATACAGCAGTTACGAAGAATATCGAGTGGGTTTCTCTATAGTTTGAAGAACTCGAGCGAATGCATCAAGTGTAGACGGTCTCAATATTTCCAGACACCAACCATTTCAATGGAATTGTACATCTAAATAATATATAATAAGAAAAAGATTCTTTAAAAGTATACTTTTTTTTATTAGAAATGTTAAAATGTTGATAATAACGAAATATAGATCTTAAATAAAATATAGAACTCCAAAAATAATGGCAAAATTCGAGAGTTCATTTTTGCTCGGTTCTTTTCACCATACTACAAAGTATCCGCAGTTAAATCCAGCCGGATTCCAATTCTCAATTAACTGACATCCAAAATTTAAAGTCAATTACATGGAAGACGTTGACCCGGTAATTATCGTAGAACTCTTCGCTCAGCCCGGCTTGTAATTAGTTTTCGTACTAGAGCCCAGTGTCCGGGCTTACGTTGGGGATAAAATTCGCCAGTGCAACGGCGGAGAAACAGTTCCCGTCGATAAATCGAACCTGGTTCGCACACGAGCGTAAAGTTCTCTGTGGCTCATATAAATTCTGAATCGTGCGGTAGCCGCGTACGTAGCTAAAGAGCAATCGGTTCGGAAAGAATGGCACTGTAGTTCGTGAGCGATGCGAAATAAAAGTTGGAGCATCGCGCAAGGAAGCGCAAAAAAGCTGCCGCGACAAATGCTATTGGAAGGGAAATGTACAGCTCGCTTTTCACAATCAGATACTTAGGAACTGAAACAATAAATTTTATAAGATTTAAACAATTATTAAGAATACGTTGCCAATGTAGTATTCCAATGATTTGCGTCGTGAATAATACGAACGTTTGATATTTCCCGCAGCGGAAACTGAAGAACACTGCGAAACGTCCGGTGCGCTCATCTTCGAGTCGATGAGTAGTAGAAGACTATGACGGGTCAGCCAATAAGTAGTAATGCGGTTGTCTCCAAGTGATACGAATCAATCATTTCTCCTACGTCGACCAGTAGAAAACAGTACAACGTGCCCGACGCGCTGAGCACTCTTGTTCGAGAAAACCAATACTCTTCACAGTGTTGCTAGAATATTTCATTTATTAGTTTAATTTTTTTGATTAATTATTAATTGAACTAATTATCATTAGATTGCGGATTTCTCTGTAAAATTTAATTGCTATTGTTTCACTGCTCAGTTAAATATGGTAATCGTAATAAGATTGTTTCCATATTTAGCTTCATGCAAAACACATAATACATATGAAGTCCGAATTTATCCGCTGCTTTTCAAATATATTCTGAATTTCCCAGAATCTAATTGTACCACATTTGCATAAATAACCGCAGTCTAATAATCACAGTTCGTACACACTTTCTCCAACACGTACTATCTTTGAAAAAATTTAACTCTGCAACTATGAGAGATATCGACAAACAGAAAACGGTACATTGTTTATAAAGGATCAAATTTTCGATAAAAAAATATATATAAACAATTAAATATTGTTTAAACAATAATTTGAGTAAAAATGAATTATTTGTCAATATCTTCAATGGACACATTTTAATCCTTTTCAAATTGACTTTTTGAATCAATTCTGGTAAATATATAAAATAACCAGGATGGGAAAGGTTAAAGTAGGAAGTGGAAAGTGGCGCGAGAGGTACGATGTCGCCTGATGTAAATCGATTGCTGGCATTACAAATCCCGACAAGTCCGCAATCTCCGCAAGGCGTTTCCAAATAATCCCATCGGCAGGAGCTCCCCGGAATCGCAAGGATTTTAGTGCTCGCCGCTATCAGGATACGTCATAAAACGCTCGAATCGATCAGTGTCATAAAGGACTACAACCATTCTCCGGGAAATCGCGTGTACAAGACAACGGACAGCTTTCCGAATGGCTGGCACGCTCAGCGTTAGAGAGCCACTGCAGAAAGTGCGGCGTCTGAGTCTGCGCATTTGCACTGTTCCCTCTTTTTACGATTATGCGCACGTAAAGTCGTAGTTTAACGCGACGCTAAAGCGAGAGACAGTGCTGGGACATGAAAACGAAAAATAGAAAAGCACGGAAATTCGGATATTGAACAATTAATATTTGTTAATTCTATGGAAACATAATTTAATGTCTTTCGACTCTTTCTTACAACGATGAAACTTTGAAATCATATACTAATATATTAATATTCGTTTAGTCTTTGTCAATTTTTAGAATAGAACTTGGCGCATACATAATATTTGCAATATATAGCATCAGAGACTGCGCAGCTTGTTCTTTACGAGTACGCGCACGTAAAGTCGTACTTTAACACGACGCCAAAGCGAGAGACAGTGCCGAGAGATGCAAGCGAGGCGGTCTATACTTTATAGAAGGAAACCCAGGAGCCCGGAAGCCGAGGGACGGAAGTTACAAGGATGAGAAAGAGGGGGATGAAAATGAAGGCGAGGAGAAACCCGGATGCATAAAGTTAAATACCCGCGAGCGTAAGTTCAGCTGGTGCTCTTACCGGAATCCTTGCTAAGCCCTTCACGGAATCGTCCGGTCCTTCGACGAGAGAGGAAAGCAAAGCACCTTTTTACTCTTGTGATCTCGAGTGCGCTCTCCGACATCCTCCTCTTTTCTCATCCTCCCTTTTTTTTCAGTCCTGTTCTTCTCCACCTCTACGAGTGGCACTCGCTGTCCGGCACTTGTCAATGGCACCCTGCCGACAGAACCTGGAATTAGTAGTCTTGTAATACGAACCGTCTGTGCAAAGTCGTTCTTACTTTCACCATTCGTTTGCAGCTTATAAAGGATTTCCTTCAAAAAAGCCGATCATAATAAAGAATTATTCAATACAAATTTTAATAACAACTTGAACTTACTTATAACTTTTTCAACAAATATAGTGACAGATTCGCGGTGTTGGTAGATGCAGCCAAGCATTAATGGAAGTGTGGCAGTGACTGCACTTTGAAATTTCCTTCGCATTCTCTCAGCGGTGTCTCTCATAGGTAATCTGCTCTAATTCTCCGTGGGAAATTTCATTGAGGAAAAGGGGGGTGAGATCCGGAGTATCATCGGGTGTATAACTCTAGAGCGAGAGCAGTGAAGTATCATACGCGCCAGCGAATAAGTGGGGGATCCTTTGGATAGGCGGGGAAATATTAGCTCGAGAATTCGACGTTAATTTCAGAGCCTCTTGGGAGCAACCAACCCCGTCACCGCGCCACCCTCCGACGACCTCGAGAGTTTTTCCTTCGGCCTCGCCAGCGCTTCAGCCACTCTGTCAATATTTACGCCCGCTTGAATTGTCTCCTGTTCTCAGTCTCTCATGTACATACGTACTCCTGAAACGTAAACGGACTTACCGGAATAACACTCACGCGCCAAGAGAGTCTCCGCCCGCGCTTGGATGAATCAGATTTTTCATGCTGGAAATCTTCGAAATGGGATGCGCGACGCAACACTTTAATCCGATTAAATGCACGGATTCATAGAGAAACGGCGTGCTTAACAGTGCGTGATTAGCGAAGTTCATAGTTCAACATATCGCTCTATTTATCAGTGGAGTTAATGGGGCTAGCATTATCCGGGGAATCCTTAGTAAACTGAGTGGATCCGTTGCTCATACAGAATAGTTCGTAAGGAAGAAAATTAGACTTGGAACATGAACGGTTGAAGTACTCGAGGAAATTTAACCCTGTTCAAAGTGTCCCATAAATGTGTTAAATGGTTATAGTCGGTTTGTAGACAATAGGATGGAGCTGAAGATGGCTATTTTCGACATTCACATTCAAGCTTTCCTTTGCAAGGAAATCGTAAGAATTCTATGCCAAGTGTTTCAGGAATTTTACTTGAATCATTATTAAATTTCAGGGATGAATGAGAATTCTCTTTTGTTCTCAGTTCATTTTTACTCTACAATTCAAATCTATATTAATATTCACTTCGATATTACACAATTTTTCATGCTCATAGAAATAAAATCGAGTTACAGAAGGTTAACTCGCTGTCTCTCGATTTCGGCCGAATGTATAAATTCCGGAGCTTTTGCGATCGGAATTCGAGCAATGCCAAAAATCAGCAGAATAAGCAGAAACAATGGGAAATGTGTTGCGTGGAAATCAAAGCGGAATGGCACGGAAAGACTTTTGCCTTTCGGCGAAGTTAAAAGCGCGGTTTCCGATTGCCTGACAGCAAAAGGAATGGAGCGAGCGAGGCTGGCACCGATCGTGCATAGACACGTAGAGGAGCGAAGGTATGAATGCATGCATGCCATGGATAGTCGAGCACTCGTGCCGTTGGCATATAAAGAAACGAAGCTCGTTCTCGAAGTTGAACTCTTCTACGAGCAATATGTCGACGTAGAGACTCTTTCGATCGTTTAGACATTCTAGCTGAGTCTATTTTGGACGTTCTTTCAAAACTTCCATCTGCCAACTTGCATGTTCTCGCACACGTGTACAGGTTGACTCATATGTGTGACAAAATTTAACTAGGGATTAGAACTGAATTTTAGAATTAGAATTTTTTCGAAACAATACAATAATATATATTACGCGAAACCAACAAATTTCAACATCTAAATATACATCGATTAATTTTCAATTTTTACATATTATATAATATTATATAATATGTGACTTTGCAAAATCAATGTTAAATTTTGTACAATTTCTGGATGCATTTTCAGCTCGATTTTACATAAAGAAGTAATGATGAAATTTTATCGTAGATATCGTGAATCATTCTGTACGCACTTGTAGTAATATCGGGAGACGCGTGAGTGGCTCCATGTGTATGGCACATGTCAGAATACCATTCGAGAACGCGCACGCAAAGCGATATCGAGAGGTAAGAATAAACGTCTCGGTACCAGGTGTGTCAGGGAAAAGCAGAAATAGAGAATGGAGGAATCACATGAGACATGAAATGCACACGGCTAAAGTGACAGAAAGATTTACATAAATCCGAGTTTAACACTAAACGTACCAGCGCTTTATATATTCCTATTACTCAATACTAAATCCTATACAAGAAAAGACAACAAGAAACACAAGAATAAAATTTAGATAATAATAGAATAAATGATATATTTCTATTTTTATTTTTAAGATAATTGAATCGACTTTGACAATCAATCATTTGATCGACGGTGGTACATTATACTGTTAAAAGGTGGAGATTTGCACGAGCGACAAGTGTCAAATTTAATATTGCAACACCGTGTTCTTTTCATCCGTCAGAAATGGAAGAATAATTTTCCTCCCACATTACCGTCATTAATGTATGCACCAAGAACGTGCTCCCTTTTATACGGCTTTCTCCTTCCGACAGCAACGAGGGTTGGGAGTAATGAAACCACAGTGAGTCGACGAATTCGAGAGCTTCCGTGGAAGAAAAGGTATTCAATCGGTGTCGGGGTGGGTTAGGTCAGCATCGGATGGTTTATCGCGGCACAGCAAAACTCACTCGATCATATTTTTTATAGGCCAGGAAAAATGTTACTTCCTTTTCGATAGTTACAGTAAAAGTGCAATAAAGAATACAACTGTTTACGGTATTAACCCTGTATTACCTATCAACATCATTTAAATTTCAAATCGTCAATTCCTAACATAATCTTCCGAATACAATCTTTGAGAATTAAATGAATCATTAATATTTGTATACTGATAAAAAAGAAATCGTAGCTATAAAAGGTTAATTAGAGCAGTTATAGAGATCCGATTGAGGAAGAGCAGTTTCACAAAGCCACTCGGCATGGCAATACCTCAGAGAGAGGATTGGTCGTACTTTACCTTGAAGCGTGACCATGGCATCTCGCTCTCACTCGTTACTTGGTCTAGAAGCGGATTCTATCGATTGGTGTCATTCGGTTCATTATCGTCGCGTGGTCAGGGAGACAGGAGGGAAGGAAGCTGCTTTGAGAGGAAGGCAGGAAAATAGGTGGTAAAGCAGCTTGCCAGCACTGAACTGAAAGGAGAGCTACAAAGAGCAATGCGGAAAGCTTCGGCACACCTTGGTTCGCTCTCTTTCTCTCTATTGAACACCTTATCGCTTCGCGGGGGCGATCTTTCTTCCGGGCATTGGTGAAATGGTCCCTCTGCACTTGGCCGCAGTTGGAAGGTGGAAGAGAGGTCGGAGGTCAGGGGCCGCGGCCAACTTGATCCTTCGGAGCATCGATAGTCGAGGGAATCCTGGCGAGTAGGTTCGTTCGTTCGTTCGTTCGAACGCTTCTTCATTTCTCTCGGCTTTCGGCTTTTGTGCGGATAGTCTACCCTCCCGTTAATTAGAGCCGTTGCCACGCCAACCGACGCTCGGCCAACGATACACTCCTTTTTCAGCATCCTCGACAATTCCTCTGCAGCACTCTTCTTTCCGCTTCCGCTCGGTGAAACCGGGTCGCGCCAACCATTGTTCCTTCCTTCCCATCCTCCTTTTGAAATCGGAGCCCTTCGATGGACGGTAAGCAGCCCCGCATCCACCTCTTTGGATAGTTGCCGAATACCTATTGGAATCCATAGCGCGACTCCTGTTCCAGTAATTAAATCGTTAACTGATCGAAAGGAATCCAAAGATCGCTTCGGTCTTGACAACTTTTAATGCTTCGGCTTCGTACTTCATATTCTTCGATCGTTCCTCCTCTTCCTAGAAAGTCTTGTTCTCATTCTTGCAAGGGGAATCGAGCCAGCGGGCTTTCCTCCGACAATTGCCCTGGTTGTTATGCCGGAAATACCGCTTCCCCAAGTGGAGTACACACCTCGAGCAACCAGCATGCGACAGCGCTCTTTGCGATGTTGAGAATTTTCTTGGAAAGTTGCTCGCATTGGAATTGCCGTATCCGTATCCAAGGAAAATTTCTCCCGCGGATACGCGGACGCGCGCACGCGCCTGCTAGCTCGCTCCTTCTCGATTGAACTTTTTTATCGCCCGCGGCACGATGGACCGGCTAGCTGATGCTGCATCAACTCCTTTTGCTCTCGCTCAGTAACCCGAACGCTTTACGACCACGATGAGAGGCCAATGAAATTTAATGAGTTCTATTTTTCTATTTCCCTTCATTCTTTAGAATTTCTCTATAACAAACTAAACGAAATTTTATAAAACAGCGTTATTATTATCAGCTAGATTTATTATAAATAATCCATGATTCAATTTCGTCACACTTTGTCGGAATTATCACGAATATTAAGTTCTAATATAATGTAATTATAATTTCATATCTATGCAAATACCAAATCATTTAGTGGTTTCAGGTTCGTATTCATCGAACAGGCCAATCAGTATTTAAAGGGGTTCCCGATCCCCGAGTACATTTGCAAACCCGTCTTTGTGCCAGGCACATCTCCAATGTGATTTCACTAATTCAAGATTCTGCTCGCGTACTCTCTCCAACGGAACTCGATCTATATATATATGTATATATATATATATATATATATATATTTTTATCTCGCCGGGGGTCAGTAGTATGTAGTTACAGTCCCGCAGCAGGTCGAAGAAAGGATGTATCGTTTTTCGCTTATGCCAGTGCGAATCTTCTCCCTTTCACGAAATCCTGATAGCAGCGTCGAATCCTCCACCGAAAGCTAAAGTCTTTCGCGAAGTAACAAGAAAGAGACAGAGAAATCGTAAGAAACGTCCAAGAACTTCACGCTCGAAACTTGAAAGTTTTCAGTAATGCGAACTTCTCTTCATGGCGTTAATAATGTCCCGGATTTTTTCCCTTGTCAGATACGCTACGGGAATACTGGTAATCCCGAAGGAGTATTCATTACCGTCGAAAGGGGAATACGTGTAAATGCAGGGAATCGTGGGATTCCCAGTGCGAAGTGTAAAGGTTCTCCGATACAACTCGGAGAGGTAAAACAGCACTTTCCTGTAATGCAATTCCAATAATGCAATCTCGATATCTCATCCTCCCTGAAGACAATATTTCCCAGGCGATGCAACATTCCGTGATCTCTCTTCCAGTGTTACTTTCCGGGTGTCCACGGGATCCTCTGCATTCCGCATGTAACTGCATTTTCAATGGTGTCGAGAACCGCTTGCCTGCTTGAAAATCGCTTGCAAGAAAATGTGTAAAAGTATATAAAATATCTTCTGTCATATTTATGATTTTATGGTTACTACATATATTTCTTCTGGAATGGTGTATTAATATTAGAAATACTCGATCTTGTCTTGACAATATCATATTTCTAAGTCAAAGATCATTTAACAATAACATATCAATGTTTTATTCACACTTTTTACCAATGGAAATATATTATTCAAAAAGTGAGAATCGCGAGACCATTTTCAAACAAAAAAGATTACATCCAGACAAAAGTCAAATTCAGAACCTCTTCTCAAAGTCATATAAAAATCGTCTTATTTCCACCCTGCTTTCCTTCTCTCTCGATCCCACAAATCACGGGTATTCTCTTTCTCTCGCGGCTCTCATAAAAATTTAATGTAACGAAAGATAAGTTTTCGGCAGTGGCAAAAAACGCGGAGTGGCAGGTGGGCCGAGAGTGTGTCTGGCGGTGTGTACACAGCGTGTGTGTATCTGGGCCGCAGAAAGTGGAAAGGCAAACTGGAATAAAGGGTCGGCGAAGGGCCGCGAGGGGAAGGAAGCAGTAGGCGTTGGTTGGTCGGCAAGAGCCAGTGGGACTCGATACTTATGTGGCACATAAGGAAAAAGCTTTTATTCGGCCAGCATTTCCGTCGCGAGGAAAGCGAACTGAACCGGGTCGTGCTCGGCTAGCTCGCGAAACGAATGACACTACCCTCTAAACTATGTGCCGCTGTCTCTGTGCCTGTGTCACGTGGTCTCGAAACACCTGGTAAACGTGTTACGGTCCATTAACCCACTGTAGCAGTTCGCTGCGACCCTTTCGGGAGCCCTTGTAATTCTTGCAAGCCCGCAAGCACACTTGCCGAATACCTGAAAGCTACGAACACAGCCATACATTCCAAAAAACACCCTACTATCTACTTGCTCGCCGAGCAATTTACCTTTACGATTACCGCACTTTCAGTTCGATAGACTGACCATCGAGAATTGCCATTTGTTAACGTATTGTTAGCCGCTTCCCACAAACATGAACACACACGCCTGGCTATTTTCATGATTCAATAGATAAAATCAGTGGATTTCCATAAATTTCGCTAAGTCCCGCTGAAGTTATTTGCGCGTGACTCTGGGGTATTCTGGTGGGCACGATGACTTACGCAATTTCGAACTTTAATAATTGCGGTCAGCAATGTGTTAAAACGAGCGCGCGTCGAGAATGCGAAACTTTCCCGGGGGAAATTCGTTATGCGCTTGGCGGGATTGCTTTTAATAATGGTACCTCGTCATCGACAATTAAAAGGGGTTTCGGAAGTCGGAGTTAACAGTCGTGTAGAAAAGCTTGTAGCAGTTCATTAAAGCTCTTGGTGCTTCAGTGATTGGAACACCGTTGAGGAGCAGTGAACTGTTTTCAGCTAATATTGTTATCAGCGACTATAACTTAACCCCCATCCGATACCAGCGCCGCTCTTCCGCAACCCCTAAATTATTTCCGGAAAATAGCAGTGGCCAACGAGAGGATTTTCAGGCGTAGATATATATTCGCACGGCCGCAATTAAACACGCTTCCTCTCCGCAGGTAAATGGTCGGCAAAAAAAAAGTGGAGCTCAGAGGGAAAAAGTTTTGGGGTGCGTGCTCTTTCCACACTCTCGAACAGGCATCCCACTGTGCTCGGTGCTGGTTTGGTGTCTCTTTGATGGCTCCCTCTTTTTAGGAATTTTATCTCAGCTTGGATGATTCGGATCTGTACTTTTCACATTGGTTTGATTTAATAGGATAAATTAGAGACGACTACAAAATAGGTCGAAGTAGGTTTCTAATTTTATTAGGAATTGTCAGAGTTTTTTTATGATATATAGAAAAGATTGACAGATGCTTTCAAGTAGAAAGAAAACTTTTCATTAGAGAACAAAGCTGAGACAGTCATTTCTAACATTTCCACAACTTTAAAATTGTAACTTCGCTCTAAACATATAAACTGTCCAGTTATTTGTTTCTTAATTCCTCGCATTATTTCAACACGGTCGATTAATTCTGATGTTTACTGCGGCCAGTGAAATTCTCGTAGCAGTTATCAGAATTTATTGCTGCAATGTAGCTGCCGACCCAGTAAAATTCGACGTACTCTCGCTACCCACTGCTAATTACCGGAATCTACAATCCCGCTTTAAATTGCACCGTCGTTCAGTCGAGGATTAAACTTGAGAACTCTTACACGCCGACAAGATGTTTCGTCGGCCGTTATTTGCAACAGTTAATATTTACTGCGTCAGACGTTATGAACTGTTGCTAATTAATCATCACAGTGACGACTAATTAGCTAGCACCGCAATCAGCTTCCATTTGAACCTCGGTCTTTAATCCTCTATAATTCAACCCTTTGCTTTCACTAGTAAAGATGTATTATGCAAAGTAAAACCATGAAACACAAATCACTAAACATGATGAAACAATTCATTTAGAACTTCAATGATAAGAAAAACTCTCTTCTCTTTCACCTACTTTTATTCCAATTGTTTAAATTACTGATACATCAATATGTAACTTTAAATTCATACGATGACATAGAGATTCGAAATCTGCCAACGGTTCAATATTTTGCGTTAACTTTCTCGCTTGGGTAATCAATAGGCAATTAATTACCGATGGTGGGGTCGAGTCGATTATTATTCCAAGTGAAACACCAAAATTCGCAGTCTATCTTTGACGCAGCGACGCGGTCAAAAACAATGAATCCTGTTGCTGGGATCGTAGTAGAAGCATTGACGCGCGAACTGAGCGGTGGCTGAGGCTCATTATAGCAGTGTGGTCAATAACAATCCATGCAGGCGGCCCCTGTCAAACACAGCCTTCCCTCAGTAATGTCAGAAACCAGCGACCAAACCGTTTACTGACCCGACACGCTTCATTTTCACGCAATACGTGCGATATTTGGAATAACACTTATAAAAGTATTGTTGAAAATTTAACTTACTCTTGAATTAATAAATGATTCGAATATCTGAAGGATTAAAGTAGGATAATTATGGATTAGAAATTACTTGATATTATTTCTTATTTCTGTGAACTTAACTAACAGCGATGATAGTAATATAATTTAGAGAACGATTTTCATTCTTTAATCGAACATTTCTAAAGGTATACAAGTTTCAACTATATCTTACAATAAAGGTATTTCTAAACACCTATTATACTTTAAATTAAGTTACACTGTTTATTCAAAGGCAACAGAAACTCTGTTTCTTCAATCCTGTTTTACCTGAATTTCGAACCCTCGCAATCTCCGCTTTTCGATTCACCTTACAAATCTATCAATCAGAGAAGCACTCCGCTGTAAAAACATATCATCGATTGTTTCATTCGTGAGAGTTCTCTGTCGATCGGCAAGCAACACTCAGGGAATGCCTGTTGCTCGCTATTTGCAGGGCGCTTCTGGCGTTGTGACGATTTTTCGAGGAAGCTACTTGCACTCTCGAGAGCCAGCAAACTCTAAATGTTAGAGCAACTTCCGGTCCATAGAGAGAAAGAGAGAGAGAGGGGGGAAAGGTGCACGTCGAGAGAATCGTGTTTAAAATGCCTCCTCGGCATTCTCGAGCGAGCGAGCGCGCGATTAGTTTTGCTCCGTGGACTTCCAAATTAAAAATGTTTTTTCCGACAGAGTTCTCTGTTCGCGAGAGAAAGAGAGAAAGGAAGAGTGAGAGAGAGAGAAAGAGAGCGAGTGGGCATCTTTTTTACCCGAGAGGCTGTTCCGCTCTTTTCGCGGTAATTAAAGTGGAGCCACGGCTGTCGTGCGTGTGATACCTAATTTCATGGACTCTCGAGGCACCTCTCGCACTGACTTTTTAATTCGACCCCTAGCGCGCCAGCGCTACAACTTCTCCCACAAATTAAAGAAGAACTTGTTTTAATGTAAGTTTCATTGCGAGTCAATGTAAGTTCTTCTTTAAACTGACTCATAGAAAAAATAGAGAACAACATATGACTATTGTTTCTTTGCATACTTAATTTTTTGGCAAATTTATTATATAATTATTGAAATATATAGTTTATATCGGCGGAAAATAATTTCGGTTCTTCCGAGATCCGACGAATAACCGGAATTGTTCGACTCAATTTCTACAAGAGATGATCGTCGAAATAAATCAATTTGCCGAGCAATCAAGGAAGCCCGATGATTATTGAGTTAAAGATATTCCTGCGCGAAGAGAGCCGATCGTCCAGTGAATAACAATGTGTTCCCGACAGCCGCGAGCACTGTGATATATTGCAAAGTACACTTATTCCGAAATGCATCGATTGCCCGGCCATTATTTCCCGTTAGCGCTTAGAGCACCGGACCATTAACGTAATTAAAATACCCCCGGAAAATTTGTTACTCGCCCCGCCGACGCCGCCGCCGACGCCGCCGCTTCGCGCCGGTCCTCCCCTTTTTTTCCGTCGCTAGAGCCGCATAGGAAATTGCGCACGAGGAAGGAATCGCCTGGTGCTTTCAGCTCGTAGTGAGAGAAATCAGCCCGAGAGAATATAAAGTCTAATTTTTCTCTCCGCTCGTAAATCAATTGATCTACTTTTAGCGGCCACTAATTCTCGTTAATGGTAACTTGGAAACTTACGAATTCGCTTTTGTAAGTGCCAATTAAATAGAACTGATGCTCGTGTTGAAATTAAGATTGGTAATAATTGAACGGTGGTAATAAATTAATTTTAATAATAATAGACTATTCTACCGTCGAAAGATATATGAACAGTTAATTATGTTACATTATAACTGAAGTAGCTCTAATATTTTATAAATAATATATCGTTCGGGAATTAATGATCAAACGAAACTTGAAAAGAAATGAACTATCTACGTTTCAACCAGTTTCCAAGTATACGCGTTCTTTCAAAACCAATCTCTCGCATCTTTAGAAAATCGACACCAGTAAAGAGCGGGCTCTCGTTACGATAACCGTTTCTCCGCTTGAAATGCGCTCATGAAGAAACAAGCCTCTCATTCCTTCGTAAAGTGCGAACAAACGGCGACTTATCCCTTCCTCTTTCGTTCCTCCCACCAGTTGGAATTCTCTCGGTGGGCCAGGTTTGCCTTATGGCCGGCGCATTCAGCCGGCAAACAATCCATTTCGTAACAATTACAGAGCTCCACTTTCCGCCGTTACCTTCGCCGATTCACCAAGCGTGTTTCACTAGCGCGTCGGAAACTATTAGACGTCGGTAAAACTATCGCAAAAATACGAGGGCGAGCGGAGATTCTATTTTATTTCCATGTTCCGTACATGCTATTGGAGAAAAGTGTTTCCATTATTGCAATCTCGGCGAGACAGAGTCGATGGTGCGCGCGTGCGCTCGCACTTATGCCGGATTTACTGTTTCTCAAAGAGGAAAGGAAAGCAGCAGCAGCGGCAGCCGGCGAGCTAACCAGGGGAGAGCGAGTTATTTGTGGCATAGTTAACATTTTCTACCAGACTTTCCAAACTTATAACTCGAGTACTCCTGGCGCCTTCCTTTGAAGTGGTCTCTCTCTCTCGCTCTTATACAGGGTGTCTGGTAAATGTCGGATAGAAATTAGGGCGTAGATAAGTATGAGTATTTTTGAAAATTTTCATTTGAACTTCCTGTTGAAAGATAACGATTTTTAAGTGTAAGAATATTTATATTCGATTGTCATCTATTTTCTATTGTCTCTAATAAAAGCGAGAAATCACATTTCCGTAGATCGATCTTTTGTCAATCAGACATTCGGTATCAAAGGATATTGCGTTTCCGGCATTTACGCTTCACGTTTAACAGAATGGGAAATAAAAAGTGATGCGGGAGAGTTAATCACTGGGAGGAGCATTAAAGCAATGCAATAGAGTTAATTCACTGGACTGGTGAAGCAGGAATGGAAGGATCGCCCTTTGAGAATCGTCAATGCCCGGGAGACAATGAGGTAATAATCGTCGATATCGTCGAATAGCCACGCCAATTTCAATCGAAACGGTGAAAGGCGTCGGTTGGTTCGCTCGCTGCGCAGGCACTTCCCGGAATAACGGGCGTGATAAAGCCCGATCAGGTAATCAAGTTACGCTCTGATAAAGAAGTCCCTTTTACTCAAAGGGATTCTCGTTTCCCTTACCAAGCAGAAGGCGAGCTCAGCTGCCTTAAGGTTGTTGTCGCGCTACATACTATTCAGACGTCAAACAAAGCGTGTGTCAAAGGGCAGCAACGAGGAACTTGGTTCCTCAAGCTAAATATTGTAGTATTATCCATAACCGTAATAGCATTTCTAAAATTTCTTTACTCCAATCTTACTCGCATTTCAGACAAACTGAATATTCGCATAAAAATATCAGACTAACGCAAATTTTAATTATATTCTATAATCAATCTATAGTCATTTGTTACAATATCAATTAAGCATTGTCAAAAGAATGCGTTGTCCAAATACAAATGTAGATTTTACTAGAATTATTTAGTCAGTGCTTCAAAGTCACTTCGCTGTCATTCAATTTCACTCTGACGAGGAACACACACACACACCAGTTGTTTTAGAGCTGGGAATTTTTTCCACTAGTTACGCTAGTCGATCGAGCCAGTTGTAATGTTGCTAACTGTCGAGCGACGTGTTTTTCAGTACGCCTCGTGATTTAATAGGACCGAATGTACGGCATCGACGCGCGCTCGCTATGGTGCTTGCTATCGGCATTCGTTTGTAAAGCGGTAGACTGCAGGGCATAAAGAAGTTTTATGCGCGGGCCAATTTATGGCGACGCGATTGAGATAGTTTTTTATCGGCGCTCGTGAAGCTTTTGGCCAGAGCGAATGAATGAAATTGCCATTTTGCTGAGGGCATGACAGTCTCGGTACGCGCGCTGTCGACAGCGTCCGATTAATAAACTTTATTGCACGAGCGTTGAAGTATCAGGGTTTTTAAAGAGCAACTTTCAAGCACTTAACCGTGTCTACTAATACGTATAAAGAACAATATTTCTAGTGAAAGAAATCAGCCAGTAGAATATAAAGTTCGAGTTTTCTTTCTGCTGGAATTTAAAGGTTGAATTATTTAAATAATAAACCTTCAGAAAGTAGTTATAAAGAATGAAGGTGAAGGGAAGAAAGGAAACAATCGTGAAAATAATAACACTAGTGTGTCGTTGATAACTATTTATAGATGGCACGTGTAGTATTCAAAAATTTGAATAATTTAGTTGGAAACAATGAAAGGGAAATGCAAACGACGAAAGCGAAGGGAAGAAAAACAAACAGCTATGAAAAGAATAATAGAGTTGTGTCCTTGACCGTCATCACGTGGTAGGGTTGTCAAGCCCCACCCACTTAAGAAACAGGTACCAATCTTTAACGGACCATGCTCGACCCACGCGTAAGTCAGTCATCCCCGAACCGTCGCACCGAAAAGTCGAAGTGCTCGCCGCGTATATTCTCGTCCGCTTATTTTTCTTTCTAATTCTAGTCGAAGTAACTAGCAGTCCGGTGTGAATTTTCAATTAGTGATTCAGTGACAAATATCAGTGCAGTGATTTGTGGATATCGGAAAATAATTGTTAATAATTTTTAGTCAATTTTACCATGTTTGCGAATTTTTCGTAATTTTCGTTAAAGTTCGTATTTGAACTTTCTGATGCCATCTAACTTGAAAGTCATATATTAATATGTCGGTATTTTTAATATAAGTCTTCTTTATAACCAAAGAGTTTATTGCGATTTTTATATTATAATTCATGTGGGTGTTAATATTTTCTAGTTTCTTGCTACACGTGAATAACTTAGAGAAGTCGAATATTAAGTAACAATTTCTCTCACTATAAAATTATCAATTTTCGAGAATAATGTGACAGATGAATGACGCGGCGGAAAGGTTAACGCAACATTTCATTTATAAATCTCAATCAATTTACATGACTAAATTGCATGGGAATTCCGGGGAACGCAAAGTGATTTAAATGACACGTCGTTACCTAATAGTTGCCGGAGAGAAATCATACGAAATTGCAATGGCTTGATTAATTTCCTCGTTTTCACGAATATATATGATCGACATAGCTAACGATAAGTAACTCGATAATAATATCGATCCCTTTTCCGAAGGGTGGCATCGGTCGTACGTAACCGGAGCATAGTTATAATTCACGTGACTGCTTGTTGGTGGATTGACCAATCGATCGTAGGATCCTATCGGCGATTGGGGCCACATTATTACTGACCCGGCCTGGAGCGTTCAAAATTTGCATAATTCGCTCGCTGTCTGATGGATGTATTCTCGGCAAGGAAGATTTCCGACGTGCTATTGGCGAACATTGAAATCCACTTTCCAACATTAATATTCGCTGGATACTCGTGGATTAATACCTTATACGGCCCGGCGACATTTATCATCCTGCAACGCGGGAGTTTGACCTTCCAGACTATCTCGAACAGCACCGCCAACTTTTCGTACTGTCATTTTTAACTCGGAGCTGCGCGCGGTATACTTGCCGTATCACGACACGTCTACTGTTTGTAGAGAATGTTAGAGTGACGTTTAATATCTGGTTTTCTCGATAAAGAAACTATTTATGCTCGCAGTACTGTAAAAGGGGAATTGTTCTTTTAAAGAATTAATATTTTCTAAAAAAGAAATGCTTTTTTTAGAAAATGTGTTTCGTTTTAGAAAGAAGAATTTCTTTTTTTAAGATAAATTTATTCCGAAATACTAGAATCAATATATGACTTCAAATTTACATGGCATTATTCAACATTAATATTCAACTTTACATTATTTATAATAAAAAAAAAATTCAACTGTTGTCTAATATCGTAAAAGTTAAAATACTTGATCAAAACCGTTATCTCAATTTTCGATTTCGATTATACTCTCATCGGACTTACAATATCGACCAACAGTGTAAATCCGCATAGCGTGTCTTATCGTAACCATACAAAAAACTAGTACTTGGAAAACGACCTGCATTTGACGGCCCAGTTATCTTCGGTTACAGCAACGCGCTACATCAGATAACCAACGTGAGCGCGCGCGCGCCGGGCTAAAGAGCGGCTTTTTACTGACGGTAATCCGCGCGGCGGCGCTTTTTTTCCAGTCGAAAAAATCGGCGGTGTGTCCGGCGGAGAAAAAACAGGACGAAACGCGCGCAAAGCTTGGTCGGGGAAAACGGTAAAGCGCGTTACCGCGGCCCATTTGGGAAGAGCGATCGATCCCGCAAACACTTTCCGAATGATCGATGCGCCATTGGATGGCGAGCGGGGTGAATCCTTTCTCGAAAATAGAAGTGAGGCGACTCGCCGCCAGATAAATCACCGATTTTTCCTGGTAACGCCTCCCACGAAACTCGACTATCGAGGAAAACGTATATGCTGGGCGGTCGCGCTAGCAATTTTCCAAACTCCCTATTGTCTGACTGGCAAGTAGCACGAAAGTAGCTCAATGTACAGAGTGTCGTATGAACATTGTAAATGATGATAGACGTAAAGAAATGAGATGCGAATGAAAGTAGCTAGCATTAAAATTTTTATTCGAAATTCAATTCAAACAAATGTTCAAATAGCATTTTCAATTTCGACTTGTAGTTTTTTAGAATCAAATCTTCTAAAAATTATGAACAAATTATTTATTCGTATGACGAACATAATACTTGGTAGTCTCACATAAAAGTCAAATGAAAATTCCAAAACTACCCATCACCATCTCATTCTCACTCTCCACCGAGTGTCAATCCTCATTTACAACCTTTACGAGACACGCTGTACAAACTCACCGATATAAGAGCAGCAATAGCAGCAGCAGGCATGCACTTTTTATCGGCTGACTATTACGTGTCACAGCTGACACTTTGCACAGCCCTACATCGTAACTTCCTCCGACGAGAAAGAGTGAAGGGGTTGCGCAACCCCTTTGGAAGACGGTGGTGGCCGGAATCTCAGCGAGTATGCGATAGTGCCGGGGATTTTGATGGATGCATCTGGCGCCGAGATATCGAAAGACGGTCGACCTGAATTTGCTGGGGTGCGCGTAAATAGTAAATCCAAGCTGTAAAGTTGAGTTTTGATGGACGCCTTGGAAGGTGCGGCGATGGGCTTCGCAGGGGATGGTTGCATTATTCAGAAGCATATCGTTTTATAGGTGAAAGTTGCACTTTAGCGGAGATTACGGTGATCCCCGTGGCATCTTGCAAGTGACGCCCTCTACAGGGCCACTGAATTCTTCAGGGGCAATGCATCTTTTAAGGGTGTGATCGTTGCGTTTCATCGTCAAGTAACCACGGCAGAAAAAAAAAAATAAGGGGGCAGGCAAATCTAGGAGGAAGCTGCAGCGAGACTCACGAACGAGATGACGAATCTTGTGTACCGTGGGATCCTCTACTATTTCCTAATTGTTTATTTAAAGGGTCTTCTGCAATCCTTGAAGCTCTACTCGGGACACCCACAGGATTTAGTAAAGTGCACCGCGGACTTTGACGTGAGTATACACAAGGATATACATATTATACTGTATATATATATATATATATATGTCATTATTCGTCATTTACTATTCACTCTCTAGGATACCCTGGTTGCCCTCAAAGGTAATTGGGATCTATTGATACATGATTACTAATGATATGTTAATCTTGATTACAGATAGAAAGGAACATGGAATTAGATTCAGTGGGTTTCTAGTGGCTCGAATTACTTTTCCTCTACTTGTTGATCGAAGTGTAAATGATTCTGTTTGATCTTGAATTTCATGCGCTTCGACAACGTTTAGAGGGATGCGTTTCGGCTAATACGTTTATCAATTTTAGAGTCCGTTTGTGCGTAGTGTTTAGATTAATTTCAGTTGAACATCCGTGTGGCTATGCCCATTTCGGGATAATACGCGCCATCAATTTTAGATGCGAATTCGTTTATGAAGAGGATTTAGATCAGTTTCAATTAGAATGCCGAATTGGCCGCTTTGGTGATTCGGAAAATGACTTATTGTTAGAACGAGTCATTCCCAACGTGTTGCACTTTGTGTGGCTGTAGCATCGATTATGCAAATACCTATTGGCCGGGCTGTGTTAAAGCTATCGTGAGAGCGGCCAATAAATATCGAGTGTGGACCATCTTGGCCAGAAGTATATCGACTTCCATATACGTGCACAGCTACTTTTATCTCCTTATGGTCAAATGTAACATACGCTCGGAATGTGTGAATTTATTGCCGTGCCAATATGCCACGGTCAATTGCAATCATTTCTACCATAAGCTCTCTTCTGATCAAATGGATTTCTCAAGATTTTAGATTTCCTCCTTCAACAATAAATCCGTACGAGTGGACAAAATTCATTTCTTCAATCAATATAATTCTTGTTTCTTCTTCCTCGTGAAAATTGTTATCAAAAATCTTTTTTTCCACCTTCCTCTTATTTGATACTAATTGTAACTAGTCGACTCTATTATTTTAACAAGTACTACATTTCAACGTTTAAACTTCAAATTAAAAGAAATCCCTAATTAGAGCATCGAGATACCATTATTTCACAAGTGAACTTCTTCAGCAATAATCGGCATACGTTGAAGAATCCATGTTCTCCCATACCACCTGTAGAATTACCCTTGTACACACGTTCGCAAAGAGGGAGAGAAGCCCGAGCGGAACATTACTCGCAGTGAATGATTGTCCGGCGTGTATGTGTGCTCTCGAGTCGCTTCATAAATCGCGCGATTTACCGTTGCTGATTCAGCTCGATCCTCTCTCGCACACAGACTATGTGGTCAGAAGCGATCAGGCGAGCGACCGTTGGTCCATGTCCAGCATCCATCGTTTCCTCGTCTCGATCAGCCAAGAAAAAAGATCATCTCTTTTTCTCCCCCAAGATAATCTCAGGTCGACGAAGCTTTAGTTTGGAGGAGAGTTCGCTCCCGGAACGATGTGTCGCTCGTTAGGCTAACTGCTTTGTCAATATCGGTGGAACACGCTTTGTTGCAGCAGCAGCAGCCCAGTTTTCGACCGACTGAAACCACCGGCGACGACTCCGCCTCTCGTTTCTGGCTTTCCACCGAGTTCTGGCGCGCGCTACCCCTCGTGTGTAAACATAAGTTAGTGGACTTGTACAGGGTGATTTACTTGCCTTTGAATTGGCACTCTCGAAACCCGCCTATTAGACTTGTATGCAGTTATTTATTACTTGTGTATAGTAATACAAAGGAAATATTATACTATAATTCGCATGTTTAGCAGACAACGAATCGAGAAAAGATTTTTTGTAGTATCTAATATTTTTGCTGGAGGATATAATTTTATTATTAACGTCGTGTCTCTCATTGTTAAGAAGAATAACAATCTCGTTTTATAAACGACTGAAACATGAAGTCGTATTAGTAATGTACTTGTATTCGAATATTTTCGTTACTCTCGCTGTAACTTTAACTCTCTCTCTCTCTCTCTGGCATTTAGTGTCAAATTACAGTGAACGTTTCCAATGTTTCGCATAACAAGTGAAAATGTATGCAGAGTACAATTATTGTTGGCAAGTGCTTTAAACATGTTATACACAAAAGTACATTGTTGAAATTTTGATAATGCAACGCGTATAGCAATAGTTTGCGTAACGTTGATTCGAACGTTTGACGAGCGAAATTTCATATAACTGTCGGTCGACGAGAGTACGCTTGGATTGTTTCATCGGGCGACAACTGTGACTTTGAAAACTCTGGCGGACAATGATTTTTCAGGGCTCTTGAAGCTAGCACGAATATTAAAAGCTTCGTCAGGATATTCGCATCGGCGCGAGCGGACAGTTTCCGTCATTGCGGGTACGTTCCGGGTGAGAAGTGGGCCGAAATCGATGGCGGAAATGCAAGGCGACTGGGAGCACACAATACGCTCAATTACAGAAGATACGGATGCGCGTGACACTTTCGACCCGACGAGTTATTTAATTTGTCAGCGTCAATTCGCCCGGACGAAGTGGAATTCGTTCCATCAAAACACGACGAAGCCTCGCTTCAGGAATCTCCTGAATCTCGGCTGGCTATGCACTCTGGCTATTACACATGCTGACAGAAGATAGTCCCTATTTTAATTTGATTCCGGCTTTCTAAATCAATCTATCGGAAATGAAGTTCGTACTAGCTGGACTCAATTTTCTTCGGAATTCATCAAATTTAGCATATAAAATCTCGATTGGAATTACATGCCACTAGCGGATAAAAGATAGTCGTAGATTTAATTCGCCACTGGTTTTTTTTAAATCTATCTATAGAAAATGAAGTACACCATTTTTCAGAATTCAACTATTCAATAGATTCGTCTCTAGAAAATTTTATAACAAATTGAAATTGCACTGTCAATCCAAAAATAGTTCTATCTTCAATTACGCGCCAGTTTTCCAAATCAATCTATCAGAAACGAACTTCTATTGTTAACACGAGAGACACGAACGTTGAACTTAAATTTCTCCGCTATTCATAGAGTTTTCCATACCCGAAAAAAAACCCGTATTCAATCCACTCGGCTTCGTAAGTATGGTACGAATTAAATGAGGAATTTCCAGAGGCGTGGTTTAATTAATTAGGAAATCCGCCGGGGCGAATTATATCATTTTTGCGAGATCGCTCTCGTCCAGCAAAGGTTTTACGTGTTTCAGCCGGTAGATTTTAATGCATTCGCTCGGCGATTACGCGTCCCAGTAATTATCACTCGGTGAGAACGTTCGTGTACAGTAAAAGAGTGTGTGAGAGAGCGAAATATTACACTGACGAATTAACGTGAGTTTCGAAAATTGTACGCGGCATTCGGGACGCTTTTGGAAGCGTCCCTCTTTTAAAATCCAATACTGTCTGGCTGTGCGAGCCGATAATGGAGCAGCAGACGACGAAAAACAAATATGCATGATGCAGTTGGTTGGCCAATCATCGCATCTCGTCTATTTTCGTTGGGCTTTCCCGACAACTCATTCGATTATTTACATGATTCTTAATTCCCCGTTTCGCGGTATGTAGAATATGCGATATTATGCCTTCCCCGACCGAATGACGCATTACTCAGTTTCAAAATAGAATGACCTTTATTAGCACTTATTTAATCAAAGTCATTTCCATCGAAACGAGAGATATTTCGCAAGTATAAATAGGATGGAAATTATTTTATACTTTCTAGCACATTTTTACTAGCTATTTCCGAATTTGTTTCATATCTTTAAATATTTATTCCCGTGCTTTTAGTGCATAACAAAAATAGATACATTCTCCTTTTGAAAGTTGGTTAAAAAGACTACTCAGCCATTGTTTTATTATTACATAAATTTTCGCCGGAGTCTTTGCACACTTTCATCAATAACGCGTTAACAATATCGGCATGGAAAAGTTCAGAGTGCATTAGAGAATGCATTCCATGCATTCCAGGGTTCGGGTGAAAAAGCGGAGTTGGTAAAGTTTTTCGGAGCTGTGCTCGCCGGCGATTTTTTGCTCGTTACAATGTGGTCGGCACATTAGGTCGGGTTGACTTTTAACGTACTTTCCGGCGTGAAATCGCCTGAAAAATTACGCTTTGCGTGAAACTGGCGCGGCACCGCCCTCCCATCGAAGCTCAGCTTTTCCATTTGTTTTCCACTCGGATGCATCCCCGCTTACTCTTCCACGGATTACAGTGCAGTCCCGAAGTTCGCTACTGGCATGAATCAACCCACTCGATTGGATCGAATTCACTATCGTAATTATCCTAATGAATACGATAATCTATTCGAAAATCATCTCCTTAAAATAAGTTTTTCAAAGCTAAAAAATTCTCTCACTCATTCAAAATAGTATTCGTGTCGAGATTGTAGCAGGTGTAACGTATGCGTGAAAGCAGGCTCGCTCGTTGTAATGCTAATTGCTCCGGGGGATTCCTTACAAGCTCCTATTAAATTGCCCAAGCTTTTAATTAAATCCCCGGTCACGCGCGTGTGAAACCTCGGCGCGCGCGCGCGCGCCACTGTCTGCTAGCTTTATTTCTCAACGCTAGCTAGCGCAGCTTCTCTCGCAAAGAAAATCCCCGCGATAACTTTATTTCACCGTATAAAACCCGTGATGACGCCGGACTGGACGCGCCGAGGATAACTAGGGTGTAATAAAGCGCAATGTGCTCGCCGCACCATCCTCAACGGGATTATCTACCCTGGAACAATTGGGGGTTTCGTGTAATCGAGCGGAGAAGTAGTCACCGTCGCCCTGAAACAGTTTCACCGTCGTTTCGGTTACGTTATGGAGAGAATCAAGTCGTGATCTAGTTTTTCATACGTGAACATAGAGTAAGGAACAGAAATGTTCGTACAGTAACAATGCGAAGAGAATGAAACTAAAGAGAATTGCGATACTGCTATTAAGCTTTTTCTAGTATGCTTTTAAATAATTCACAGTTCTTTTCATTTTCATAAAATGATTACAACTAAAAAGAAGTCGAGATCTAGTTTTTCACACAAGAACGTACAGTATAGAATAGAAATATATTCGTACAGTAATAATGTGAAAATACCAGATTTGAAACCAATAACGAGTTTATCTAACAAGCGCAAAGTTGAGGGCGTATTTAATTAGCAACTCCTAAAAATCTTCTTCGCCTGTCTTGTTAAAGTTTCGAAGCTAACTATAATGGACTATAACAGGAGCTCTGCGAACTAAGCTCTACATTTCTCCAGCTAAAACGTGATATCTTCAGACTAGATAAATTAGAGCCCTTTCGAGGGTCGACTTTGTAGTCGTCGATAAATGTGGAGCAGGCCTTTACCCATTTTTCTAGCGCCCTTTTTGAAAGCGCTGTCAGTCACGAAAAGATACTGCTGCCATACGCGCTGCCATCGAGCAGAGAAGTCGTCCATTACTTCGAAGTGACAATTAAAAATCGCACCCACGCGCCCTCTGTCGATTGGACTCGTGTATCACCCGCCACTATTGATTTATCGACACAACAAATAATCCCGCAATCGTGCCTTTGATCCATAATATGAGCGAAACTTTCGGATTAATATGAGAGCATATACGTCGCCAAAGATATTTATAAAGCGCTTACCGTGAAAAATTAGCTCGATATACCTGACAAACAAATCTCTCGAATAATGAGCAACCAATAGTCGAATATGTATTTTCGAATTAATTTCAGTATCGTCGAACTGGGCTAAGCTCCGATGAGAGCAGTGTTTGCATAGCTTGCTAGATTATAGTTTAACAACGAGAAAATCTATTTTCGGAGAAAAATGTGAAGGGATTCATTTACCTTTCAATCAGAATCGTCATACCCTTTTTTTAATCAGATATTATGATATATGTGATGCGGAGAATAATTGAGAAACAATTTTGTAATGTTATAAATACTAGATTATGTATAATTATCATGTATTCTTTTTCTTACTATTTCAAAGTACATTTTCTTCAGGACACATTCATTATCACGTCTGTTTTTCTCACACTCATTTAAATGCACAATTATCGTTTGAAAGAAATCTATGCTTGTTCAAAGAACTGAAAGGATACTTTATTTACGGGATCACAACAACAGGATACTTTCTTAGCGCTTCGTCACTGCCTTCTATTTATCGCTATTCCGTGCTCGCATTTTTCTTTACCCCTATTTTTCCCTCTGCCCTTAAAGCCCGTGTCTCTTTGACGTATTGTGCCTCGTTGAGATGGTTCCTCGCCCGGGATACTAATAGATGGTGCCAGCCGCGTATGGGAAATTGCCAGTGATCATTCAGGAGTGCGTGATGATAGGTTGGCTGATATAAGACCGTAGTTTATAGTAATAACCCTTTACAGAACTAATTAACCCTCGTTCAACGATCGTCGAGTCTTTTTGAAGGAAGATATAAATAATACAATCTTTACCAAAATCTATGTTTCATTATTTCTTAATAGAAAAATGTATTAGAATTTTACTAAAAGTACTTATTAAATACTATGTCAAACTGACTATGACAGTCCCAGTGAACTACGAAACTCTAAAAACTATTTATAATTATAATATTTAAACACTACAATTACCCAGTATATGAGAACTTCGACGAAAAACCCCACAATTAATGAATCAGCTTTCCAACCACAATCAGAATAGGAAAGACCACGAAATAAATCGTCAGTTTGTCATGCCAATTACCAACACCATAAAGTGATTAGAGGGGCGGGTTGCTAAGTCGGTTAATAAAGCGAGAAACAGACACACACGAAGGATAATCACCGGGTGATGAGCGGTGCGGTAAAACTCTATAATTAAGTTGCCGGTGTATCGATTCGGTAAACGGTGGCCGACGGTTAATTATCGAGCCCTAGAAATTATGAGTTTCGATGCCAAGATAAAGCGGGCCTTTGAGAGCTAACGTTTAATCATACCATTCGACTGCGCACGAATTACCACTAAACTCTCACGATTAGACAACAAGAGAGAGAGAGAGAGAGTGAGTGGTGGAGCAGATTGAGTGAGAGAATTCAGGGGAATCGTGACCCTTGAAACGTTAACAACGTCGAGGACGTAATGTGGAAGAGGAGACTCTCGGGCTTTAGGCTTGCGGATCCAGTAATTAACGGACACGTGTCTGACAGTCGAACGTGATGTCGCACAATCCCTCAAAGCCCTCCGAGAACACCTGTTGTAAAAGCTGTGACAATTGATCTTGCACTGTACCTTGTAACCGAAAGTCCCCGAGGGAATCTGACCGACGAACACTCCATTCTTTCGAAGATTGTAAAGTGAGGATGAAAGTGAGTGTGAAAGTGGAAGAGCGATAATAGTATTTTAGTTCTAGTCGAGTTCGTAGAGTTTTTCTTGAGAAACGTGACTATTTTCGTCTGTTTAAATATTATTCATCATTTTTTGGAGAAGATTTCGAAGTAAGAATGAAAGTGATATTAGAAAGATATTTTTAAGGCAGAAGAAAATATTCAAAAATACTAGTTTAACATTAGAAACTTTCTTTTACTATTAAGACAAAAATCAGGTTACACAGGCTTGAATGGTATTTGCCAGTGCCGAAGTACAGAAACCGTAAATCCGGAGTACAACAAAGCGAGAAAGCAGGCCGCGTTGAATGAGCCTGATTTAATGGAAGACTCAGCCGGAGTAAAGGGAAGTTGGACCAAAGCCGCGCATGAATTCCATTGAGTTTTAATGGCAGTATTGTGCAGTGTCTTCACCAGATTGCTGCAAACGCGCGCCCTGATTGATCGTGTTAGACTTCGCGTTAGAATTAATAGCTCTGCCGAGCAAGAGTTGTACGCGCGCTCAATGATTTCTCGAGTATACACTTAATTTATGTTAATCAACTGTCGTACTTGGCTTTCGTTTGTTATAGTTATAAACTATAATATACATATAAAGTAGCTTACTGGGGAAAACATTTTATTAAATACTTTATTAACTAATGGCATCTTACTATATTATATTTAATATAAATATTATCATAATACAAATATTTATATTTAATTGAAATCATTAAATAATTTATAATTAACTTATTCATAGTACCTTATACTCGATAATATTGATTCAAATGCAAATGAATCAGTCTGTACGCGTGTTAAACAGTTGTTCCACTTTCTCACGCATTAAGCGCGGATAAATTTTATTGGGAGTAGCCAAAGGACTCTACAATCCCTTAATGACTCGTATTCCAGTGGTCAATGGGTTCCAATACTGGCGATTATCAAAGTGGGAATCACTCGAATGAAAACTCATGAACGCCAGCTTGTATGGAAAAAAACAGTACGCGGTTGGCATTTCAAAATTGTAGTGAGAGAAAAAAGCGAGAAGCGGCTTAGTCCGATGCCCGTCAGATTTTCCGACGAGCTGACTCCACCGAAATGGACAAATCTCCAATTCCACCACGCACTCTCTCTCTCTTTTTCTCTTTCCACCCGAAACGCGCACATTTTTGCGTGACAAAATAACTCGCTTCGGAGCGAGGCCTGATTTATGAAATCCAGCTCGGAGCTGCCTGTTTCATTCACAAATTTCCAAAGGATCGTCGAGCATTAATACGACGGTTTTTTCCATTGGAAAATTTGCCGTTGGTAGGATCAGTGTTTTCCAGTAGCGAGGAAAGTATTCGACAGGGACTGGTTTCAGCTTGGGACACGTAATCATTATCCAAGGCGAAACGAAAAAAAAAAAAGAAATGAGAGAGGAGAATTATTCGGGCGGCTACGCCAGGGGCGCCGAATTGTAGAACGAATGCGAATCCTCTTCTCTCTTTCTCGTTAGCCAGGGTTCTCGTCGAGATTCATGAAAATTCATGCTAATAACAATAATCCGAATTGCTCGGCTGGCCGCCAATTGAGAGCCGAGGATCAGAAAGAGAAAGAAGAGAACAAGGAGAGGGTAGAAAGTGGGTGGAAAGACAAAGCGAGAGGAAGACTCGGTATTAAAGGATCGTTGCGGTACAATCGATCCGGGCATCTTCGAAGCGAAGGCGTGAAAATTGAGCGGTTCTCGGCAATTCCCGACGAAATAAGTGGCAAACAAGAAGACAACGAAGTGAACTCTCTCGCGCGCCTCGTACAACGTTTTAACCGAAGATTCGTGGCGAACCGAGTGTGTTTACAGACGCGAAACACGTATAAACCAGCGAAAGATCCAACGCAGACCAAACACCTACGTGCTCACCCGTCAAACTTTGATAGAGTTCGATCGCTGATCCGACGTCATTGGATTAATTTTATCCGCGCGAGAGCTCGCAGACCATTTCCAACTATACTTGGTTTGCTGAAAGAGTCGTCTTGGAATGTTACTTTATACAAAATTACTTCATTAAAATTTATTCCTGCTTATTATTTGTTTTTAAGAAATGATTGCTTAACAAAAGATAGATATAGCTTAATTAAAATTCATTGTTCTATTCATTATTATTAAAAGTCACACACTGTCTAGAAAAATGGCATGTAAAAACATAAGAATCGATAAGGAGAGTGAGAATTGCCAAAGACAAGAACACCACAGTTATAAACATTAAAATTCCAGCAGTGTCTCCTAATTTCCCCAACTAACCAAGACAATTCTCTCAGCGGGCCAACTATCGTATTCGTTGGCGAAGACTCGGAAGACTGTTAATTTTCCCAGGGTACGAAAGAAGCCTGCGGAGTAGAAAAGCGAAGGAAATTCCAGGGTTTCCGGGACTCGAATCACGTACGGCGGAAAGATACATATGAATTTTGTGCAGACATCTGCCGGCAGGCTGGCTCGAACGGGGTTAATATCACTAGATGCATTGCGACCAGTTTAAATTCTACCAGCGTGCGCGATACGACATATAATTTATTGGACACTCATACAATGCACCAGTGCACAGCGACCTTTTAACTTGGACCTTCTCGCAAAAATCTTCAACGCTCCTTGCATGTCTCTTCAGTTCACGGTGTCTCATAAATGTAGTAAACGAAATAGTCGACTAATAGAAAATGAACATAGCTATTTTGAAATATTTCATTCGAACTTCCTTTTTGTAAGATCACTCTTTACAATGGTTAATGTGAAATTAAATCTTGCTTGAAGTAATCAAACGATTCTATAATCGCTTAATGACTCGAAAGTTTGTTAAAAAGGGGAGCGAAACTAATTCAGGGGTTCTTCCATGGAAAATGCAGTTATCGGGTAAAGTAATGCCAATTGGAAAAACGTGCGGTACTACACAATAAGAGAAGAGAGAAAGAGGGCACTGTCTATATTGCACATCCTCTCGGAAATTTAGTCTCGTATTCCTCGAGAAGAAGCCCGGGGGTGTTCGCTTTCTTAAAGAATTTCATTAAACCGAATGAAATCCAGTTAAAAGGGGTTCCCGATCCAATTTACATCGTCGCCTAATTAAATTCTCTTTATTCTCGAAAAATCTTTCCACTCCGGTTGGTTTCCTTTTTCATTTATGCTCTCAATCATTCGCCAATGGCTTTTCCATGAATTGTTTATTGTCTATTGATTTTATCTTGCCAAGCGCACCATTGTTATTCCTGGAGCGCTTTGTAGTACCAGATCGAATTGGTACGTGCGGGTAATTCAAATCTCATTATTGACTGTAACTGTAACGCGACAGATGCAGCTGGTAGGAAAGGGCGGACATCCTTTGGCACGGAAACTCGGGATTCAGTCGACTTGACATTCAGAAACCGGAAGCAACGTTTCGCATAGCGGAAAAATGGGAACGCTAAGAATAATAATCTATAAAAACAATCCCTCTATTAATACTCTCTGGATATCATTTCTCTATCAAACTATTTATTCATTTAACTAAATAATTATTAACAATATCCATCAATGATTAAAATTAAACTAAACAGTCGAGATCGTAGCAAGTAACCCGAACCGTAAAGAATTAAATCCTATCGAGAAAAAATTATAACGAATTCGCTTGGCTCGTCAGAGTCGGCCGGAAGTGATGGTGCGAAAGAGAGGACAACAGCAAACAATTTGCCAAACTCATCACGCGCCGTGTGTATGTACACCACGTTCGCATTGCGTAGATGCAACGAGCGAGCGGTACGTGTCGGTCATTCGTTACAGGGACACGGTAACGGGCCATTGTCGCTGAATTATTCATGGGCTTTCGCTTTCTTCCGCTAGTGATAATTGTACCAGTACGCCAGCGCCACTGTTTGCTAGAGCTGTTAATGTAATGTCGCTTTCCAGTCACCTCCGATGCTTTTTGGTTGGCATAATTATGCTGGGAAAGCTCGGTCTTTGGGGATAAGTTGAAAGTAGCAGGACTTACTTGCAATTATTCAATCAGTTATTTTTATATACTAAATTTGATTCGTTATTAATTCAATTCACATATATTTGATAGAGATTATATAATAATAGTAATATTTATTCGAGAACACTTTGATCCGACTGTCATTAAACTCAGATAATATTTGACTGACCGATGGTACAATCAGTGTTTCAACACCTTTCACGATTCCCCCAAAACTTGTTTCCTTAAACAAGTCGTTACCAATTTTTTCTCTCTACTCTGCCATTCCAAAATAGACCTTTCGAAGAGAGGCAACAGTGTCGGTGAGCGCGACGTATCTTCGGAAAAACAGAGTAACCCACTTCTTTTTGAGGGAGGATCGATGCGAGAGAGCAGGCTTGGCATTGCCGAAGCCTCTACGCGCCAGGAAACCTTCTCTTTTCTTTTGCTCGAAACAAGGCGAACTCTCTCAGGTCCGCCGAAATTGCGCGGCGAACGGCGGTGGCAGAGGGCTTAATTTAATTATGCCACATTTTCGCCGCCGAGAGAGAGTAAACTAACTCCATTGGTGGATGAAGGAGAGATCGGCACATGCCGTGGCCGGCGGTCGGCTTCCTCCCCCCTCACCGCGGCGAGGGGGGAGGGCAGCAGCAGCGGTAGCGCGCGAACGAGCGGGAATTTCGCCGCAGTTCTCCGAGCTTTTAAAGCAATTCCGAAAGTTGTTTCCTCGCGGGGCCGTTTGCCGCAGCTGCGTTCGTTCTCTGAATGCTTGGGAGCCGAGAATCCTCGCCGCAACTCCCCGCGCTACTACCACCCGAACATCCACCGGGAGAACATTTTTTCCCCTCCTCCGCCCGTTTTCGGCCCTGTTTTTCTTGGTGGCTCTTGCTGTAAGTGACAAGCCAATTTACCGATTGCTTAGCATTTCGACACTGGCTATTGGTAGACTCTTACCACGGCAAATCCTCTTTCATCTCGCCATTTGAGTGCTTCATCTTTCTCTGTTGGGTGTACAGGATGATTCGTTTGCATTTGGATTAGCATTGTCAAGTATACGTTGGGTTTATTTGGGATATTTATAAGTTATCTAGTCATTTGAATTATACGGGAATGTTTTGAAAGACTAAAGTCTGTATTTTATTTACAATACTAGCATATATTTAATGCGATCGATAAAATATCGCCTTTGCTGAAATTACAATATTTAAAGGTTAAATATATTTGAAAACATTTAATCGCGAAACCATTATACAAACTTCCTCCGCAAGACAAAATTGTTTCATCCCGATCAACCAATCCGTCCCAGAAAAATCGCAGTACAAACATAAAAGAAACAGAAAAAAAACATACACACATCGAACCGAGAATCTCGTCGTTTCAAAAGTGGGTTAAAAAGCGACTGAATCAGCCGGTACTTCAACACGCTCGTACTTTAACGCATTCGCGATAGAAAATATATCAAGAGAAACTGCACGCGGGCAATTGCAATATGAATTTCCTCTACGAATGTGAGTGCATTCCTGGGAGGCAAGAGTAGTAGGAAGAGTACTGACACGCTCGTCACATTGATCGGTCCAGAAGCCCTCTCGTGCTTCCGTGCTATCCGCACTCCATCCAGATGGGAGGGCGCCGCACGGGAAGCTGTGCTGTTTGAGCGCGCACAACGTTTGCCTTTTTAAAATACAGACAGCGAAACGGGAAGTATACAATCCAAATACAGGTTTTTGTCGCGCGTCGGCTTGTTCTGATCATGGAAAGAGAGCGAGAGAGGAAGACGGGAAAAGGGTTGAAGAGAGAGAGAAATAGAGAGAGAAGGAGTAGAGCGCAGTACGTGCTTCTGAAAAAAGGGATTGGACGAACACGGATGGTAGCAGCAGCGAGTGTACAGTCTCGGAGTGCATGCATAATATTGCTCGTACGCTTTCCTTTAGACAAACATTCAAAGGAAGCAGCCCCCCTTTGAAAATTCATAGCGCGAATAAGCTCTCGGTGCCATCGCCGCTACGGAATCCATAAAGAAAGGCGCCTTTTCTCCACCACGTGTAGTGCGATTTTTCGCTGTCGGGGAGAACCGTCAGTATTAATAAGCGGAGCAATCGCATTCGCCCGAGTGGCGAGAGCTTTTCTCACTGTAAGGGACGAACTTGAACGTTGAGGAAATACTCACGGAGTTTCCCAGTTTCATTGGCTCTTTTAAAAATCACATACATTTCTTCGGAATTTAACTCCAACGTTCTCTATAAACATTCGAATATTAGATGAAAATATAGAAAATATTGTGGATCAGAAAAAGCAGGAGAATGCTAATGAAAGTATTTCAGAATTTCTTATAACGAAGTTCTTCTAATTAATTTTCTGAAGGCTTTGTGGTTGTCTAAGTGTCCCGTGGCTGCAGCAATAATTATCCATTAAGCTGGTCCGATTGTCCAAGGCGCCCCGTGAAAGCGGTCAACATTTAACCGTGATAAATAAGCGGATCTAACGAGGGCAACGTTCATTAGTTGGCACGTGGAGGGCCGATAGCGCATAGCAAGCCAAATCATACAGGCGATGTGTAGCAGATTCGCACCGATCGCCCGGTAATTTCAATCAGCCATAGTTCCAATTAGATAATGAGACCGGTATTTGATTAATTAATTAATAAACGAGCCGAGCCACGGGAGTCGCGCCGCGTCGGTGGAATCGGCCGGATGACCATTAACCCTTTACGGCCTCTAATGCAAGTTCCATTAGCTTCTACAGTTAATCCCTCTATTCTATCTAAGAATCGGTATTAATAGATGCATTAGCAGATGTTATAAATTAAATGCAATTGAAGAGACGATGGTATAATGCTAATCAATAGTAATTGTGATTTTTCTTAAGGAATCTCTTCAAGCAGATTTCAAATGCTTTTGTGACTTAGCATTGTCTTTTCGCAAAGACTATTTCATTATTTTTAATATTTTAGTACACTGTTTCTGTTACAGATTTGTGATATGATTTTATATTGGTATTTTTTATATTTTACTTATATTGGTTTAATATTGAAATTATTTTACTTTAGTTCGTTTATTTGGGTAATTCTTTTGCGTTTGAATGGTTTAATCTCTAATTGAAGCATGCACAAAGCAAATCTTAAAAAGTAATATAAAAGCACAATTTCATATCATCAATGCCAATCCAACTGTTTCGCGCTCAATGTATTTCGACACGAGAGCAACACAAAACGACGTTACAATCGTAATACTGTTATAATCCGATAACGCGAGTTTTATCAATATCGAAGTAGACCGGATCAAGCTGTCAGCACTCTGTTACATTATCCCATTACCTGCTGGAATATCGATAAAGATTGATGCCAACCAGCCACTTTTCGAAAGCGACAATCAATTACCGGCGATTTTGGGGATAAAGGCTCGTGCTTGGAAAATCGTGGGCCGGAATGCGATCGGTCCTATTATCCTCGAAAGGTCCAGTAGAACCTCGAGAGATTTGGATTACCCTCGGAATATTGAACCACAGATTGTTACAAGATACCTCGTCGAGAGCACAGTTGTGGCTCACATGTGCAAAGGCCAGATAAATCCATTTCAATCAAAATTGAAATGCGCGTTCCTGCTGGAATCCACGACAACATTAATTACTGCATAAACGTACGGGATATTCTCATTGGCCTTGCGGAGTAAGGAAAGGAGAGAGGGAGGAGGGATTGCAAACCGGTGAATCCGTTACGGTTAAATTAGTCCACACTGATAGAGAGACTTCGAGATATGCCGGAGGACGAAGCCTCGTACCACTAGTATGATCGATTAATGGGGAAAGCACAGGCTTCCCCGTTTTAGACTATGCATGTTTCCACAGGAATAAATTAGGTCAAACAGCTTTACAACTAATAAACTGATATTTAATATCATAGAGAGTATTCGTACATCGATCAATTTTAAATAGCACATTCTCTAATCCAGAATAACTATTCCACAAATGTGTGGTTGTCCAAAATCCATATATCAGAAATCTCAAAATTAATTAATCTTGATTGTAGAAATATCTTTGATTAAATTGCCATACTCGAAACCTCTAAACAAGATGAACATCGTTGCGAATAATTCCCTTCGACGTCCTCTTCCCTCCCGGCGAAATTCTCGGATAACTATAACTGAATTATAAAGCGATCGCGTCATTCAAGCACGTGTCAGTCAGGTCGACAAAGTTTCAACTTGTTTCGGGCGCAGTGAACATGACCCTTTGACCGACTCGACTTCGATCTTGTCGTAGGTCGATCTGACACTCGAAGATGTTTAACAAGCGAAGCTTTGGAGATAAAGTTGGACTCTCTCTCTCTGTGAGGTCTCGCTTGATTAGGAAGGACATATCGCATTCGAGATCGACGTGACGCACATAGCAAATTTCGTATGGCGTTGAAGTTCCTCCTGAACCGGATATGCCGAATGGGATATGTGTTGTTGGCGGCGGGGCTGTGCGGGGTTGCATTTAAACTTTGGAAAATCGTATAGCGGAGAACGTGACTAATTGGCGTCGGAACGCCACCGGGACTTCGGCTGAATCTCGGCGTTCTATTCCCGACAATGCTGGCAAAGGTATTCTCATCTTGGGGATCCTCTATCTACCTTTGTGTATGTGTTTAATGCGTGTAGACAGAGAGAGGAACCAAGTATAACTTGGAGCAGTTACTTCCTCAAAGCTGGCCGATAATTAACTGTTACGATTTTCGGTTCAATTATACACTGGAAACCTTTGGATCAACAATGAACCAATATGTGAAATTCATAGTATTAATTTTATAGTTTTATTTTGGATAATGACTATATTATTTATGATTTCATGTGACTGTACAGTTCATTCATCTAATTTCATACATCATAGTTATCATCTTTGTGCTTCTTTGTTTTATGTCTTTCGTTAAAAAGAACGACTGTTCTAAATAACGAAATTCGATGTATTGAATGATTTATCTAATCAAAGCTTTCTTTTTTAGTTTGGGTCGAACGACGAGGGTTCGGGCGATAACGAATTACTCGACGTTGGGGATATCGACCTTAATAAACTCGACGTGAGTCTATTAGAGCAACGACATTGCTCATCTCAATAAGCTTTGCATCTCAAAGCTTTGCTAATTATATTTCTTCGGCTAATAAATCACTAACTCAGCGCTATTTACTAACATGGGGAAGCTTCGAACTTTTTAATTAATGCTAACCAAGGCTTACTAATCGACGTGGGATTTTATGGAAAAAGCTCAGTTCATTTCTTGCTTTAATTCCACGGTTAACAAAAATACTACCATACTGCACAAAATAATGTTTTCCTCGGTTAATTAAAGTGGTATACATTTGATTAAATACACCATAGAAAAGCTATTTTATTTCAGAACTCACTGTTAGAAAAAACCATCAAGACTGTTGCTTCATAAGCAACTGAAATATCGTATCACCATAGTTAAAATTAGTGTCATACAAAGCTTCCACACCTGCAAACTCTTCACTCGCAGAAAGCAGGAAAGTGCGGGCAATTTGATAGTTCTAAAGTAACAGAAGAGAGCTTCTACTCTTCAGTCTTTTCACCTCTGCGTTCACTGCTTCGCTTTGAAGCTGAGACTTCGCGCGACAAAGAAAGTGCCAACCGGACACACACTTCAGTATGCGATACAAAGGACGAATTATGTGCTTGCGACCGAAAGTGGAGCTTGCAGCTAGGAGCGTGGGAATTTCATCCACTCGGATTTCATTCACCACCCCTTTAATAATGAAGTTAGGACGAACGAGCGACTAAGAATAATTAACGAATCGACGGTCATTGCTGGGAATGGTGGCAAAGCTCTTATCAATGATGCAAGCACGGCCAAGCTATTATTTATCATCTTTCCACGGGATTCCATCATCCCTCGGCGCTACTTAGTCTGTAATCTCGGGAGAAGGGTGCGTTTTCAATAATGCAGCCGGTGATGAACAGTCGGCGGGAAGTAAGCTGCCAGGCTGGCTTGCGGTTGTAAGCTTCCGCGTGTCCGCAGCAGCTTTTACGAGCTTGCGAGAACAGAGAAAGGGTTTTTGGCTTACACCGCCGTGCAGTGGACCCATCGAATTCCCCGCAAATTTCTCCGCTCGTTTCCTCCCCTGTTTCCTGTATGATTTATTCCGCTGCTCGAGTTTACAACAGTCCCGAGATCTCTTCATTGGCTGTGTCGCCGAAAAACACCTTTTCACTATTTGTCTGCGACGAGGAGAGTCATTAGTTAATTTAAAGGTTGAAGGGTTAGCATAATAATTAATGTACAAGCACCGGAATTTAGAATATTTTAAATTGTTCAATCCAGCAGTTGTCTTAATTAATAATTTTATTTAGTGATTCTTAGGTTGTTGTAATTATGTTTTAATAATATTGTAGAGAAGAATTAGAAAGTACTCATGTACAGTTCAAATTACTAGATAATTTATAATTATTTTATTCAAAGGCAAGTGAATCAGCTTAAACGTACTTTGCAGTGCGTACCGCCTAGCGGAATGGTATGCGCAATTCAATTAGTTATTGATCGTGAAGGTAGTTGTCGAAGTATTTCTATTTGAATGCATATTGCGCTCGCGATAGAGATGGTGTGGGAAGAGAGTGTTAGGAATTTCGTTAAGGCCACGTAACCGCATTCCCATCCTTGCGTGGTAGTCCGCGATCGAAACACGCACGATATTTAGAGCTCAGCATTTTAAAATTCCTGTAGTGCACCGGGAATTTTATACTCCTTCTGTTGGAAAATCTGAAATAATTGGTGAAAAATAATGGTTAGCGAATACTGTCAAGTAAAATTATAATGGTCACTGTAATATCATTAGTTTTGGGGGGGGGAAAAAATAAGAAAAACAATATTCCATTTAACAGGGTTCTACAAAATTCTCAACCGAATTTCAATAAAAATTATACATTTTCATTTTCACTTGACCACTTTTTCATTATGCGAACTTGTAACCTCGACGTATTCCGAGGTCGCGACAATCGACGCAGCATCCATGTAAGCCCCATGAGTCGAGGTTTCTTTTTCCCTTATTTTTCTTTGCGGGGATGATGAAGATGTGCAATGACCGCAGCACGTTTCACTCGTGCTATTCTTCTCCGGACGCGTGACCCCTTTATATTCGGTGCATCGCATGATGTTGCCGTGTCAAGCACAATTACGTACAGAATGATTCATTTGACTTAAAACCAATATTGTCTGTATAGTATAACATATTACAAAATTTAAAAATGTTGATCCTATCAATGGTTTGATAGCTCCTGCAAATAGTGAGACAAAATTAATATACGATGAAACAGGAAATGGGAAGACATTTTACTATATTATATTACACATATATAAATTAT
This sequence comes from Ectemnius cavifrons, assembly GCA_964023945.1. Taxonomy (NCBI): domain Eukaryota; kingdom Metazoa; phylum Arthropoda; class Insecta; order Hymenoptera; family Crabronidae; genus Ectemnius; species Ectemnius cavifrons. Next base: position 8,108,129 of record OZ030383.1, on the reverse strand, counting down.
CCAAAATGTTCCAACAAAACCAAAGAAAGATTTCACAAATCAAATCATTTTATAAATCCCAAACAATTCCTTCTCATTGATACTTCTAGCATGAGTTAGACTTACCAATCACTAATCAATTGGAAGTTCGATCCAAGTATTTCTCTATGTCAAGAGAAGCCATCGATGAACGAGGAGTGGACAGAGGAGGGTGGCTTGACTGCATTTATGCGTCTCTCGAATCGAGCAGTTGCGCCTAGGCAAGCTTGTACAACGCGCGTTTCCGGTGCTCAGATGTGCGGGCCATCGCCTGCAGCTTGTTGTATTTGCATGCTTCGCACAAGCAGCGCACTCCAAGCACACATACACGCGTGGCGCGCGCGCGCGAGCGTTTGCGTGCAGTCGCATCTCCTTGTACACAAGTTGGAGAGAGCACTTGGGTGGCTGTGTACCTGAGATGGTATCTGTCAGGCTGACACACGGGTAATGGGACTCTTAAACGACAAACAGGCCGGCGCCCTTAAGTTTCGTGGCTAATCTGGATCATACGCTCAACACGTTCGGTAATACATATTACATTGCTTGAATGAATTGATAAAACGATTTGTTGGTGTCAATGTATTTCTATATTAATATATTTATATTAATGTATAATAATCGAATTATTCGCTCAATAGGTTCAATAATATTATGTAGCTTTGGAGGCATCGATAGTTGGAATTCTCGTCGGTATTTTAATCTTGCGAAATAGAGCAGCTTTAATTTTCTCTCCTGTTTATTAAATATTATTAATTATGCAGTCCAATTCCAAAAGCAACTTTGAGTCTGGTGAAGAGCATGGCACTGTGGTTAGTTCGTCTGGCTAAAACCAAATATTTCGGACAGGTACTTAAAGTTCTATGTACAGATGTGTTCGCTAAAACTTGTCCCCTTAGTTTGTGTTCTTGCACCTGTTCGGTGAGTTACGAAAATATTTAAGCATTAGTATATTAAAAACATTATTTCATATCTCAATTGTTGTACATAAAATGATCATTTCAGTTAATTCTAATAAATCATCGTGTATCCTTTGGCTGATAATCCATATAATTTGAAAAACACAGACACGACTGATTATACAACAATTGTACACGTTGAAACTGATACATCAAGGATTGTCAGCTTCCCTTCTTGTTTACCGTAATAAAGACGCATTTGTTTCACGATAACGAGACAGCGATAGCAAATATTTGCTCGCTTTCGTCTCGCAGGATAGTCGAAGTAGATGATCCCAGTGTGCGCCAGACGCGTTACAACTGAGTTCGGAAACATTGTCTGCACTCTCGGGATTTATGTTTCGCGGCAGGGTGAAGCGGAGCGCGGTGGATGGAATTTTGTGAAGGGGGTGGATGGTTCGTCGTCTGGAGTAACGCTTTCATTACCTATGCATTGATTCGATATGTATCCCTGCTCACTCTCACCGGGGATCCTCGAATGTGTTTGTGGCCTCGATTTCGAGAGCGCACTCGCGCACCAGCAAATACGAATTGGCCCGGTTGCCCGGCCGAGCACGGGATTCCTCTGGCAGGAAACTCGGCACAACTCGCCACTCTGTTCTCTTCTCTCTTTCTCTCTCTCTCTCTTCGAAAGGCAGAAACACGAGCGCGCGCGCGCGAACCCGGGAAAAAACACGAATTACAAATTACCGGGCCGGGCGAAACGTGACGAGAGTTCGGCCCCGAAAGTTTGCCGAGGCCCCATTCCCACCCCCGCCTATCTCCGCGCCATCTGTGATTAGGTCTCTGTCGCTCTTTGGATGGCCGAGTTGTTGGGATCCCGACTATCCGGGCAACACAAACAGACCTCCATAAACAGGCACGATTCGAGGAGATAATTGCCGTCGAATGCGAGTCTCTACGTTATGAGATTCTCTAGACGACGCTCCTTCTAACTATTTGCTCTGTGTTGCAACGAGAAAGTAGTCGGTTCTCTTGTGTGTTGGTAACGTTATGACTTAATATTTCAATTATTTATGAAGCAACAGTCCTTTTCCTGGCAATAAAATATTCAAGCTAGGTAACAAAGATATATTATTTATTTCGAAACATTGTTTTCGGGAGACAAAAATATTCGTATATTCTACAAAATCATATTTTTTTTTTGAACTAATTCACTGTACTTCCTATCAAATAATTCACATGTGCAAAGATATAAGTCTTCCGGCGTATCAAAACAGACTTTTATCAATCTTTCGCCATACTGTTTGCGAAGAATTGAGGCGGAAAATATTCTGAAAAACCAACTATACTTTTCCGTAACAACGTCATCTTGAACACCGCATCTCGCTTCTTAGAAAAACTTGGCTCTAAAGGCGAAGCTCGAAATCCGGTGATCCGGTTCGCCGTCACGAAGCCGTGTGTGTCTGTGTGTGTGTGTGTGTGTGTGTGTCTCCCGATTGAGCCTGGAGACTTTCCTGGGGCATTTGTGATAAACAATTCCTATGGAATCGTCGTGACAAAGAAGCCGCAAATCTTTCAAAGTAAGAGGTAGCTTCTTCGGTGCTTTCTGTCGGTGAGAGAAGCCGACGCCCAGAGACGAGATAGAAATTTCTTTCCATTTTCTACATTTCCCTGCATACAAACACACAGACAGCAGACAGTCGTACGAACGCGCCAGAGGTTCGTACGGCAACGGTAAATACTGCAGAGGATGGTCTACATATTTCACGAAATATGAGGGGCCGGAAGCTCTCTCCAGGGTTGAGGGGTTGCGCCGCTCGGAAAATAGCTACTTTAGCGAGCCGAAGAGAGCCAGCATCTTCCGTCTGCGGAAGATTGATTTCGTCGACTCGAACTGCGCAGGCAGTCCCTGAATTTATGAACGAGGGATGAGGCGAATGTGAATAAAGTTGCCGTGTCGTTGCTAATAGTTATTGGAAAACACTTAGCGCGCGTGTACCGCTAACGCCGTGTGTGTATCGAGCGATTTAACTGGATCTCCATTAATCACCGCTCGGCCGTGCGCCAGTTATTTACTCTTTAGTATACTAAAGCTGACTCTCCTAACCGGCTTCACTCGCCCGATGCTTTTCTCTGCTTCTTAACAATATTTTAATATAATAAATAATATCTTAATCTCTCATACTTTTTAAAATCCTACAATTCTTCTTGGAACAACTCATACAAAGTGACAAAAATGACAATACTTTATATCTTATAACTAGCTTGTCAGTCAGGCAAAATGTTATAAATTAAAATATACTAGAACTGAATAATAAATCAATCAATCAATTTCTAGAAAACACCATTCTTTTCCACTTTCGCACGAAGCGATGTATATTTTAACAGTATGGAAGACAAGGTATGTCAGAGGATGTGTGACTAACTAAAAAGCTTTAAAGCGATGCTCGCAGTGGCGACAAGTGTCAGGGGTTTTTCCTTGTCACAATGGCTTTGCAAAGGGATCAGTGGCAGGCTGTAATGCCTCCGGTATAACACAGGCGTCCCGCAGAGCAATCGCTTGCACCTCTCGCGATCTCTCGATGGCAGAAGAGTGGAGGAGCTGCGAGGGCAGCAAAGGGAAAACAAAAAGGTTCTTTCTTACAACGGTGGAGGGGAGTTATCATCGCGTGCTTCCATCATCGATCAAAGCCGCAAGCGAGCCGGAGAGAGGGAGCTTCCGAGCGAGGACGTGCTTTTTTAACGAGCGCATAAATCACACTTTAGAATCCTCATTCACGGGCCTTTTCTCCCGTCCGTTTTCAGATCGAACCGGACGAGGATGAAGACAGGAGTGAGAAGAGCAATCCGCCCCCATTCATCACACCACCGCCACCCAATCCGGATTGTAAGTAATCGTCGAGAGAGCACGTGGCGCACACGCGGTATCGATACTCTCGAACTTCCTACCAATCTTTTATAACTATCCGTTTCTTTTATCCAACTCGTGTTTCTTCAAGATTCTTCTTTTTTCAGTATTACTGGTTGGATGGAAATCGTATTAGCTTTTTATAAAATCGATTTTCGATTTATTTCGTGTTACTGGCAGGTTTTACCAAGGGTGTCTTTGAAGATTATTAAAAGACGTTATTCATGACTTTTTTATATGAGAAAAATTATATGAGTTTAATAATATTGTAAATAATAATAAGAAGTAAAACGGAAGATCGTCGGAGATGCTAGTGTGCGCAGTGTAATAAACGCTCGGTACTTGTACCTCTCAAGTATTCTTTAATAGTGTTGCTCTTTTTAGATAAGGGACCGAAGGGCGAGAAGGGTGACAAGGGAGACAAGGGTGAAAGCGTACGTGGCCCACCAGGTCCTCCGGGACCACCTGGACACGACGAAGTAAGTATTGACGTGTTCAACATTGCATTACAAACAACCTTTCATCTCCATCGAGTCGCACAATGAAAATCGACAATTTCTCTCCGATGGAAATGAACGGCAGCTACAATTTCGCGGGGCGCGTCGATGTAGCGAGCGACTGACAGAAATCGAGCAATTATTTGTCACGCGAAATCAGAGGAGCGTGAGAGCAGCGATTAATAATTCGCTCGTTGTAAGATCGCTGGTAATTGTCATTAATTATTACGTGTCGATATCAATCATACTGTGCTCGAGCCTGGAATGATCATTGCGGGAAATGTTATTCACATTTAAAGATCGCAATTTCAACTGGATGCGCTGTCAGCCTCGAGCGCATCAGTAGAACAAGTCAGTATTGGGTCAGACGGCACGAGAAACTCGGTCACCCGAGCGCTATTATTTCCCGGGGAACACATTCATTGCCGCGCAATAACAATGTTGTAATTGTTCGTTATTCATTATAATCTGGCTAATCCCTAAACAAAAGGTATAGAGGAAATTTGGGAAAGGGGCCGTCGATTGATCGAAATACCATGAATGACACTTTATTATTCTCCTCGGTGTATCCGAATCGCATAGCTTCGGGCGAATTATGCAATTCGTATGAATGTGCGGCATACGCGCAATCCGTTGAGCAAATTGCGCGCAAATGTCGATTGCACGTGTCGGCGCTGTAGAACGGCGGAGAGTTAACGCGAAAGCGCGCGCGCGAGCGCAACAATGTAGCAATGCATGGCAATCCGGCGATATCACTCATTTATCTTGTTATTCGAGCGTGCCAATTTAGCGAGATCCTGAAGCGGCGATAACTGGCGCGCGTGTAACGTTGATTGCGCGCACTCACTCTCGCATACACTCTCACCTGCCTATTTGTGATTCTTCGAAAGCGTGCCATTGTGCGTGAATGCAACGGAGCCAACGCGTTTACTTGTCGCTCTCGTGCCCGGCATGTTTGCGAAGCAATCGTTGCTATTAACGCAGCAGGACGCCAATTAAATTCGTAAAACCTGATTTCTCATCGGCAGTCGCTCGAGCACGCCTCGACCCAACTGATGAGAGCACAAGTTGGCTTGCATTGTTCTTGATTAAGAGATCCTGGGTTTAATTAGTAATTTATGTAATACAGTACAAACTCTGTTATTCAAATTTTCTACAGTCCACGTGCTCAATTATATTATTATTGTGCTATTAATATATTGAAAAGAATCATAAAAATAATATGATACAATATTTGGATAGTACAAATTTGTTTAATTAAGTATAAGGTATAACAAAGTGTAATAAAATTGCTGCAGGGACCACCTGGTGAGAAGGGCGACCCTGGCACGTGTACCTGCAACGCAACAGCTCTGATGGCATCGTTCACCATGCCGGAAATGATTCAGGGACCCAAGGGGGAACAAGGCCTGCCGGGGCAAGAGGGCAAGCAGGGACAAAGGGGCCTCACGGTATTGACACCTTACCCTTCAGGCACTCGTCCGTCGCACGACCGCCGGTCATCACACCACAGGCCATCCTCTACTCTTTTTTTTTGCCCTTTTTTTCAAGCCTCTAGTTCTACACGGAACTAATAGGTCTTAAAGTATAATATGAATATGACATATTATAGAAATGAACGAAATATAATTCCTTATGAAATGAGAAACTGTGCTAATACAGAAATAGGATGATATGTTTATACGCTGTTAAGTGACTTAATTGTGTCAGAAATACTCACTCTTTTTCAAGCCACTATTTCTATACAGTTTCATTGCAGAAACGGTCGGTTGTTTCCTGGGTCAAGCGACCTTTTCTGAACAATAAAATTGCACCCCCACCCTTCGAACTTTCCTCCCCAGCATACTTGTCCAGGTCCTTTCATGCAATTCGCTCACTCTCACTCGAGCACTCGTCCCGCGCGCGTGTCACCAGTGAACCAACTCCTTGTGCGTGTGTCTGCGTTGGATGTAAGTTAATCACGATTGACAATGTGGACTTGAAAATCAATTGGTGCTTTGCGATCAAGTTGTACGAATGAATAATTGACTTTGATTTTATTATAAAGTCTGTAAACCTTCATGAGTCATTAATTTAAATCGGCTAAGATACGATGCAATTTTCAGCTAAGTTAACTTGTTAAACGCGACCGGGCAAAAATGACAGAAACGCAACTGTAACGGAACTTTGTGAAATACGTATGAATATTAAAAACATATATGCATATTACATACATATATGAATATTAATATACAGGGTGATTCGCGACATGTATGACAAAATTTAATCAGCGACTCTATAGAAAAACCACCATCAAAAAATATAACATTTTGCAAAATCGATTTTGTAAAATGTCACATTTTCTGTTCGGTGTTTGATAAAGTATCGCTGGTTAAACAGGAAAAATCAATACCATTGAATCAATGACACTTGAAGGTTTACATTCTGTATAAATCTGATTGATCTAATTCAAAATATTTATGTGCCAGGGCGCTGCTGGACCTCCGGGAGAAAGAGGACTCCAAGGACCGCCGGGTCCCAAGGGCGAAAGGGGCGATCTTGGTGTTGCCGGACCAGAAGGACCTCAAGGTCAGAAGGGCGAACCAGGACGCGATGGTATTCCTGGAGAAAAGGGGGCGCTGGGACCACCGGGACCACCCGGTAAAGGAGAGTTCGCCGGCTACGACGTGAGTGAATTATATCGATTTCTAACTTTTTCCAAGTAATACCAGTGCTATATTAACACAAACTACCAAAGATGTCAGAATGACTTGTTTAATATTTATTTATACTTGTAAAAATATACATCCACTTTTTGAATAACGTGTCGTTCGAGAACAAGTCAGTTTGACCCTTCCAGTATGGGTTAATCTTGGATAGTTCTAGTGTTAACGTCACGTGAGAGAGTTAACACGTGCTGCTCAAACGTCGTAGTTGGCCTCGCGTCGAGATAGCAAAGAATTATGATCGAACCTAGCCTGTCGGAATTGTCGTGCGTGATAAATGCTTGCGGTAACAACGGCATACGTAGCTTTCTCCTCTGCTTTTTCATCCTACAGATAAAAGAGTTCGATCCGAACATTTAGGATGATGTAACTTTAAAAAGTTGCTCAAACTAGTTATTCATTTGCCTCGAATAAATGAAGAAAAAGTAAACTAAAATGAATATAAAATATCAAAGTATCAGTAAGTGATTTCGAAGTTACATGATATCATCAAGAGTTAAGTTGCCCTAATGAAACATAAGACTCTCGTCCAACGTGGTAGTGCCTTCCTTCATAATTCAGTAACGACCCAATTCCCAGGCGACTTGGGAGACCCGCTTATCTGACGCTGAGGTGTCAGCAGAACCGAATTCAATATAGGTCGCAGACCCTTTCCCTTCTTTCCCATTGGTAGTGGTAGTGGCAGTCAGGAGACACTTACAATGTCACAATCAGCGGAACATAGATCCAATTAAAAAAATCCCTGGCAACCTCGATAGAGGAAGAGTTTCCTATGGGAGACTACTCGACTGCCTGGATTTCCTTTTCCTCTTTCGTTGGTTCTCGAACTCCTCGGATTAAGATTACAGGAATGTCTTACGCTTGTCAGGAACGTCCTATTAGGAAGGCGAAACTTCAAAGCTTAGCTTTCTGCTAGTCATTAACGCTCTTATTGTTACTAAGTACTGCCACGTGCGAGAATTATAGATCGAATAATTTAGTGAATAATATTACTACTTGACTATTCTTTTGTAGCATATTACAATTGCTAATTCATATCCAAAGGTTAATATCACTACTTTCGCGTTAGATACTTTTTGGCTCGTGAAGGATTAAATTAGTCAAAGTATTTTTAATAGAAACATCGCTCGGTTATCGCCGGGATTAAATTCATATTATTTTCCGGTAGAGGAACTAACGGAGAAAGAGTTAAGATTTGCGAGGAGGATGGAATAACAGAAAGGGCTACTAGATACTAAAACATTTACGGAACATATCCGGATGTTTGGCGTGCAGGAGAACAGGCTTGCTTTAAAATACATGGCGGCATCATAATTCAATGAAGAGGGTCGAGCCACGGGGGAAAGGGGGCGCCAGTGAGGATGCAGGACAAGAAATTCGTTGAATAGAAATGGAAGGTGTATCGGTCCGCAGGGAATAAGTGAGCGCGCGCCGGGTAATAACGGAGTGTGTCTATGTGAGAACCGCACAGTTTTCCATCCGAGGCCTTCGTGTTTCCGTAGTCTTTCCGGTTTCCATTCCTGTTTTCTTCCCAACTCCGTTTAGCTCGAATGCATGCTACGCCGTTGGTTCACTCGCATCCGGTCTCTTCAGGGGCGTTGAAAGTCGACGAAACTCGAGAGAGAGATGCTCTTGAAATTTGCCTGGTGGTTTGAGAAATGCGGTAATTCGCCTTTTGAAAACGCACGACTAACTAAAGATGTTTACCTATGTGCCACTCTCTCATCTTCCTTCATCCCTTTCGTGTCTTATTCGTATCTAATATTAGCTGTCCGACATGGTTTCCAAGTGACATTTCCTGTGCGAGTTAACGATCAATTTAATTTGACAAATAATAGTTGTATTTATAGATTGCTGTAAGTTCCTTTACAAAACAACTGTAAAATTTCAAGAAGAATAGCATGAAATCCAAAAGGACAAACAATTTATACATAATTCAATTTATATTATAACTCTGTCGTGTTTTGCCAGTTAACGATCTGTTAAAATCAAGTTGAACATCTCACTCGTAGTGCAATTTTTGTACCACTCGCTCACTAGTTTCGTGCTAGATTGATAAATTAAGGGAAACGTGGCACTTCGCCTAGGTAATATCAGGAGAGGATGTAATCCCAGCCGCAGGGAAAGAGATAGGGAGTTCGTGTGAAATACAGGGAGTACTTCTCTCCCGTTGTTCTGCATGCCCAATGAGTGAGAGATAAAAGCAAACGGAAAGAGTTAAGGCCGATTTCGAAAGTCAAATAACTTATTATTCTTTCCTATTAGAATATCATTTTACATAACAATACTTAATTAAAGTTTTTAAATACTATTTATTATATTCAATTAATTTAAAGTTCGTAAATTTTTCAAAGTGATTTGAATTTAATATTCAATAAGCGAAGTGTGAATCGTGCTTTAAGATACGAATAACTTCGTATTTGCTTGCACTAAATACATTCTTCGTTTCCTCCCATTCTCACCCCACTCACTCCTTCCAGCCACCCCTTCAATTCTTTTATCCGGCATGATTACGAACGGCGGAGGGAAGGGAAAGGCAAGAGAGAGAGAGAGAGAGAGCGGTGCAAAAAAGCTAAGCAAAGTTAATTTGAATCTTAATCCCGCGCGAATTCAGCAGTGGCCGGTGATGAATACGAGTAACTGGAGCAGGCGGCTTGGCGCGCAGATAAGTCGGCGCTCTTCCTGTACAAAACACAAAACCCCAACCACCGCCACCGCTGCCGCCACCCTATGAATATTAATACGGCGGGAAAAGCTCCGGGGAATCCGAAATTTTCTCTTTGCCAGGATCGTTTTATGGTGGGCGCACTCTCCTCGCACTGCGCGTCCCTGGTAATATTATTTCCGCTTTAGTCCGGCTGCCTGATTAATTCGACCACTTTATATTCGCCGGTATACTCTCCCGGCTTAGATTAGTTGCGTTATGGCATCCCAGTTAGTACTCGGGCGAGCGTGTGTCGGCCTCGAGTGGCAGTGCATCATTGGTAATGGCGTGCGAGGATGTTGGTGTCGGTGGACACTTTTGTCGTTGTCATTTGGTTGTGTAAACTTTCTCTCGATTAAGGTGTTTCCTGAAAATAGAATTAAATTAATATTGTTATATTATTTTCGTTATTGCGAATATTTCAAGTGAAATTTAGATCATAATTACTCGAAACTGTGTACTTTAATGAATGTATACTGAGTTTTCCGATTCACTTTGACACAAACAATAATAACACTAATACTTTTTACAAATAAGCTTCAAAAACATTTTCAATTTTCTCCAATAAGATGGCAATTGTAATATCCATCCAATTTCCAAAACAGTTAGATAGTTCTTCCGTGACGAAAATAGAATTAAATTGATATTCTTGTAGTATTTTCGTTATTGCGAATATTTCAAGTGAAATTTAGATGATAATTACTCAAAACTGTGTACTTTAATGAATGTATACTGAGTTTTCCGATTCACTTTGACACAAACAATAATAACACTAATACTTTTTACAAATAAGCTTGGAAAACATTTTCAATTTTCTCCAATAAGATGGCAATTGTAATATCCATCCAATTTCCAAAACAGTTAGATAGTTCTTCCGTGACGAAAATAGAATTAAATTAATATTGTTATAGTATTTTCGTTATTGCGAATATTTCAAGTGAAATTTAGATCATAATTACTCGAAACTGTGTACTTTAATGAATGTATACTGAGTTTTCCGATTCACTTTGACACAAACAATAATAACACTAATACTTTTTACAAATAAGCTTCGAAAATATTTTCAATTTTCTCCAATAAGATGGCAATTGTAATATCCATCCAATTTCCAAAACAGTTAGATAGTTCTTCCGTGACGAAGAGGATGTCAGGGTGGCGGGCTGCTGAATTTCTCAGTAGCTAACGGGCCGCCACTTGTACCGAGATGGGCAAGCACATCCCCGTGTCCATCTTGATGCAAGTGCCACTCGAGATTCTCGTATCCCAAGGTGTCTCCGTTAAAGAAAGGGGTTGGACGGTGGACCCCAGGCAGCAGACTACAGACAGACGTGGACTCGACGAATTCCTAAGCAGGGTCTTTGTCTTCCTAGGGATCTTTGGCTAGAGGTACACTCTGTCGGACGCGCGACACGCCACTCTGAATTATTCCACGAATGGGACACTGATAATGACGTCTCCCCATGCTCTTCTCACCTTTTCCCCTTATCGCATTACGTTGCCACGTCTGATTCGTCCTCTTTAACACCTACAACAAGACCTTAAGATTAGATAGAACTAGTAAAGGGATTAGAATGATTTTTGTAGAGTTTGTTATTATTTATTATATATTTGGAAGACATTTTAATTTACGGTATTTATTATTGATTTTTATTGAAATATATAGATATGTTAATAAGATGTTATAGTATATGTATGTTGATGTAAATTACTCAAAGTTTGCACGTGTCTGATAAAAGTGAGTTCTGACTCAAAGCCAAGTGAATTACCTTGCACACACTGCTCATGGCGGTCGAGTAGCTTCCTCTCGGCAAATTATCGCGCGTGCGACGGACTTCTGCAAAAAAAAAAAGAGAGAAGCGAGCCACCCGTATCTCTCAAAGCAGAGATCCTCCCACAGTGCTGGTACCATGAAACAACAAGAATGCCGCGTGAAATGCTGAAAATTTTGAGGATTTAGAGCAACCGTCGTTTCCCGAAACAGGAGAAATATCTCGGAAGAAAAAAGCAGTGTGCAAACATTTTGTGGGAAGATGGCTAATTTGGCAGAGGGTGGTTGGAAATTTCAATAAACAACTGGGTCGATTTGTTTGCCGTGGAAAAAGTCTCGATTTATTGGGCAAACGTTTACTAATTATACCAGCGGCCTAGTAAATATCCAGCCAATACAAATAACCGGCAAGCTTTCCGAGCCGGCTGGAATTGAGAAATGTAACTCCCCAGTCGCACGCGGTGTAACTTCATAATACATTCGTATTAAGCTCGGTTTAAAGTGAAATTAATTAAGGCGTTACGCGCAGAGTCTAGTCGTGGAAATAAAGGTAAATTCGAGAATTTTTGTTATTCAAACTAGATATTTAAATTAAATTTAAAACCTTAAAGTTAATAAAGTGAAACAGAAATTTAAAACTAATGAAATTCTCTAGTGCGTGGACAAAAATAATATAATACTCAGTATATTTTAATATTACTCATTTTCAAAGTCAGTCATTTTTAAAAATACATTTTTCTTGGTCGATAGCTCGTCTATAATACAAATGTATCTTCGTCTATTCCTCGATAGAGGCCACCAGAGGATTTATGGTGCCGGGATGATAAAGCCCGATGGTAAATGGTGTCCCTTAAAAACTGTTTGCGTTGGAAAGGAAAACTTTGGGAGGTAAGATACAGTTCTCCCGATACGTTGCATTGGAGATCAGCGTTGGGATGGGCAGTCAGGCCTGTTTATGCGTGGCCACGCCAACCGGAAGTTGGAAATTCTTTCCGGAGGAGGATACTACCGGAAAAGCCCTCGGCCTGCTTGCTACTCCGCCGCGAAGTGCTCGTCAGGGCGCAAAAGTTTCTCACTAGCCTAGAAAAAAAGGGCACGGAAGTAACCAGGAGGTCAAAAGAGAGAAAGGGAGAGAAAGAGATAGAAAGAGAAAGGGTGAGAGGAAGGAAAAGGTTGAAAGAGAGAAATGTTGAGGTATTAAAGTTCTACGCCACCGGTTGCATGTACGCCAGCTGGCTGGATATAACTCTCGGTTATTTAATACACGACAGTTGCTTTTAAAAGTTTATAAGACTAGGAAGCTGCCAGGCGGCCTCCATTAAACCACCACCTAGAGCATCAACTCTTAACATCCACTCGTCGACTATGAGATCACACGCATTTTGAGAAGGTGCGAGAAGTTGTTGTCTGCTTTTGCAATCAGTTGTAAAAAAACATGAGGGGAATTTGAAAATGTTAGATAGGTGTAGAAAATAAGAAAGTTATGTGAAGTCATTGATCTATCATTCACTTTTCGACTAAAACGTTGCACTCAGTTTCAAAGGGTACAATAAAAAGTTCTTCTTTACTTTTACCTTTGAGTATCTCGCTCGACAGGAAGCGTGGATTCATCGAGTATTGTAAAGATTGTTAACGAAACGTAGTTTATTTAAGTAATTTTATCCTGGCAAGCAGCTTCAGAGCTTCCAGTACTGTTACATCGTAACTCTGCGAAACTTTTCATGATGCTTGATGCAGTGACTTCCTGAAAAATGTCTTCGCCACTGGTAGGCAAAGTAGTTCGGAGAGATGCTCCGAGAGTGAGTAATTTTTCCTCATTCCCAGTCGGAACGCAAACCGTTAGTTGACTTATTCATTCGACAATGAATGGCAGCCGTTCGATACCGAATTCATTAATCCTGTCGGCGAATCTGGTTCAATCTAAGCCGTAAAGCTCGGTTCTTAAACTTCGAATTGTTTATAAAGCAATCTTGGTGAATAATTTATTTATAAATTTTATTTCGGCTCCGGAAATTTTTCCGACCAATGTATTTTATTTATTGCTCGATTGAATTTCAACCAGGGAACGTTCCGAAAAAAGTAGACGAACTTCGAATAGAAGTAATCAGAGCGCGAGCATCACATCTATTACAGAAACTAGTCGATCAAAGGCCGAGCTTACAGGATTTTCGGTGGCTTTGTATTTCATTGATTCGTGGAACGCTGATTCGGGTGCTTTCGAATCAGAACAATCGTACTCCATTTTTTATCAGACATTATATATACAATACAATATTATACCATAATTATCATATTCTAAAAAAGAATTAGAAATCTTTCGTGAACAACTAAAGTTACTATATAACATAATTATTGAATTTAATTATGATTATACACAAATGCACATAATATATTTTTGAGTCTGATAGAAAGTGAAGTACAAATTGATTGAAAGATAAGTGAATCCACCTGTACAGGGTGAGTCACTTACTTTTTAATCAATCCCTTCACACTCGAGTTCCAATTATTTCCATTATTGGTACAATTTGATATTATAAATAAATGTCAGTGCGTGGAAAAGACTCGGTAAATACAGCTTTATATTAAAATTACTCAACACCGTATAATTATACCATTTTCAACGGCCTATATTCATCATTGGCGATTCAAAGGCCAAGTGACTCACCCTGTACAGTGGCGAGCAGAAGAGAAATTCGCCGAAATCATTTCGATTCGAGTCATCCTCCCTGGCGACCTTGCTAGACGAGACAGGGCGAGAGAAGACCTTATCCTCTGCGCTTTCGCAAAGACGGAGCTTTCAAGTCGAACCCCAGTGTGTTATCTTACGTGACCCACCGCTAGTGGCACACGCTCGTTGGAACGAGCCCGATTTCCCTCGGGAATACAGGAAGCAATTTCTAGGCTGCACTTGCCTCGCCAAGTCCGCCAGGTGAGAGTAGAGAAAGTCGAGAAGTATTTGAATAAACGCGTGCCAGCTTAATTATCCCCCAATTTTCACTTGCTTCGCCTGTTAATATTGATAGGACTACTTTTGGCAGTGGTGAACATTGAAATTTGTATAAATAAGTATTAGTATATCCAGTCTATTTAAAAAATATATTCTTAAAGTAAGTTCTTCTGTAAATGGAAATATATTTTCTTGAACACGAAAGTCTCTTTAGTAAAATGAATTGCCTTGTAGGATAGTTTTCTTTAAGTAAGTTTTATGTAAAACACTGTGTCTGCTATTACTTTTAGCTCTGTGTTTCTCTTGGAATTTAAAATGATAACTATAACAATTCCTGAATTATCATATTTCTCACTGTCGCATTTATTATCAGCCGTTCATTCCTACTTAAACGTGAAGAAACAATACGTGGGACTTTTACGCATTCGCCTTGGTCGATTCAAAAGATCATCCGATAAATGATATTGATTGAACAGCTGCATTCGAGTGCATCTACCATATCAGTGGTTTACGCAGTCACGGAAGGCAGCGGCTAGTGTTTGTTGGGTATTCGCTCGGTGATACAACGACTGGGCGAGATACGAGTTTCCCCGGTGGTATAATGGACTGTTTTGTTTGCGCCCGCTGAATAGGCAATATTGAGTGGCTGTAAAATATTGACACCAGCTAAATAGAGTAACCTCGTCGGAACACGTCGGATTCGGTGGGAGTGTGATATTAATCATGCAATTTTCCTTTAACGAATTTTATTCCATTCGTCAGTGGTTAACTCTCGGTGCGATATGCTCTTGGTCCGACGTAAAATCGGCCAGAGGATGTTGGAGATGGTGCTTGACGTCGAGTGGCTTACATCATTGATGACGGATCGAGAGACACCGTCCCAAGAGGATTGACCCACATTCCTCGAGGACGCTACAATCTTTAGGAGATAACTTCGCCACTCCTGGATAAAGATTATGTCGCTGTAATAGTCTATTCGACGTTTTAAATAAGCTACCATAATCCTTCTGCATATGTTACTACGCCCATTAATTGAGTGGTCGTAAATCTATTTCTTTCTCGCTTTAATATTAAAAAGCATTTGCTGTATTAACTCTGCCCCAATTGGACTAATTTAATACAGTAATTCAATACTACTGGAGTACTAAAGCCGCTATCGTTCTGAGTGCCTTGGTAAATTCGCGCCGGTCTCGCACTCTTCATACTTTAATTATTACGTCTCTGTGTAGAAGGATCGAATGGGGCTTGACCAAAAAGTGGGAGTTCAATTTGAGAGTCGTGTGACATTTGAAAGGAGTGATACTTTAACACTAGAATTAGCAACAGGATAGAAATGCATTCTTAATTATTATTATTATGCATTCTTAATTATATGTCTTTTTTGAATAATATATTTATCCAAAAACGTAATTTTTACTGCTAGAAATAGGAATCGGTTAATCTTCGGCAGTCCTAGTATGAAAGACCTTCCAAGTATTCGTGACAGCCAAACATAGAACTCCAGAAAGGTATAAAAAGAAAGAGATTTCGCTGTCTCGGGCAGTCGGCCTCGAGCCTTCAACGAGGACGCTTCGATCCTAGCAGGGAATGGCTCGACTAAAGGGCATTATTTTGACGCGGCATTCGATCAATTCAAACTCTCTGGCAGTCTGCCGCATTTCCCACTCACTTGGCAGTGCTTGTGCCGGGCGCTGCTCGGTGTCGATAGGTTCCGGTTGCGCAGATAAAAGGGAAGAAAGGCCGGCGCGCCACTGAATGCCCGGCACTTCGTCAATAGTTGAAGAAAGTTCGAAAGTTGGCTCGGCCGAAAGAGAGAGAGAGAGAGAAAGAGAAGAGGCTTTGAGTCCTGACGCAGAATGGAACGAATAGCGGCGTTGATAAATAGGCAGCCGCTGGCATATCGCGCGATGAAAGAGAACATCTCATCGAGAGACAGCCAACTCTCTCTCCTAGCTCTCGCACGTTCGAGATTCGATTGCGGTTTGCAGGAAGCTATTTCCCCCCGAATGCCTCAATAACCTTCGAGACACCGATGAATGGGCTGCGATCTCGTCCACTGTAATTGCGATGACTTAAGTCAACTTAACTCGACTTGCCGTTGGAGAAGTAAATTAGAGATTAATTGTTGGGAATCGATGTTAAAAGTAGAGCAGATACGGTGAGAGAGTTGTTGAAGTACAAATGGTGAAGGAAGCATTGATTTATTTAAAGATGTTAAAGTACAATATAAAGTAGCAGACATTTTTTACTAGGACCGTTTGATCAAGATTCTTAGAGCGTGATCTTAATCGTACGCTGTAATTACGCCGACTTAATTCGGCTTAACTCGACATCCCGCCACTGAAATAAATTAGTCTTTCATTGTCGGGATATGGTGTTAGAAGTAGAGCACGTAGTAACGAGAGTTTTCCAAGTACAAACGTGTACCAAAGCAATTGTGGTCTCTTTCATAAGTATCTCGAAACAGAGACTTTAAATCCTTCTATTAATTACCTTTCTCTGGATTTATTCTCCACACTAATTTCTTATATTGTAAATTTTAATGGGTAAGCTATTTGAAACAGACGTTTAACTGAAAATCATATTTTTCAAAAAGAATTTTTTCAATCGCTATATTTTTATATTCAAACGATACATAATAATCGACTAATGAAAGCTTTGGAAAAGCCAACTAATGAGGAAAATAACACACATAACAACGCGCATCCGACACACGTCGTAGTTTCCTCTGGTCGATTGGATTTTTCGTCGAGCTTTCGATTCTCTGCGCATATAAATACGGTGGGTAACACGGCCACCGGCAAAGAGAGGCTGCCACGGCCGATTACGTTTGAGCAGTCACGTTTTGCTGGGCAACAAATCAAATTACCGCGCGTTTACCGGCCAAACAATTCGCAAAAGGATGAATTGCGGTGGTAGAATAATCGCGGCGGCGGGCGACGCTCTGCGTCGCTCGTTTCAAAGTGCGACAGGGGCGCGATTGTGTTTGAGCGACGATTGTTCGTTAGTCAGCGGGACTCTCGCCCGCACTGATGTATGAACAGTGCCGAGAGCCGGCACGTGCCGGTGCACCTGTCTCGCTTTATACGTCCTCTACGACCTTCGTGATGATGATTAAGGGTGCGTTCGAGTTGGACATACTCGAACTTATAATCATAGTTCGGTTTAACTTGTAAGCGCTTATGCTATTATGTTTGTCTTCACTTACTCCTAATGATTGGTAATAAGTATAAGTATTTAATCAATGATTTATCATTACGATTAGTTTTCTTTGAATTGCCTCCAGTGGAATAAATTAGGCTTTTATTACTGTGATACTGTGTTTAATCTAGAACACGTAGTAATGAAAATTCTTCTAATATCTAAATCTTTTATCTAATTTAAATATATTAATTATAATGCGCATGCAGCCTAGCTGGAAACCGAGAAGCATCTACAGGGTGAGAAGCATTGCATACTTTATTGTTATAATACAAGAGATATTCAAACCTTCGGTAACTTCAATTGTTTAATAAATTTTATACTCATCAAGAAATTCTGTTTTCAGCCGGAAGGTATCACAATGAGACCGGGACTTCCGGGTCAGAAGGGTGAGGTGGGCGCTCAAGGAAATCCTGGGCCGAAAGGGGAAGCTGGAATTGCGGGTGCGAAGGGAAGCAAGGGCGAGCCAGGTCACAAAGGTGGAAAGGGAGAGCATGGCATGGAAGGACCAAGAGGAATTCAAGGATTCAAGGGAGAACCTGGCGCTCCTGGAGCACCAGGATTACCTGGCGCACCCGGAGAAAATGGACGACCAGCTGAAAAAGGTGACAAGGGTGACACTGGTCCTGAAGGGAAATCTGGCCCTCCTGGTCCACCAGGACCTCCTGGCCTATCTGGTCCTGGTGGCGTCAGTATTAGTGACACCGGTAAGTTATTAATGCGTGTGTGATTTTCTACCTCTCGAAAAAAGGAATATCAAGTTTCTTTTATATTAGAAATAATAACGAAATCGAAATAGGAGATCATTTACAAAAGAATTTCGTTTGTTAAAATTTTTTCTGACTTATTGGAACATCGGGTTATTTTTTCATTGTTATATTTTTCAAAAGCTAGTATCGGCGTAATTGGTTCGTGTACATTTGCATCAACCTTTACGTATTTGTCGATAGTTTTGATGAACTATAGCATTGAAAAGACCAAGGATAGGACGCTCCACCACAACACTAGGATTTCCGGCGATTTTTCTACCCCCACGTAAATTGCTTTCTCGAGCCGCCGCCGTCGCCGTCGCCGCCGCACCGTGGAAACGCGCGGGCATAAGCAAAAAAGTAGATTTCAATCGACTGCGAGCGAAATTCATAACCATCGGTCGATCGGTACGAAACAAAAGGCCAATACCAGCGTCAGCCGCAGCCAGGCCCGATCGAAAAGAGAGCTCGCCGAATGAAATCGTATTGATTAAACTGAAAACCGCCCATTCATCGGCGACTGTCTTGTTCGGGCTAAACTTTTATTCGCTTCGAGCATAATTTATAGATCGGAGCGAGAGAATTGGGGATGGAAAGTTGCGGCAGTGTTGGTAAAAATAGCATTGAAAAAGTCCTCCTTGACGAATAGCAACATCACACCGATGATCAACTCGATGCATTAATTAGCTTGCCTTCGATTCAACCACCTTAATACATTAAATCTATAACTGATTGCGACGAACGCGTTTTTTTAAGACGTTTTATTTATTGCAGCAACTATAAAACTACAGCTGAATTTAAAATTGATCAAAATGTACATTTCAACAACGCTAATAAGTAATCTCCACACGAAAATCAGCCCCGCACGCAACATGTTCAATTCGTATTGTTAATTTCACATTTTAATTCCGGACAACAAGATACTTTATATGATTTCTCGTTTCATTCAGCTGTACAATCAATCTCCAATTTTCAATATTTACACTTTCACTCGAGCATCAAAAATATATTATTTTCCAAACTAGGTCTCGGCGAGAAGGGTGACAAGGGGGAGACGGGCGCGCAAGGTTACAAAGGTGACAAGGGCGACAAGGGTGAGAAGGGAGACAAAGGGGAGTTCGGACCAGCCGGGATTCCCGGCGTCAACGGCGTCCAAGGTCCACAGGGTAATAAGGGCGAGCCAGGAAAAGATGGCCAGGCCGGGGTGAAGGGGCTGAAAGGAATTGCAGGTGCAAAAGGTGACAGAGGGGAGAAAGGTGAACAAGGACCACCGGGTGATACCGTCGTCGCTAGTTCAGCCGGCTACATTACGATCAAAGGTGAAAAGGGCGCGGAAGGCAAGAGAGGCAGACGAGGTCGACCAGGACCTCCAGGTCCTGTGGGACCACCGGGGAAACCTGGTGTGATGGGAGACATTGGATTACCCGGTTGGATGGTACAAATATATTTCCCATTCTATTATCCTCTCGTTAATTCATCTATAAATTAAATATCAAATTTATTAATACTTATTACCACGAAATAGTAGAGTAAATATTACATTAAAACCCCATTGAATTATCCTGTTTTTTTCCCCACGCTGCCAATAGAACAATATGAAGGTAAGACGAAAAGAGCAATTACATACCAGGAGAGATATTGGCAATTAGTATTGGAAATGTTGATAACGTACATGGTAGTTAGGCAGCTGTATCGAATCGATAGGATCGGGCGTACGGGTGATTAAGTCGCGGGATAATTGGGCGTTAATAAGTCAGAGCCATTTCAACCAATATGTATATATATATATATCGACGCGCTGACCAGCCTCGTGGCTCTAAACAGTTTCGGTGATTAATTAACCGATTAATTAAAACGGAAAGGAGGTATTTATCGGCGAATGTCTTGTGCAGGGTCGGCCAGGAACGCCCGGAAGCCCCGGTCAACCAGGTCCCAGAGGAGAGAAAGGAGAACCAGGATCACCAAGTCCTTACGGTGTCGGAGTAAGTACGATTTACGGTTTCTCATCAAAATCACAGAACGCCGCCTTGTATATCGGACGGTAAGGTGGCTTGCTCGCCCTATTTTATAAACAACTTAACAGCCCTCTCTCGCTTTAATGCTCGGCCCTAAACTGCAGTTTATATCGGGCAGTGGGATAAAGCGAGCCCTTTAAACGTCTGAGTACTTAAGGGTTAATTCGATTCTCGGTATAAAAAAAAAGAGCGCCCAATGTCCTGGGGATTTTTGGGAAGCCTGTAAACTTATTTGCAAGAGAACCGAGAACTTTAAAGTCGGTTGAAGAACCTCTTTTAATTGCCAATTCCCTGGAAGTCTTCTTACAGCCCTTAAAGGACGTAATCGTATTCGATCACCATTGTTGAGTACAACGCTTTTGTATATAAGATTGGATTATATTTCGTGTCACATTCAAAGTTTCTTTATATATTAATATAGTTAATTTTAAAATCATTTCATCACTACGCTTCGATTGTGTATTATTACACAATCTGTCAAGAAATATTGTACAACGACCTAGATTCAATCGTAAGTGAATCACCCTGTAAGTACATGACACGGCGATGGTGCAGATTTAGTTGGAGGTGGTAGCACGGCCAGTAGAGTCCATCAGTCACGCCAGGAGAAAGCACTTTCTCCGAGATTACATCATGATCAAAAAGGAGGAGATGGTGTTGAAGAAAGCGGAGAAGGAGGGGGAGAGTTGATGGTGAGGAAAGAGGGAGTCAGAGTACTCTTTCGAGCATATATGCGGCGCGTAGAGTGTACGCGTCGCGCATCAAACAGTGAAACATCAAACACAGAAATAACATTTCTCGGGAAATCAGAGCACCGAAAAAGTTGAGCTTCCGTTTCTCTCAGTCCACGCTTGCTGGGTTAAAAGAGAGCTGCTTCGTATACCTGGTGTGTCCAGGCTGTGTGAAGCGAAAAAAATACCGACAGAATTCAGGACGAAGGAGCGCCGAGGACAAGGAACGAGCGGAGAACAGAGATAATAGATGCACTTTTTATCCTGGGCCGTTTCGGGTGACAGATTAAAGTGGGGATATATATATCCGTCAGGAATGGGCCGAGTTTGCCTTTGAACGCAACGCACGGACCGACGGAAATTAATGCAAGAGTGCTCCTGATGCCCTTCTATCTCGCTTTTGCTCTTCCTTTCTATTCCTCACTTTTTCGTACCTTCCGCAACATTTTCTCATCTATATTTCTATTCTATACTAATGTATGAAGAGAGAAACGTTGTGTCTGTGTAAATCGAAAAGAGGCAAGAAAGTCTTAATCTTTTTAACGTATTTATAAAAAATGCTGAACATTAACAATTCTAATGTTAGAAAAATGTTAACATTTAATATTGACTCGACAGGTGAAGGGTGATAAAGGAGACGATGGTTTCCCCGGTATTCCCGGGCAATCGGGAAGAGATGGTCAACGAGGACCACCTGGACCACCTGGACCACCAGGACCACCATCGCAAGGCAACTATATTCCTGTTCCTGGTCCCCCGGGTCCGCCAGGACCCCCAGGACTTTCATTTATAGGACAAAAAGATCCCAGCATGAGCAGAGGTCCCATTTACGGCGAGAAGGGTTATTACACCGGTAGGCAAGGTAAAACTGTTATTTCATCATATTTATAAAATGTGTACGTATTTGAAACGAGCATATAACGCGCAAACATTGAACGCATGAAAGCAAACAAGTGTCATGCGAGAGTCTTCGCTTCGAAAGAGAGATAGTGAGAAAATGTTGAAATGCAAAACCGTGTTTCATGCTGCTATCATTACAAGGACCCAGAACTAGTCTGGACGAGCTGAAGGCGTTGCGGGAGCTGAAGCAGCTGAAAGAGCTGAAAGAACTGAAAGAACATTTAGGTAACCGTGGCTTTTCTTCCAACAGGAAGAACCTGCCACCTAGAAGTTATCTTTATAAAAATATACATTTCCACGCGCAAGTAAATCCCGAAAATCATGCTCCTTCGCACTTGAGAATATCCCGGTTGAAAGCTGAGAAAAAAGTTGGTTAAGGGTTAAAGGGGGGGGACCAGTTTCACGGTGGGATTAGTTGGCGCGATAGTGCACTTTGCGTGAGAATTTTTTTTTAAGGAAAGATGCGCCATGCTGTCCTTGGGACGCTTGAAATGTCGACTTCTAGTCTTTAGTACTTAGAGAGGAAGGAAAGTTTTTAATACAAAAGACTTCTTCGTATTTAGACGGTGCTGCCACCGCTACAACCAGAGGTCCTTTGGAAGCAACAACCAAGATCGTACCTGGAGCAGTGACTTTCCAGAATACAGAAGCTATGACAAAGGTAAGCTCTTCTTGAAACGTATCAGCATACAAGATTACAAATATCTTCTAACATTTACCTTTCACATTACAGATGTCCGCAGTGAGTCCGGTGGGCACTCTCGCTTACATCATCGATGAGCAGGCATTACTAGTTCGAGTGAACAATGGCTGGCAATACATAGCAGTGCGTACTCTCTACTCTTTAATCGATCATTTACATTACAATAGCTCTTATTATCTCAACGACCTCTAAGCCAATTTCCACTCGAAAGGATAACAGAGTTTCAAGCCAGCATTAGAGCGCTCGCTCACCCTACTCGATTTAGAATATACCATAACTACACGAGCTTTCGATAACAATAACCTGTTTTTCGTAACTAATAATGATCCTTCAGAGTTGAGTTTGAAATTATTCGAGGTATAATACCCCTTGGAACTTCGTTAGGAGAGAGCTATTGCGTGTTATTGGGATATCCCTAGTTAGCCGTTTATAGTTTAGTCCTTATCGTGTGTGCTCCCTTAGCTGGGCTCTCTGCTGCCTATTACCACCCCGGCGCCGCCAACAACCGCACCGCCTCCGGCCAATCCACCTTTCGAAGCTTCGAATTTGATCAACCAGATACCCGTGAAAGCTGATGGCACAGGGGTGAGTACTTATTCCATTGTTAGTCGAATTAAAATCGTAAGTGAGAATGGATCGAATTGTTTAATTGATATTGCATTTTCTTGCTGGCCAGCGGCATCCTCGAATGGTGAGATACATCCGTCTGCTTAATCACTTCATCCCTTTCGATTCCATCCTACTAATCGCTTGCTAATTTGCCTGGGTCATCCCTCGGACAGTTTACGGAAGCTATCGTGAGAGGGTAGACGATTCCTTTACCCCTACCATCCTCCACAGTATTCCTCTCTCTCTCTGTCTCTCCTATCGCACGCAGTACAAGTTTTCATTAGATTATAGTGGAGTTGCTCGGCCAAAGTTGCCGGTATCGTTGGCCGCTCGCCCTACACCGATAATATAACTTGCAGCTGCGAATGGCCGCGCTGAACGAGCCGTTTACTGGAGATATGCACGGTATACGGGGTGCGGACTACTCTTGTTATCGGCAGGCGAAGCGAGCGAGCCTGCGGGGATCGTTCCGGGCATTCCTAAGCTCAAGGGTCCAGAATGTCGATAGCATTGTCAGGCGAGAAGATCGTGATCTGCCAATCGTCAACATAAAGGTGAGACGACAACACTTGGTACAATCAGACACAACACCCCTCGGCTTTCGTTGATTGTTCACTCTAACGCTATTCTTGTCTCTCTCTCTCTCTGTCTTCCCAGGGCGACGTATTGTTCAACTCATGGAAGGAGATGTTCAATGGCAATGGAGCGTACTTCTCTCAGAATCCGAGAATTTACAGCTTCAATGGGAAAAATATTCTCACGGACTTTGCGTGGTGAGTGTTATTTAATATCAGACATGTTTACGATGATAAAAGTCACAAGTATTGATATAAAAAATTGGAAATGTTATATTGCAGGCCTGAGAAAGTGGCGTGGCATGGTTCTCATAAATTGGGTGATCGTGCGATGGACACATTCTGCGATGCTTGGCATTCGAGCAGCTCCGACCGATATGGCCTTGGCTCGCCTTTAACAGGTGGTCGTCTGCTGGAGCAGGTGCGTTACTCCTGCAACAACAAGTTCGCCCTCCTTTGCATAGAAGTGACCAGCGAAATCGCTAGAAGACGTCGCAGCGCGGATCTCACACCTGAAGATGACACAGTGATGTCGGAAAGCGACTACAAGGAGTACCTCGAAGAGATCATGGAGAATTAAGCGTTGCCTCTGCCCCCCCTCCCCCCCCCCCCCCCTCAATTCCCATCTTTATCTTTCGATATACGTAAACAGTAAAATGTTGACGCTGCTGCTCTTTGCCGTTGAACAAATACATCCTGGAAGCGGGACTCGTTCAGAACTCTCGCAATTCATTAACCTGACGAATTCAAACGACCCTAAGCGATCTATGCGTAACATGGCGAGCGAGGGATAGGCGATTGAATGACAGGGGTCTCGCTTCCACAGTGTTGTAACGCCTCCAAAGTTTCGCCTCGGGTTCCAAAGGTATATGCCACATCGTCGCGAGTCATTAGTCAGGGTGGTTCATTCGAGTTGGCCGTTGTCTCTGCGAAGAACAAGACTGATCGTGTAGACATCGTTCATCAGTGTCATTGGATTATCGCGTATCCGAGCAACTCTTGCTCATCATCATCCACGAGATTATCGCATACCTTTCGCAGGTATTCGAAGCGATTTCTATTGACAAGATGGGTATATTCAAATGGTTCCCTACATCACGATTAACGTCCACTTACTTAGATCCCTGGTGCGTGGCGGATGTCATGCTAAACGGATTCGAATGATAGTCCCTTGTACCGTTTAAGTCAGTTAGTAAGAGATGTATCGCATTGTAGATACACTCGCACTACTATTACCACGCTCCACATCCAGAAATCATCGTCGCCCTTTGGCCCGAATACAGAACTACTTACTTCGAGACAGAAAAAAAGAGCGTGTTCCCCGATTGAAATGCAGTAACACATTTTAGCCGATACTAAATGAGTGTGTATGTTAGACTTAAGGGAAGTGAATCGCGCGCTGACGACCGTGAAAGAGGGGGATACATTTCCTGTGGGTTTTGCCTGTGTCTCCTCGTTCCACATCTTCCTACCCCAGCCAGGATTCTAGATTTTCACTTGCAATGCTCTCTCTACGCCTGCATAACTGCGCTGTGCAGGGTTGCATCAGTGTGATACGAAGCGGCATAAACTTAATGCATCGTAATACTGTATACGTACACGGACACACACGCGCGCACGCGTATACATACGTATAAGTTGAACGTTCTCGCAACCTCTAGACCTATCGCAATTACGAGTCTCACTAGAGCCTGGCCTAACATTCTTTGTAAGGACAAGGAACTGCGCGAGCGCGTTGCCAAAAAAGAAAACGGTGTGGAAAGCTTCTCGGAAACTGCCCGACACGTACACGTAGCAATATTTTATAACTTATTTATATAGTTCGTTACAAGGTAGGCGCGCGCTCTTTCGCCGTAAGCGAGGCCGACGCCGCCGACCTCTCTCTCTCTCTCTCTTTAATCGTCGTTCTACTCCCTTTTCCCGCGAGAGGAGCCTACTCCCTCTGCTTTCGCAACGAGCGTCAACCGAATCTAAGTCAATGTCTCTGTAACCTCGACGATACGATATCGCTAATGTCTCGTTAATTTATTACCGTTACCGTAGAGTGAGCCCAGCCGATACCTCGTGTGACTAGGTTGTCAGTATGTCCTTGTTATGTATATTGCGTATTTCGTACCGCCTGGATTCTGGGTGTCGCGTGCGTAGTGGCCGATGTCATTCCGAGTGAACTCGTTATCCCCTCGATATCTAGTTTCCAACGATCCGACACCCTCTGTTTATTTCGAGATTTCGCATTGTTTGTATACTTTATTATTCTCTTTCTAAATAAAACACGGAAAGCGCACGTATGGATGCCTGCTCTATTCAGATATAGCCTACTCGCCACTTTTTCTTCTAAAGATTTTGGATATAAATACCGTTTGATTTCACCTGGATCAGTAAATGTAAATTTTGATTTTCAATACATCGATGCTACTCTAATCGGAAATAGTACATTTCTCTTGAAGTATGCATTGAATTAGATTACTATTTTGTCTGTCAAAAATCTGAAAAAATTACATAACACGTGCCTAATTAATAGGCGTGTCTTTGATTAAGGGTAACACCTTCAGATTTTTTAAATTTTTGGTCATATTCGGCACTTTCCAGAATCGTTCATAGATCGATTGTTGGAGCATTGAAACGCGTAGAAAACATAGAATCACTGGCGTAGATGCCGGCATTGTATGATAAATCATCTAATAGACTACACCGTCTCAGCAATGTATCGTGCAAATACAGGTACTTACAATTAATTAAACAATTCAGTACTATATAATATAAATTCTTATACATAATTTAATAGCAATTTTATACTGATTTGTATAGGTGGTGAACACTCCGATAATGTTCATGGATTTTTTTTTTTTTTTTTTTACATGGGGGAAATCCTCATGGATTCCCCGCCCGCTGAGGAAGGGGCGGGGATATGTCGGACTCTTACCGACTAAAACCCCCATGGTGGCCGGCCTCTGGTGCCATCCAGAGCAGGCTCTGGGAACTCTTTATCATCTTATCAACTACAGCTCAAGCCCTGTGCATCCCTGCATTCCTGCAGCATCCCGGTGATGCCAAAGTGGTACACCTCGCCAGTATGTATAGTATATAATAATAAGAAATATGTATAATAACATTGTGTAACACTAATATATTTGCAAATAAATGAAATAAGTTTAATAAACTGATGTATTTCTTTTTACAAACAAGCTGTTCCTCTTTTCCTATTTCCTAAATTCCCTGACCGACAAATTTCTAAGTTCCTTGATCGAAACCAGAGAATTCTTGGAATTCTTGGCACCATGAAAATTCCAGGAATTTACGTGACGTCACAGCCCCGAATACCTCCTCGCACATTCTATGTTCCTATTACAAAGTTGGAAATTTACCAAATTTTTCAACCAAAAATTGAAATATCTTAACAGGAACATAGAATGTGTGAGGAGGTATTTGGAATCTATGACGTCACTGAAGTTCCAGGAATTTACGTGACGTCACAGCCCCGAATACCTCCTCGCACATTCTATGTTCCTATTACAAAGTTGGAAATTTACCAAATTTTTCAACCAAAAATTGAAATATCTGAACAGGAACATAGAATGTGTGAGGAGGTATTTGGAATCTATGACGTCACTGAAGTTCCAGGAATTTACGTGACGACACAGCCCCGAATACCTCCTCGCACATTCTATGTTCCTATTACAAAGTTGGAAATTTACCAAATTTTTCAACCAAAAATTGAAATATCTTAACAGGAACATAGAATGTGTGAGGAGGTATTTGGAATCTATGACGTCACTGAAGTTCCAGGAATTTACGTGACGTCACAGCCCCGAATACCTCCACGCACATTCTATGTTCCTATTACAAAGTTGGAAATTTTCAAAAAATTTCAACCAAAAATTGAAATATCTTAACAGGAACATAGAATGTGTGAGGAGGTATTTGGAATCACCTATACACGATACATTTGATAGAGCTTCCGATAATGAGTTCTTTGCCCACAACAGCTGAATCGAGCAGTTCGTCTAATGAAATTGACGACACACAGCCGCCACCTGCAAAACATGGCAAGCAATGTTGTGGTAAGAATAACTGTTAAAAGTTAATTTATTATACAGTGACTTGCTTTGAGTTCTTTAATCTTTTTCATCGATTCGAGCTAAGGGAAAATAACGTTTAATAGGACAAAAGCATTACATCAACTTGTTACTTTTTCTGAATTAACATCCTCGTCAGATCCTCTAATTTAGTTTCTGAAATTTTAATAAGTTGTAATTTTGTAATTTTACAAAACTGAAATTATAAAGTTAGTAATTGCACAAGGGAGTTCTAGTGTTGACACATAATCAATAATGTCTTATGTTGGTACAGAAGGATGCCGTTCCGAATTGGCGGAAATAAAGCAGACGCTGCAGCAAATGCAGAAGATGCTGCAGAATATGCACCAACAATTTCAGAATCGGCTTCAACCCGGTAGAATAGAGCCTGACTCCGAGCCCCACACGGGAGAATATTTTAACCTCCCGATTAAAACGGAAGAGGGGCTTCAACATTTTGAAAAAATGTTGAAGGAGAGTGCTGTGGCACGGACGCAGTATGTAAGTATTAACGTATTATATGTGGATTGTTTATAAAAAATGCACCAAAATTGATAATGACAAAAATTACAGATTACGGAAATTGAGAAAATCGGCGGCAAAACCGCCGCTAAAAATGTTCGTAATATGCTGTCAGCGACAATATCGCCAGAAATGGCGTACAAACTCTCTTGGACACGATCAAAAAATCGAATCGTGGCAAAACATTTAAAATGTTTTGATATATTAATAGGTATTTATTCTCCAACTTTTAATTTTTAATTTTCGAGCCATTTAATTCAATACCGAAATCAATTTCACTTGTAAAAATTAAATATGTACTTCCCATTATTTAGAAATCATATTAAAGATATGGAGGGAGCTGACGAGGGACGAGGCTCTAAAAGTGGTAAAGAAACGGCTGCAAACGGCATCCGATCGGTTGCCCAAATAAACCTCTGTAACCTCGACGATAGGATATCGCTAAAGTCTCGTTAATGTATTACCGTTACCGTAGAGTGAGCCCAGCCGCTACCTCGTGTGACTAGGTTGTCAGTATGTCCTTGTTATGTATATTGCGTATGTCGTACCGCCTGGATTCTGGGTGTCTCGTGCGTAGTGGCCGATGTCATTCCGAGTGAACTCGATATCTAGTTTCCAACGAGCCGACACCCTCTGTTTATTTCGGGATTTCGCATTGTTTGTATACTTTATTATTCTCTTTCTAAATAAAACACGGAAAGCGCACGTATGGATGCCTGCTCTATTCAGATATAGCTTACTCGCCTCTTTTTCTTCTAAAGATTTTCGACATAAATATCGTTTGATTTCACCTGGATCAGTAAATGTAAATCTCGATTTTCAATACATCGATGCTACTCTAATCGGAAATAGTACATTTCTCTTGAAGTAAAAAAATGTCTATAAAATGTCTATGAAATGTCCGTAGAATTTCCGATTATTTTGGCAAAAATTTAAATGTCTTTACAGGGACATGGGAATGTTTTGGTAGCCGTGTAATGTCACTTGTGTTGTATGTCCCTGATAAACCTGTTGTAAGATGACAATGTAGACTGGTAAGGCGTGATGGCCGATTCTTAGAATTGCGTCTGGATTATGTTTCAATATTATCTTGACTCCTTTGAGGGAGCAAACCGACGGACCCCTCGTATCTCCGTTCCGGGAAGATCGCGCAGTGCCGATCGTCCCTTGTTCGATTACCACGCCGTACGTGCGAGAGTGTATATATGTATCATTGGACCGGAAAAAAAGTTCAGTTGACATTGTGCAGGCCGAGTGAGCGGACCTGGAGTGAAACCGTTTTTGTATTAATAAAT
Organism: Ectemnius cavifrons; assembly: GCA_964023945.1. Taxonomy (NCBI): domain Eukaryota; kingdom Metazoa; phylum Arthropoda; class Insecta; order Hymenoptera; family Crabronidae; genus Ectemnius; species Ectemnius cavifrons. Next base: position 8,078,307 of record OZ030383.1, on the reverse strand, counting down.
GAGAAAAATCCTGACATCCAGTGTAACATTGAACCACAACCACCCAACCCCTTACACTGTCAGAAAAATGTCTATAAAATATCCTGCCCATTTTCGAAGATGGCCGCGAAATACACTGACTTTTTGCTCAACTATATTAGCATCATTCTCATATTTTCCTTGGAAAATAATACCCCGGAACTACTAGATGTGAAGTCTCGGGACGACGAGACGACCGGATGCCGATTGCATCCTATATTCCAAAAGGGAACCTCGAGAAGCGAATAACTTAAACTACTGGACAGAAAGCTAAGAGGGGAAGCACAATGACGGGACGTGTACAAGACGCAGTCAACACAATCACGTGACGGGCCAAACGTCGAGACGAAAATAATGAACGGTCTAAAGACTAGTCGCTTATCAAATTGGTGCTGAGGCGGAGTGTTGTCGGAACACATTTGATCACACTAATTCGCACAAAGTCTACATAACGAGTGTTCGCTCCTTCCGCGCGCGGGACTTTAATTGTTGCGTGAACGTACCGACGGAACGACGGGAAGGTGGGTAAGGTGGCGATGTGACGTCCCTGGTGTATAAACGGCTCGTGCGAAATTCCAAGAGGATTAGGAGCAAAACAAAGATTTCGAAATAGGTTTAACGGACAACCTTGCCTGGAGACTATACTTTGTTGTTCTCTAACGGCGCTTGTGATCAACCTTGCGGTCTTATGTTCACTAGGAGAGGACACTTCGTCACAACACGACTGTGAGCTCATTCCAACAGTATGTCGGTGCAAGTTACACGCAAGGAAAGAAAGCGAAAGCTGATCACCATCAGGTCAAGTCGTAAGTTTTTAATTGTAGTCCTTAATTATTCCCTATGTTACGGGCATTTTGCGCAACGTCTTTTAGAATAGACATTCTATACAATGCCCACGTTATGCACATTGCCCGTAACACCTACATTTGATAGAGCTTCCGATAATGAGTTCTTTGCCCGCAATAGCTGAATCGAGCAGTTCGTCAGCTGAAATTGACGACACACAGCCGCCTGCAAAACATGGCAAGCAATGTTGTGGTAAGAATAACTGTTAAAAGTTAATTTATTATACAGTGACTTGCTTTGAGTTCTTTAATCTTTTTCATCGATTCGAGCTAAGAGAAAATAACGTTTAATAGGACAAAAGCATTACATCAACTTGTTACTTTTTCTGAATTAACATCCTCGTCAGATCCTCTAATTTAGTTTCTGAAATTTTAATAAGTTGTAATTTTGTAATTTTACAAAACTGAAATTATAAAGTTAGTAATTGCACAAGGGAGTTCTAGTGTTGACACATAATCAATAATGTCTTATGTTGGTACAGAAGGATGCCGTTCCGAATTGGCGGATATAAAACAAACACTGCAGCAAATGCAGAAGATGCTGCAGAATATGCAGCAACAATTGCACAATCGGCTTGACCCCGGTAGAATAGAGCCTGACCCCGAGCCCCACACGGGAGAATATTTTAACCTCCCGATTACAACGGAAGAGGGGCTTCAACATTTTGAAAAAATGTTGAACGAGAGTGCTGTGGCACGGACGCAGTATGTAAGTATTAACGTATTATATGTGGATTGTTTATAAAAAATGCACCAAAATTGATAATGACAAATATTACAGATTACGGAAATGGAGAAAATCGGCGGCAAAACCGCCGCAAAAAACACAAGAAATATATTGTCAGCGACAGTATCGCCAGAAATGGCGTACAAGCTTTGTTGGTCACGATCGAAAAATCGAATCGTTGCAAAACATTTAAAATGTTTCGATATATTAATAGGTATTTATTCTCCAACTTTTAATTTTCGAGCCATTTAATTCAATACCGAAATCAATTTCACTTGTTAAAATTAAATATGTACTTCCCATTATTTAGAAACCATATTGAAGATATGGAGGGAGCTGACGAGGGACGAGGCTCTAAAGGTGGTAAAGAGATGGCAACAAACGGCATCCGATCGGTTGCCCAAATATTAATTATAAATTACTTATGATATATCAATATATAAGAGATGCCTAACATTTTCCGCCTTTAAATATGCCTAACATTTTCCTATAAGTTTCCCCCACATATATATGTATATGAAAATGATCAGTTTAAATCGCTCTATAGCATATATCAAAATCATTGAAATCGGTTGTGAGTCCGTCTTTGTAAGCATGGAACTTAGAATCAGTAGACCCGCCAGCAATCGTATCCTCTATCAAGAAAATAATAACATTTTTATTCTCGAGCCTCGAAAATCTTAAGGAAAGACTGGATAGACTCGAGAATAAATGCGAAAGAATTTATTTCTTCGATTCGAAACAAAATTCCTTTCTATACGAGAACCCTCGAAAGGTTTCTAGCTAACTCAAACGTTACGTTAACTAGAAAGAGATTCCTTGATTAAGAAAGGTACTAGAATTTCTGATACTTCGAATTCTTTGATTCGAAGTCAACTATTTCTTAATACCGCAAGTGATGCCACACAAAATACAAAATCCCAAAAGGAACGGCCACAAGGAATCTTTCGAGACAGCGTGATTTTTGCCTCGACTAGATCAGAACAGACCGAGGCGAGCACGCAGATTCGATATGAGTGAACAAGCCAGGATTGGCGCTAGTAGAAATGTTTTCTACGACAAAGAAGTACGTAAACAGGCTACTTCGCTCGAGGTGTTTGTAAGCAATCCCGGGCGAAACATGTGGCTTCGAGTTAACAAGTGAGACGCATTACATTACGATGGAACACTAGCGTGCGTTATGCAGTTGCACGACGCGTTAATATTCTCATGACTCTACGATTGATACTAGAATATTGGCTAATAATGATGACTCTTGGCTGACTCCATCAGCCTACAGGAAGGTCTCAGTCTTAGAATTACACGATAGGAAAGATTCGAAACGTGAACAAAAGTCCCATAAGACGGGTGAACAGAATCCAACCAAGCAATTGGTCCTCTTACAAAAACTATCAGGATATTTGTTCGCTTACCGCGAGTGTCGTCTTGGGAGTCGACGCTAGTTTATAGGTTCGCTAGTTCTTCCTTCTTTCCTTCCTTCTTATCACAATTCGGTATACGTAATTCGGTCGTCAATAGATCGTTAATTCGCTCACCTCACTAGTCAGCACAAGAGTGTCGAAATCGGCACACGGGCCTCAACGTTCGCCTAGCCTTCTTTATTTCCTAAAATCGATCGTGATTGGCCGCCGGGTTCTACCGCTCGCAAAGGACTCGCTGTGCCCTTGTGGGCGGGCTTGTCGGTTACTAATTGGCTTAGACGAATATTTACAGGCGTTAGTGGTCGATCTTAGATCCTTCCGGAACTCTATTGGAGATTCTGGTTTCCGAAAGGGAGGGAGAAGTTAGCTTTTGTGATTTGCGTCACGCGTAACGTTACAATCTATATGAAAATGATCAAATCGGTTGTGAGTCCGTCTTTGTAAGCATGGAACTTAGAATCAGTAGACCCGCTCGGAATCGTATCCTCATATGATCAAAAGCGCGAAAGATATTTTGAACTGATATATTTTGATATTACCAATAAACTCATCTCAATTAATCGATAAGCCACCGGCTTACAAATGTCTGATACATTTAAAAAGCGCGGCAGTCGCGTGCCTCAATCTTTACCGACTTTCGATTTCCTCTCGCCAACACCAGATAGCGCCGGATGTCTCGTCGATCCTAATCTCTTTCGCACCGACGAAGCACAGAAAGTCATTCGCATCATTCACATACTCCGCGGCGAGGAGGCATAACAACGCTGCACTGTTAATCGGCTGGTCAGCTTTTCTCGGTGGCCCGTGCCGCGCGCATCAATTCGTAGTGGTGCACGCGCTCCTCCAATTGAACCAACTCTAACTCGTGCCAGCTTTTCTAACAACTGTTGTTCGCCACTGACTCTCTCCGCGTAGACGTGATACGAAAATGAGGGTCGACAGGGGTTTCGTGAACGTGATGGTCCTCAGCTGGGGATTCATGCTGGTGTTTACCGCTTTCCAGACCATGGGCAACATCGAGGTACGTGCTGTCACGCCACGTGACCGATATTATGATTCCCAGCTGATACCGGCTCGATTTCACCCGACTATTCGCGTGCTGATACTTGACACACGGAAACTTGAGGAACACAGCATATGTTGTCTTAGATATGCGTAGGCTGATACACTTGCCTTTAAATTACCAGAGTAGTTTTATTATACGTTCTCTACTTTTCCCTACATCCTACATCCTACGCATTGACTTAAATACGTACACGGTGATTCATTTGCCTTTGGATCCGAACTGTTGAGTGTTGGATAACTATGCATTATAGATACCAGTATTATATATGTATAAATATATCAAAGTTGCAAAGTAAAATGATACTGCAACTTAGTAAAATATTCTCTTCAGTAGATAATTATTATTCTATACATTATATAAGAATGATTTTCAAAATTAGCTCTCCTAAATCATAGATTTGATAAAAACCCCAAAATTGCAATATTTTAATATGGCAAAGAAAGCGGAATGAATTTAAATTCCTTAGAGAACATTTTCGCCTATTGAATATTTAAATAAATCTTTAAATTACTATACATTAGATATACATATAAGAGTATAACTACATAAGTGCCTACAAATGGAATAACGGCAGTCGTGATTGAAAGGCAAATGGAATAACCCCGTGGCTGTAAGCAGGATGCTGTCAAATGCGTTGCTTGATCACTGCTCCATATATGTATGTATGTACACTGTTATGCCATGGCAAGAATGCAGTGGGAGTCAAAAGAATTCATATTTCATAGCCATTATACAGCAAAATTAATACTATTTATTCATTATCATTTTCCCAGCTGAGAAAAACAAGAGAAAATTTAACTGCAGAATTGCAGTTTTCTTTTTATTTTTGCAATCTTACTGCATGAATACTTTTACTCCTCGCTGTAGATTCTTAAATAAATATCCAATCTTCCAAGATACTCTTTTATTATTCAAAGTTCGAATATCCCAGTAGTTAATAATAAAAGTTTATAAAGCAAATTAATAAAGAACGTAAACTGTATTTCTGAATATGGAAAGTCTCATTTCATTAATTAGAAGATTCTCTAAACACTATTCCTCCTAAGCAAAATGCAAGTTGGAATAAATAATCCTTCTATATTTTGCAAGTTTCAAGTTGAAGGTATTACTTGTACGAACAAGAGTCAAAGCACGTTTAGGTTTTGACATATGGAAAAAGAGTCACGTTCGCGCGAAACCTTGGCTGCGACCAATGCGATAGGTTGCCACTTCCCCAGCTTCATTGGCGCTTCCTACTACTTGCCGACTTCCTTCTTCACGAAATAATTAGACGCGCTGCTAGAATATCGCAATTATCTCCGATTGCATTATTTATGTCGAACTAGTTATCCTACTCGATTTCACTCAAGTGAAATTTCCTTGTAAAATATCCTTCAAAAAATTAGAACTTACTTTCGAAGCACTCTGTACAAGTAATAAATATTGGAGTATTTTATAGTCTATAATTTGTCTGGATTGTAACTCTATAAAGGAGAGAAAACCCCATTAAAATCCATTTAGTGGTTCGCGAGATGTCAAGTTTTCTGTGTGTCGCATGTAAACTTTCTCTCTTTAGGAAACGCAATCAAATATAGCCTACGTCAATCCGGAGGAAATATACTTTTCAATGATCAAATTACTTCAGACGCACACAAACTTTCTTTATTTATACATTTTCATGAAGTATAGCTTTTACGAAGCATAGACGTGCAAACAAGTAACACTTAAGTAATCCCGCAGACTTTTTACGATGTCGCGTGCGATAAGACTTTGCAGTCGCCATTCGACTTAATATGTGAACCAATATTTTCGCAATACGCGAATATTTGCCATTGAGAAACACCGCGCCATTAACTCTATAAACCGTTCGACTAAATGATTCTTTCTAAAGTAATCTTACTAGCAGGATCAATACTAATGCGAGCCTGATATTGCTATTATCACTAATAACGATCCCTCTGATCCGATTATCGGCATTCCAAGATACTCTGTGTGTACGGTGGCGATTTTTCCGCATTGCAGAGTATAGTGCCTAACTATGTGCAGACTGATTCATTTGTCATTGAACGACCGCTGTTGATTATAAGCTGCTGTGTTACGATAATATAACTTATCTAATAATTTCAATTATAGACGAATAATTCCTAAAGTTTCCCTATAATAATTATAAAGAAACATGAGAAGAACTGCCGAATTAATAAAAATTTAATTAACGGCACGTCAATTAGAGAAGTATGGATTTTAAAAAATGAAATAATAAATTAAAATAAAAGCCAGAGAAATGGTAGAAAATAAAATCTTTGAAGTATTGGTACTTGGAACGAAATAATGTACAAGTCATTGACAGTGCAATGTTGGATTGGAAATAATCTTTCGCACCTGGGGTCTGTCGAACATGACCTGATTTTAATGACCGGCGATCGTCCGAGAAAAAGGTGGCCAGATGGACCGCACGTGCTCGGCCCCTCGCAGATCATCAATCCCGATCGTAAATCTATCATTAAACCGAGCTACCTGTTTCCCACACAAATATAAACCCTCATAAAGATCATTGCCGTTAATACATAAATTACCAGCTGTCCCAATCGGCTTCACCCGAATGACACTTTGAATGAAGACTAAAAATGACTGAATTTCAAGAATAGGTTGTTGCAAATATTTTCTAACAATGGATAACTCGACTTTCCATTACTTTTAAATTTTTACTCTGTATGAATAATAAATATTAGAATATTCTAAAGCTTATCCGCAAAATTATATAAAGCTTTCTGTAAGAATTAAATTATAATTCAAAGAATCACTTGAACTTATTGTTAACGAATTGGCGAAATGTCACCAAGATGAAACTAGCTAGGACAGTTAATAATTCAAAGAGTTGCTCTTCCAAAAGTAGTATGCAGACGCGCCATAAATCACAGCGCATCCTGGTAACTGTTCGCCAGTCCGACCGGTTTCGAAGTCAACATACGACTGAGAACTTGGAATCGGCTTTAAGGAAAAGGGGCTTATTTCGTGGGGGTCAAAGTAGGCGCTTCAAGGAGACTTGTTGGGGCGTTTTGTTGTATTTTAATGGCTGGCGAGAGCTCGTCGCGCCCACCTTGCTTGATGTAACTTATAATGTTTGCCGAGAATTCCTTTCACTTTTAGGTCCTCGACCGCCGAATCTTGGTGAAAAGACATTCCTCGTTGAGAAATATGTGGAATTTCGTGTTTACTAGCAATCGTATCCGGCCTCACCCGCCTGACATTTTCTACGAGTATTAAAATTAATACAAAGATAATATATAATATAATATACTAATCATATCTCAAACACTATTTCTTACAATTTTTCCCTGATTTTATTGTAATATAAATCTAATGAATTTTATAAGCCTGTATAAACAAATAATTTACTGATTACTGTTAATTGGCAAAACTATACGTGATGTTCTTGACAAACGAAACTGCTCTCGATAGAATGATTTTCGCCCAATTACCGTCGCGTCTCCTAGGAAATTGTCGATCACAGCTTCTGGATCTTACTATTGCTATCACCGCTTTCAATCAACTCTCTCGAACCCGACCGATCAGGCTTTCCTTTCCAATTTTATCTTTAAGACTTCGACACTCGAGAGAACTCGAACACTCGAGAGAACTAGACACTTATCACGCACAATCTACATCGAGTGTACTTTAATTATTAATTGATTCCAATGGAATGCCGATGAATTTTAATAGGGAACATCCGGACTCCCCTGAAAGCTATGCGCGATTGCAATCTCTCGGAAAGAAACGCAACATCGATCTATTTCTAATCTCATCGATGCTGATGCTGTTATCTGACTCGATTGTAATCGAGTCTTGGCGGTACCATCTGTTCTGATTTATGCTCATTGAGAGATAAGGTTGGCAGAAGCTGCGGAGAATCCAGGACCGAAATATTCTCTGCGAGATAACCCGAATGGGAGAAGTGAAAATCAGTCGAACAATTTTTACGCTTGCGAAATTCACTTTTGGCATATGCATGTCAAATTTTGAGAAATCTATGTAACACTTGGCGAAAAAAAGGACAGGGCACAGTTTGGAAATGTATAAACGACGATGCTTTGAAAACAATACTCAAGTCACTTAATGGTAAAATTAGCTCGATTAATTTAGCACTGTCCAAAGTTGCTCGTTAATCTTAAGTCTTATCTGCAATTGAAGTAGCCGACTATCCTCGGCCTTATCTCTCGAGTGATACTCCAAGCGTGTTTTTCGCCAAGTGTTTGCTGTGATTTCAATTAACTTCGGGGGCGAGAACCACTAATCAGAGTCCGATTGAATGTCGTGTAAACGTGCGATTGCAAATATGACGATCATTCAAATTACGGAGAAAGATCGATATAAAGCGATACCGACATTCGAATGACTTCGTGTATATTAATTTAAATATTCAAAAATAAAGTATTACTTAATTTATCAATTATTCAAACCAAATAAATCAATAGCTAAATATGTAATAGTTCATAAACACATCGAAAAGAAATACTTGGAATCATTCTGAGCAAGTGGATTCAACTTAATACCGCTCGCGTAACGAAATCAGTGAAAGTAAAGTCGATTGGGAAGTTGCGTCGAGTCATGCGAAACGGTCGGTGGCCGGCGATTGGATTAATCGCGTCGTACCCGATCAAAATAGCGGTCGAAGGATTTAGAGAAGAACGGCGTGTACAACTAGCCTCGCTCGCCTACTTTCCTATCTGTGAAAGTTGCAATTGAGACTGGCACAACACACCGCATATTGCGTGGCTCTGGTTTCCGCTTTTACCGGCAGCGTCGACGTGAAAATCAGTGCGAGACCGTCGAGACACGCAATTTCCGAAGGATTTTATATCACGTTTCACTCATAACTGTTTCGCTGATGCTATTAATAAATCTTTAATCCCTACTAATACAACGAACAACGTTTGTCTGAATGTTCACGATAAACTTGAATATAGCTGAATGGATTTTAATACGATTTTCAATCTTCTATAGAATTATGATGAAATCGAATTACGTAACACTATAAAATATTTCATTATTTATCACTTAAGCAGGATATTCTGCTGCAACCTATTATTCATTAAATTAAACTACACTAATTACGCAGAATTAAACTATCTGTCTGCGGCTCAGTCAAGAATCTTCAAAATACACTGCTGCTAATTTATTAGAACTAATTTATTTGAATAACATAATATTCGTTATATATTTTTATTCTATATTCATGACTCTAACAACTAGAAAATGAAATTGAACCCTTATTGCATCTCTAACACTCGGTTTTCGGGAAGGTCGGCATCCCGGAGTGTCACAAAACACGACCGCCGACTGAGATTACAAGACTTTTATCGTTCACTGCCTCTGATGCACGTCCCTTCTTCCGCATTACTAGTGATAACAAACGGTGGGCGGGGCACCCCGGTCGACCCTAGTTAATTAACTGCCGAGCCTCCCTCCGTGATTAGAAATATTGGATGTACAGGCTGATTCACTTGCCTTTCTATTAATATGCTCGAACATAGGCTGCAGAATAATTCGAAATTACGAATTTTAATTATACTAAAATATTTCACGAATGTTATACACAATGATTTTAAATATTCCAAAGTCTGTGTTCTCCAAACTAATGTCAATTACTTTAATCGTTTTTCTAACTAATTGTATCTCACTAATTTCACTGATTAAATAACAATAATTGAAGAATACATTTTCAACAAGTTGCCTTGAACGAAAGCCACTCGTGAAAGTCCCAATTTCTTTCGATGTTACGTGCTCTAGATAGGAATCGACCGTAATATTTATCACGCCGATAAATATTATTTGCAATATTTATCGCCGTGAACATGCCAAGATGAGATAGATGAGCACTGTCAGCGAGAAATGCCCATCAGCTTTTAAGCGAACGCGGTGCGATTATGATAACACTATCTGAAGTACAATTACTGTCTCCGTTTATCATGCAGATGCACGTGCGTGTGTGTCTCTGCGGTAACTGCGACGAATCACTGCTAAACTAGCTGTTACACCCGGTTTCACTCGGCGAACATTTCGTATACACGTTAACAAGCGTCGAGTTTGTCGTATCAGATTGTGAAACGAATTTATGGATTTCTCACGTGAGACTTTGTTAAGCTGCATTTTCAATCTATGCCGAATGATGTTAAGAATACTACGTGTGACACGAAATTGATATCACATTCTTATCTATTGACCTAATTATTTTAGAGAGAGTGAATATTGTTTGCGTAGACGGAATGACCAAAAAAAATACCAAAACGAGTCTTTAAGGTATTTCATAGAAGTAAAGATCGTGAAAAAAGGAGCAAAGTATGATAAATTTTTTTTTATAAATATTATAAATATCGTAGTACAATTTACAGTATATTCAGTTTAAACTATATATTTTAGTAAACACATAAACAATATTCAAAAATAAATTTAATATGTAAAGAAAAAATTACTAAACTTTGCCTCTTTGCTGAGATCTTACTTGTACGGTATACCTTAACACACTGAAGTTCTCCCTTTGAACTTGTTCCCTGACATTCCCGTTCTCCCCCTTCCGCACCTTTCATCCTGTCGATGCCAATGCACGTTAGACTAGACTCCAGACGACCTCTCCCCCAGACATTGGCATTGACATTTCACAAATACGACGCCGAAAGTAATAAAACGAGGGATTCTAAAATCGTACCTGGTAATACCATGGGAAATTGAAACTATCGAACCGGAATGAAAACCGGTCAGTTCGACTTCCATATGCTCTATACCTGACTGACCTTTTTCCCTCTTTTTTTTTTCTCTCGTTGAGAAAGTAATTTTGAATGTCATAAGGCGACAATAGAGAGTCATATGACAGGGTCATTCATTCCTCGTTAAATTAATACGTTCATACATTTTTCATCAGATCTGTATGTATATTAATTCACCAATCGAGTTGTGTGAAAAGAAACTAAGAAGAGCTTTCGCAAAAGTAGACATTCGCATTCTCCTTTCACCGGATAATATTTCGATGATGTTCGACTAAAGGTTAACAGCGAACTAAACAATCCATTCAGGCAATGCCATTGTTTCTTGCGTCACTCGATTTGCTATGACAGGCGCCGCGTGCTTCGAAGTCAACAGAAGAGAAAGACAATGAAACTGTACGCTCTACTATCCACCTCAAGGACGGAACGGTCGACGCGCCAGGAATTCCTGGCGATATTTGCCTGGTGTTTAACATTCTAATACGGATCCGATACTTTTTAATCGACTTTGAAAAAGGGAAGACTGTCGATTTATCTTCCAAATATAACTCCAAAATTCCAGAAAGATTTACAAGGCCCAATATACATTATTAGAAAATGTATGAAATAAAGATAAATTCTACAACCTATTATTCGTTAAATTAAATTATTAACTCGAAAACGAAATGTCACCGAATATATTATTAAATATCTATCTCTTTTCTGTCTAGCAAACTGTACTGCAAAGTATCAAAAAGGAAGACTCCAGCTTTACGGGAGACGCATACGTCAGTCTGGCGATCATTTACGCGGTCCTTGCCACTTGCAACTGGCTAGCACCTTCGTACATCTCGATCACTGGACCAAGGATCGCGATATTCACCGGAGGATGCTGTTACATTGCCTTCATAGGCTCGTTTCTATGGCCACAGACTGGTCTTCTCTACGGCGCCTCTTGCATCCTCGGTTTGGGCGCAGCTCTCATGTGGACCGGACATGGTCAATATCTTACAGAAAACAGCGACAGTGAAACCATGTCAAGGAACGCTGGCATCTTCTGGGCAATTTTCCAAACTTCCATGTTTACCGGCAACATCTTCGTCTACTTCATGTTCAGCGACTCAGAAATCAACGCTGGTACCAGAAAGGTCATCTTCAGCGTACTGACGGGTTTAAGCGTCGCTGGCACGGTTGTTCTAGCAACCCTGATGAAACCGCCTCAAAGGCTGAGCCTAGGCGAAGCAGAAGGTGTAACAAGCGCTGATAAGGAACTTCAGCTACCCGCACCAGCTAAGAAGAAGCCTCTGCTTGCAGCTTGGTTCGCTCTAACCGACGCCTTCCATTTGTTTCTTACACCGAAAATATTATTGCTGTCTTTCACTTTCATTTATACTGGTCTTGCGCTTACATTCTACTCCGGCGTGTATTCCTCGAGCGTTGGATTCACCGAGGCGATGGGCGAGAGTCGTAAGAGTCTCGTAGGACTTTCCGGTATTTTCATTGGTCTCGGTGAAGTTATCGGTGGAGCTGTCTTCGGTATCTTAGCGTCCAGGGTATCCAATGTCTGTGGCGGCTGGCCCGTTGTAGTCACTGGATTGGTTTTCCATATGTTCGCTTATGTCAGTATCTTCCTCAATCTACCTAATAATGCGCCTTTTGATAATACTACTGATGTTGGTGTCATTACTGCTTCTCCCGTTTTAGCGATGGCAGGAAGCTTCGCGTTAGGCTTCGGCGATGCTTGTTACAATACTCAGATTTACTCTCTGTTGGGACTTCTTTTTGCAAAGGAGAGTGCACCTGCCTTCGCTCTATTCAAGTTTTGTCAATCCGTTGCTGCTGCTGTTAGTTTCGGTTATAGCAGTAAGGTTGGATTGTATACGCAACTTAGTATTCTTATGGTAGCGACAGTTCTGGGCACCATTGCTTTCTGGTACGTTGAACGCGTCACGAAGAAAGAGAAAAATGAGAATCCCTCCGAAAGCGACCCGGCGTTTGTTGATGCGACTAGCGGTGAGGATTGATTGATTTACAGTTGTAATTGTATTCGTCATTGAAGAACGCAGAGCGTAGAGTTAAGTCGAACGCGCGAGCCAAGGAATGCCCGTTTGGTTGATCGAGCTCTCGACGGATTTTACTGTTGTTTAGTACTATTTAGAAATAAATGTCTTAATTCCCTTGGACCATGCCCGCCCGCATGTTGTCCACGCAATAGTTTTAAAACCCTCGTCGAGGCTTGATTTTTAAGCTGCTCCTATTATCGATTAACACGCTGTGCGATTACCGATCGTTTATAATCGGGTTTTATACAGTAGAGTAAGTTATTGCGATGGCGAGTTTAGAGCTCTTGCCAAGCTTCGCGTGAACTACCTCGGGTTAAGACTCAATTATGTTATCATCGCTATGACCTGAGACTCCCTGCGTTGACTAACTGACTCACTCTCACTGCCACTGTGAGCACCGAACAGTGGATGAGAATTGGATTGAATCGTGTTCCTGTTACTTTTTTAAGCTGTGTCCTCACTGAACGAACAACCATAACCATGTTGTTAGTACTTCATTTTTTTAAAGAAAAAGTTGACCAAAAATTTGATAAACCTCCTTTAATATGATGATTGAAACCAAAAATATTCAGACATATTGTTGCTATAGTGAGGACATAACTTTAGCCGATTCTACATAAGCCGATATGCACTTGCGAGTCAGTGTTTCGTTATAACGATAATTTTGCATGTACTGCCGACATCATTTTTACATCGCGCGAGTACCTAGTTCGTTCGGTTGATCTACGAGAAGATCCGATGAATGAAGGTCTTTCTATCGTTAAGCCATGTGTATTTCTGTATATATCTAAGAACGTGTAAAGCGTGCACTTGGCACGTGCTCCGCTCCTATTTAAACTTCAACGTACGACTCGGATGTATATTTTAACTGTAATTATCGGCGGTACATGATATGTCGAGTGCGAACGAATAGAATTCGTAGTAAAGTAGAACCTCGATTATTCGAACAAATCGAATTAATGTGAACAGTTAACGAGTTTCTACTGTAAAGAGTTCGGATAACGGAGCTTCTGGTAAAAGAGGTTCTACTGTAGCATGGATTTCGCCAACATTCCTGACTTGGGCCGATGGAGAGAAGGGGAATTACGACTGCGACGTGATTCCATGCGGTAGACACTAAGGGATTTTTTTCTCACACTGAGAAAGAACCGTATTTGAGCGAGTACCTGACCGAAAACCTACGGAAGCACTGCCTGGAGCTCAAGCTACTGTCGCTTTGTCGCGCTAACTGCCGACCAGAGGGACGGTGATTCGTTCGATTGAGATTATTGCGACCGATAAACTTGTACATACAATAACGTCGTGAAGGAATGCCGCAAGTCATAATCAACTAATACGTGCACATAGAAAATGACGTTGCGAAGACGAGAAACATTGTTAAAGACGATGATTGTTACTGCGATAAATATATTTATATTCGATTTTACTACAAACAACATAGTCTCTGCCTTTGACTCCTTGACCTTTGGCGCTTCACATGATATCAAGATTTTTTTCAACCAGATATTGCAGATTCTTGTTGATCCGAAAAGGAGGTCAGAAAATCGGGATTTATCGACGCCGATAAATAATCTAATCGTCTAGTTGACAGAGAGACGCGACGCCCCGGTTAATCCAGTGCGACTCAGGCACATTGCTAAGCAGAAGAATGTATAAAACGAAATTGGAGGAGTGACCGGTCGTCGCCAGGACGCCTCGCCTCGCACTGGTTTTATACACTGGACATTGGTATGCCGGCTGAATAACAAATTCGGCTTTTATACCAGGCTTCAGCCAAATAATGGGTAGAACATCGAACATGATTTTCGGTTTGGACTCGTCGACCTCCTTTGTCTGCCGGTTCCATCGAGCACCCTCTAAAAATAGGCCCTGAAAAAGAGAATCACAAACATTCGCGTATAATTAAAATTACTAAATAACTTATAATAATCCTATATACAACAAATTAAAGTCATCAATACTCGTATATAAACGCCACTCGGCGGTTTATCCAAGCCAGAATCGAAGTTCGTCACGTCGAACTCAAAGTCCACTCTGTCGATGGGAACTTTGTACTTCCTGGCGTAGTTCTGTAGCACCCCAGTAAGGAAGGACTGGGTGAAGTAGAATCCGGAAATCCAAAAGATAGCTGGAGCATCGTGATCGACCCAGTCCTGAAGGAAGTCCAATCTCGCCAGAAGATCATTAACATAACTACCAAGAGGTTTAAGCGAAGGATAAGACTTCCGGTTCCAAGCAGCAGGGACTCGTCCAACGCTCATGCTGACAAAGACTTCCTCAAGTTCGGCGGACATCAACACTTGTCCCTTTATCGCTTTCTGGACTCCCACGAGCGTCCTCTGAATCGCTCCGGTGAGGATATTGAACCTGATCAATTCTTGGCGGAGCACAGTATTCATGCTGTTCATGTATAGTACGGGATATTGCTTGGAGACCTCGAGGATGTTGAACGGTGGGCGCAGCCGAGAGAGAATGTCGCTTGCCAGGCTGGTTACCATCTGGTCCGCGTCCTTTTCGGCTCCGGCGCCGCTGATAGTTGGCTGCGTGAAGAGAGCGCCCTCGAGCAACTGCATTGCCTCCTTGTTATCCTTCGTTATATCCGCATTCTCATGCATCCCGTACACCTCGGGCTTCTGGTTGATCGGCAAGCTGCGGATGTACTCTAGGCAACCTTCGTAGCCGGTGTCCTCCGGCAGGTGATACACCCCACTCGGTGAGAAACTGTACCTGCGCCAACCAATACAATTCTAAGGTTTCCCATTTCCAATGACAACTTGGAAATGTGTAATATGATGATTGGAAAAAGATTTTTTGAAATATATTGTTCTATACATTTTTGTTGTGAGGACCAGGGGATTGTAGAAATTCAGCAAGAGGGAGTTTAATAAACGACGATCCTTGTCATCGGTGACACGACCCCCGTAATTACACTCGCCCGTCAGATACTGAAGCGCTGAGAAAGGTACTTCTTCGTAATCATTCAGGAACAACTGAAAAAGATACGAATTAATATAATAAAAGTATATAATAAATAATACAGGTCTTAGTGCATACTTGTAGCTGCATGACGCTGATTCGTAAATCAGATTCATTGAACTCATAAGGGATGTTCCAACCAAGTGGTCCAAAGTTCCTTCTTTCTTGTACGACGGCGTGGAAAAAGCAGATTGAAAAGAGAAGACATCTCCACTCATGTATCCTATTACAACTCTTGAAGAACTTTTGATCGGAAATGGGATCGTTCAAGTAACTCCTGAGCAAATTGCTCTTCAAGCCTTTGGGCGGTTCGTTCGTCATCTTCACACCGTTCTGTAGAATGGAAACTGGGAAATCCTTGGAAGGATAACTGGTCAACCAGATTCTGAACATGCTGTGAGTGATCTCAGGCACGATCACCTCGTCGCAAATCCTGTCGAGTTCTTTCATCCAAGACACTGCCAAATGGCAATTTTGAAGAACCACCCACTCGCCACTCTTGATTCCTCGTTCTATCATAGCAGCTGCGATTGGACCCTGTCCTTGTCCAAGAGAAATCGCCATGAGGTTTTTCTTCGAGATTCCATTGTCCTCGGCGAAACGAATCAAGCCTGCCATTGGGTCTGAGCCGGGTGACAAGATGAAAATGAGTGGAGTCACATTGCTCGAGTCATTATACGATGCTTGCAGGTCAAAAGGTGGTGGTTCCACGAAAGATTCACCCATGTGATGAATAATAAAAGCTTGAACAGCTGACACGAGTTTGTCTGGCCGAATGCATCGAAGAATTGCTAATCCTCTCAAATTTTTATCCTCTTGTTCGAAGGGTGCAGGATAAGGGTGATCCTGGGGATTAGGAAGGTCGTAAAACTTCTTCCAGGCAAGTGTTTTTGTTTCGAAGGAATTTTTAAGTCGTTCGAGTCCTGAGAGTTTTGAGGCTCGCACTATTTCTGACCAGGACTTGTCTGATAACCAGGATGGAGCTGGATTTGGAAAAGGGTTGTCCAAGGCAACTCCCCCGGTTAAAAGAAATACCCAAAGATCCTCGGATAGCATACCGGCTGCTCTTTGCAAGCCTATACAGAGTACTAATGAGAAGACTAATTTATCTTTCTCGAATAAGGATCGACAAACATTACGATAAATACTAGCTGTGAAGTAAGTATTAAGACTATCCATTCGAGTACTTGGGATTTCCGAGTGCTCGCTATTGGCTATTGCCATTACGTACAGATGAATGAACCAAGGCAATGAATATTGATACATAGGATCGATATTAGCTAATTCAGAGATGCAGAAGAATAAAACAGAACCATGTCTGGATACAGGTTCGTATCCCATTCGAGCTTTGTCAATTTCATCAGCAGTTCTCGCTGCCACCTTTTGCTTCGCTTGGATGTCTTCCGACAGTACTTTCGAGGTCGACAGGATCTTGATGGCAGTTTCATCTTCCAAAATATTGCCTTCTGAAGTCGACAGAACTTCCAAGATTTTATCTTCCAATTCCTTCAGGATCCTTCTGTTATCTGCTCCCTCAACAATCAGTTTATTCTTCTTCTCCTCGAGACTCGGCAATTCTTTTGCTACCACTATGCCTAGCAGCTGATCCTGCAAACCTTGAGGAGTGATCATGAAGTTCAATAAAGTCACCTTCACCACCACTTCCGGCAGGAAGTGCGGGTTTCTCAAACGAGTCGTGATGTAAAAGCGAAAGTCTGTATTGTACTCGAGGACATTCTCCCCGAACTTCATGTAGAGCACTCCTCGCTGTTTGTAGACGTTCTTCAAGAGAACCGGCTCCAACACTGCGTCGATTTCCTCGAGTATGTTCTCCAGGAGGACAGGTGTGCCAAGTTGGATGGCTGTCTCAACGATTCTAGCGTAATTTGGATCGGTCAACTTGATGACATTTAATTTATTATTCTTCTCCATATTCTTCACCCATTTATTCGCTTGGTTCTGAGGGTCGATCATTAAAGGCCAACGGTCAGAATTTTGAACAATGATACCGTTCTCCACGGAGAAATTATCAGCAGGTAAACCCTGGATGTTCCACGCTCTGATCTTCACTGGTTCTCCTAAGATTTCGATCAGGTTGAACTTGGGACTGCAAGGAATAGCAGCCTTCACGCAGGACGCGTGCCATTGAGCTATTAAATTGTTACGATATTCCACAGTGAAAGCACCTAAGTATGCAATGACTCCTGATGACAATAAGACATCTCCAATGACATTGCCAAGACTGGCACCCAATTTCGCCGCTGTTTCTCCCCACCTAGTTTTCTCACCACTTAGTCCTCCTAAAAGTTTTTCCGCTCGATCGAGTTTCTGCGTGCAATAGTCAATCTGATCCTCGAGTTTCTTCTTCTCCCGCATGCACTCAGCGAATTCATCATTGAGAGACTGCAACTTCTGCGAGACTTCTTGGAGAAGAGCCCTCTTGGCGTTTAAAGTTTCCATTTGCAAAGCTAGCGCAGCTTCAGCTTCAGCAAGCATCGCTTTCTTCGGAGCGACGACCTTGATCACTCGATCGTACACTTCCATCGCTCGTACCCATTTGCAAAGACCCTCGCAGGCGGTGGAAACTTTTTTAATCGCTTCCGGTTGGAAGCTTCGATCATTCATAAACTTGTCTCTGATTCTCTTCATGTACGCCGGTGGAATGTTGTCTTTGTCGAAGTGTTTCAAGCTGTCTAAGAACTTCATATCGCCGAGGATCTTGATAGAAGCTGGCCAATAATCGTCTACGGTTTGACCCGTTGCTGAATCCTGCACCTTGTCGGGTTTCACCCCTTTCAGGACGCAGACAGCTTCCATTACCAATCGCACGCCTGCTGGTGGACTCTTCATGGACTTAACGATAGTTATATCTGCTGGTTTCAAGGTATCCAGGGCAGCGAGTGCAGCTTCGAGTGCAGGAGTTGCTTCAGCCAGGTCGCTTTCGCAATCGTCCTTTATGGCTTGCGCGGCTGCTGCAGCTTCATTTGCCAATGCTTCATCGGCAGCTACTACTTCCTTCTTCGCCTCTACGTTCACAGTATCCTGTTCGATCCTAATCATCAATTTATTACTCAACTCCGACTGTGCCAATAGTTTCGGTTGAAGAGCTTGTAACTCTTCCTGCATCACTGCTACTTGTCCAGCAGCGAAGTCCAATTTCTCCAGACCGGTCTCATAGCGATTCTGCTGCAATGTGATCTGATCGATCTTCTGACCGTACATTCGATAGAGCGACTTGATCAGTTGCAGGAAGCTAGTGGGTGTCACGTAATACTTCCTTCCGTGAGATACTAAATACTCGTCGCTCGCCTTGGATACACTCGTGTGATACTGTTTGCAAATATGAACACATTTCTCTCGCACCCGGGGTTTAATTGGTAGATCCTTCAGGGACATCCTTGCGACCTTCTCCAGGGCTTCCTCGGGCCACAATGTATACCAATCGATTGTACAACAGTTAATCAACGAAGGAAACATCCTCAAACGATTCCTGAAGGCATCTCCGATTGGTGACATAGTCAAGACCAAGTGGAGATTCTTTTTTATCCTTTCGATGAAGAGAGTGTACAATGCCATAGGAGTCGTTTCCATTCTCTTGCCTGTTGTATCTCGAGCGAGGCCCATCATCTTCTCTAGAATTTCAGCCTTCTCGTCTGTTTGATATAAATTCGGTACGTCAGCTGTATTCAGGATCATATTAATATCTTCGACAAAGGATTCGTCCTTTATTTGATGATCGCCGAATAGAAAGACTGTGGGCTTCGCATCACATCCGACTGGTAGTAATATACGTTTCAAATCATCTCTCCAATCCGAAGGACCATAGGTTCTGCTCATCTCAACTTGATAGATCATGTATTCGCACATACTGGTGGCTAACTTTGTACACGAATTTCGTCCGGAACCACCGACGCCTACAAGAAGCGCGTGGCCGTTGTCCTGTAATAGGACTCGCGAGACTCGACTGATATGTTCGATAGCGAACCTAAAGAGAACCAGCGACATCGGTGTTTTCGAGATCATATTGTATTCTGATAAATAATAATCCATCTTCTCCTGTAAATCCTCCAAATCTGTCACCTCATCGTAAACCTTTGGCTCGGCATCCGGTTCTATATAATTACCAAAGAACAAGTCTCGAATATGCGAGCTCGTGATCGATTTCTCATCTTCTTTTAACAGGCGAATGAGAACCTTATCAATAGGTTGTCGCAGCTGATCGTAACAGGTGAACTGGACCATCTTGAAGAGGATTTCTCGATCTTGGTCGTCCACGAGTCTATCGTGAAAGACTCTGTACACCTCGTGGATCCATAATCGAATCAACTTGTCAGGGTCCTGCATCCTATTGGAAGGAATTAATAATATTCCACCGATGACTCTACTGAAGTCTCGCAAGTTGAAAGTGTAATGACTCTTCGCCGGGATCGGCAGGAATTTCTTGATCGCTCCGAGGAAGATATCCATGGTCGCGCTTACTACCATTTTACCCAAGCGAGATACTTCTGGCGGAAAACCTCTGCCGAAATGCCAGTCGAGAATCGACGTGAAGATCTTCGTCATAGTCGCCTCGGCGAAAGAGTCGATACCAATGATGTGCATGTGTCTGGTTAATCTCTGACTTACTATATTGGAACCACCGCCGGGTGGAAGCATCGCTGCGATTAGAAGTATGTCTACTAAGTATAACATCGAAGTATCTTTGGGATCGAACCAGTAACCGTGATCGATCCACTGGCGAAGAAGTTCGATTGGTGGTTGAGCACCGTAAGTTTCTTTTTGAGGCATGCTAAGATCATCTACGAAGAGGAGACATTTCTTTCCCATCGATGGTCCATAAACACCTTTCCTTCTGCGATCTAATTTCGACATGACTATTTCCTGAGTTAAGCCGGCGCTCGTCCGAGCACTGAAGTTTACGATATTCTCCGTGTATTTCTCTCGGGGCAATGAAACTACGTAATCGAGTACGATAACAGATTTCCCTGTACCAGTTGGACCAACGAATAGAATGGGAATGGCTTTCGGAAGAAATTGAGACATGAAGAAGTGTTGAATGCACATCTCTGTCGTTTGGATTATCAACTGGCTGGCTTTCACTGGAGTTGCTATCTGCACCTAATTTTGACAGAATATTAACTTTTTCAATGTATTTATTATTTTAATTATTCTATTTGTTTAATCTTACCTGACTTATAGTGTCTGTCCAAGATATCCAACATCCATTATTCCTCTTATCGTACACCCAATCAAAGACAGTGCCTCTATCAGGGAAAAGCTGCTGTTTCGTCAATTTAAATGCCTTCGGTCTTGGATAGTCGTCGACAGTTCCCAACAGCAATTTTCTCAAATAGACATCCAGTGATTTTCGGCTTTCACTAGTTAGAGTCGGGCAGATTCCCCAAACCATACTGAACAGTAAAACACACTGCAGCCAGACTGTACTGACTTGCGTTTCAGCATCGAGGAGTGCGGTGAAAATCCTCGTGAATGACTGAAAGGAAAAGAAAGGGAAAATTATTATCTTATTCCCAATGTCTGTCTAACAGCAGAAGTTAATGGGACAAGTGGTGTGTTCGCAACGATGTCTTTTATGAGGGTTTGTACCCAAGTGACTCAGGTAGCTGGGAATAATAATAGAGAAAGAAAGAGTTGCGTTCTGGTAAAAGAACTATGAGAAGCAACACCACTTATTCCACAATATCTTAATAATTATTAACGATTTTCTTTTGCCAAAAATGAAAATATCTATTTACCAAAACCATGTGCAAGTCCGAGGTATCCACGAAAGTTTTGCATTGGTGTCTAACAAACAATAGAATAGGCTCTGTTAGCCAGTCTACCAATTCCAAAACCAAATCGAACTGTTCTGCCAGCAGTTTTTCTTGAAGATACTTTTTATAGGATTCAAAGAGCGGTTGCCAACCAAGCTGCGATGGTTCCATGTAAATCATTCCGCATCTACTGACAGTCGCTGGAGAAGCATGTTCCAAATCAGCTGGCTCGAACATCATATTCATTTTATTCGACATTTTAATGATCTCTCCGGACATAAGACACAACTTCTTATTGTCATCGAGAACAGTATTCATGCTTTCGATCCACACAGCATCCACAGGTCCATCGAAGATGATCCACTTTCGATCGGTCGAGAGGGATTGCGCGAATTCTCGAAAAGTAGTTGCAAGAACGCCATCGCTCCATTCATGAGAGACAGGATCGAAACTACCATAGAGTTCGTTCAAAGTGATAGCTTTTGGATTAATGACTCTATAAATTGTCTTAAACTCTCTCATGGCAGCGCGTCGAATACCAGCTAGACCGCCCAAGGATTCAGCAAGGACTTGGTAAGCCTGTGTCTTTCCGCCGAGTGTCCCTCCAACAATCATCAAGCCATGTCTGACAAGGATCATTTCATAGATCTGTATGATCTTCTCCAGGAACCAATCGGTCGCCTGTAGATTCCTCTTCTCCGAGTTCGACTTCAGAAGGACAACCAACTCGTCTCGATCCGGCTGTGGCAGACTAATTCCCGGAAAGAGATCGGTGTAAATGCCATTGAAAAGTGGAACATCTTGTGCCAAAAATTTGGGTAGATTAACATCGACGATAGCTCGGAGAACTAAAATCGATTCACTCTGTTGCTGATACTTCAACTTGAGGTTCCCAGCTGCTATTAGAACAGTCTTCACTGCTCGCATGCCATAATCATAATGATTTTGGGAGCTCAGTTGCTCCGAGCAAAGCTTATACGTATGAACGATCTTCTCAGCGAGATTCTTGGCATCCATAAACCCATACGAATATAAAGTAATCTCTCCAATCATTGCATAATCAGGTACCATCATAGCAACAGTCCTGAAGAGTACTTTCAAATTATCTGGGAGTTCCTGACGACCGGCGTATCCAGGATTCATAGTGATGATGACACAACAAGTCGAGTCTAATTTAATATCAGTTCCTTCGAACAGGAATCTTTCTAGTTTCATACTGATTGCCATTTGAATCGAGAGAATCTGCTGGGCAATGACTGAAAGGACCTCCAAGTCGATCCTGTTGAACTCGTCGAAACAAGCCCATGCTCCTGACTGAGCAATACCCTTGAAAAATTTACCCATCGCTTTGTAATCGAGACCATCCGAGCAGTTAAATACCACACAGTGTTTTGCCACTGCTTTCGCTAAATCCTTCGCAGTTTCCGTTTTCCCTGTGCCCGCTGGACCTTCCGGTGATCCACCAAGGTTCAATTTCAAAGCGCCCATTAAAGTCCTGTAGCAGCGATCGGTCAAAGGTGTTATGACTAATCTTGAAGTATTGCCGAGATACTCGAAAGCGTATTTCACGTTTGTCGTGATCATCGATACAGTAATTCGCTCGTCGATCCAGTAATATCTTAGCTGAGCGATCCAATTAAAATCCATCACATCGTTCACATTGTTTTTAACCAACAGCGCCACAACGTCTCTTCCATGTACATCGATTACTATCAAAGCATTCATTGTAATCCTAGCGCCAGGTTCTAATTTCCCTCGGACGAGCCCGACGGTTTTTTCTATCTGGGAAGAGCACTGTTCGAGATACTTTTTAGTACTGTGATCGTCGAAGGATTCGCAGACTTCGCTGGTCCAGTGTATCTGACTACCGCAAAGGACGATTTGTCCTGGCCAGGAGAGAATCCACTCTTCTCTGACGCTGTTGAAATAAGCTATTATGCTCTCCTCGGCAATATCGCGAAGAGAAGTGAGCATGAGTTCCTCCACTTGGCACAACCAACGCTCGACTAAACCTTTTGCGTCCGCTGGGTAAATCTTACCACTCAGAGGAACGTATTCCTCCTCTTCCGAAAGCATACCAACGATTTCTTCGTCTTTGGTAAATCGTAATGTATTTATTCCCTCGAAACACTTCTTCAAGTGTGGTTGCACTCTCTGAGGATCTTTGGTCTCTGAGAGAATTTCCAGGAGTTCGTCATTCGACAGGAAGAAGAATCTTGGGAAGAAGAGACGTTTCTTCTCTAAGTAATCATTCAGACTCTTCTGGATATCTTCGAGTAACATATTACAATTCTTGAATTCTTGCAACATATCCGGCATAGCAGTTGCATCGAGGACTCGACGATTGTTGAAAACATAAATCATGATTGCTCGCCAGGTTTTGTCGATCTGTCGGAAGTTCTTAGCTTCCATTGGCATCTGTCTCATTATATCCTCGCTACTGAATATTGGCTCTAAGTACATCCAAGTTGCCTGACAAACTAGCCATTGATCGATGATATCCTGCATTAGAATCAACTTATCCTCCCATTCTTGCATTTCCTTCTCGAAGGCTTTCACGAATGGGGAACCTCGCATGGTCTGAGCCTTTAATATATGATCATCCAATAACACTTGGATATCATCAACCGCAGTGAGAATAGAAACGCCTGTTTCACGATATGGCATTAATTCAAACACAACTTCGTCCCACTCTTCTTTCATTTTATATAAGTTCTTCTGAAGTGCATGCTCCTTAGTGGCAGCCGATGATATTTCTTCTAGTTTAGTTATGAAGTTAGGGAAACCATACTCGATCATTTCCGCTAGATTGCTAGTGTCAGTAAGAACTATGTCAACGTTGACAATTTGACTGATTTGTGCCCAATGACGTGCTTCGAGACCCGGAGTGCAAATTGTTTGAAGAACAGGTAGGAATTGCTTGAACTTCTCAACTTTACTTCGAACCATCTCAGCAATTCTTCTCGCACCAGGTATATCCGTTAAGACTCTGGAGAGCTTATACAATGTTCGCCAGGTGTTATCAGTTTCTTCCCGGATCTCATCAGCGTTCAAGCCAACGAAAGGTCCGAAGTACCATTGTTCATAATTGACATGGAAATCGAGAACAGTTCTCCAGAGTTTGGCAAAAGTGTCTACGATGGAAGACATTGCTGGGAGTGTCATGAAAGGACTTAATTCCATGTCCAAAAGAGCCTCTTCTTCGTTGATGTCCTCAGCTTCCTTTCTAATCTCCATCATTCCCTGAGCGAGGTGTTCGGCTTCTTCGGTCGACTGTTCCATTACTTCCATTGTCAGAACTGGCGGATCTTTCTTCTTGAAGACGTTAATTGCACCTTGAAGGAATTGTACTTTCTGCTCAAAGGCTTCTCGTCTCATTCGCAGCACTTCCTCTAAGTATTCCTTCCTCATATTCAACCTGGCATTCGCCAATTCCATCACGTTGTCCATTTCCTTTGGCCATGTTATCGTCCTTGTGTTCAATTGTATGTCTTCGTCACTGGGCGGTTGATAAATGAAGAGGAACGTTATCAACTCGATCGATCTCAGTAAACGTCTCTTCAAGTTGAACATCGTCGTGTCTCGACTTTCCATAAGATAATTATACAACTCCACTACCGCCAGTGTAGTTTCCGGCATTTTCGAAATGTTTTCCGCTATATCGTCGAAGTTCGAACAAAGTTCACGATTGGTCGATCGCAACTCATCCGCGAAAAAATCGCAGATCCGAGTACGAAGCTGCTGAAGGATTCCTCTCATAGTATTGTTGAGAGCGGTACAATCAATCTCGATCATATTTAAAGGGATCTAATTTCAAAGAATCAGTAAGAAATCGTTGTCGATAAAATTGGAAAGAAATCTATTGGAAAGGCAATTCTACCTTGTAACGATAAACGCAAATCTCTTTACGAAGCGAATCGTATCCTTTGATCTTTTGCTCAAACTCTCGTAAATATGGTGGTGGATCTAGATCGAAGAAATTATCCAAACTTCTCTCTGCTGTCCCGTCCACTATGTACAAGAGATTCTCGTAGCATTCGAGATACTTGTCGGGTCCGGGAATATGATGCATTACAATGTCCAATACTTCATTAATTAATTTTAGTATCTATAATTACGTGTATTAGTTAAAAACAGATTTAACTGATTTTCTACTTGTTTCTTATCAAATGTTACCGTATCTTCATATCGAGACATGGACGACATAAATCCCTTAACATTTAATTCTGGAAATAGCAGACTCTCGATTTTCGGAATGCTCGAGCCGACCTTGATGATCCTGTCAAAGCACCTCGACAGTATGGAATGAACTTCGAAGATATTGGGATTGCAGTTTAAATGCTTCGTACCGACCACCGCGTCCACACTCACTGTTATGAAAGGGGTGCTAGAATGTGATTACAGTAGAACTTCTTGTATCCGAACCCCCATTATCCAAAATCTCTGTTATTCCAACTAATCATACAACTTTTGGCAATCAAATTATATTTAACTACAATTTTTCTAATTACTGTTGTTAATATTTGTGTGCTTTTTAAAATATATATATATAACGATCATCATCAAAGAAATTATTCTATTATTATATCCCGATTCAATCGAACTGATATTCTACTGTCAATAATGATTGTATTATATTCTGGTATTTCTAGCTAATAAGCCGGCTTACTTGGTAAACATTAGATCCTTGTATTCGTCATCGAAGTTGTTCCCACCGGAATACTGAAGAAAGAAATCCCGGGTATGGTCGAGTGTTCTCATCACTACAATTCTAAATTGTTTTGACAGGAGTGTATTCACGCTGCGAAAGTATTGCTCGATCATCGAAGTCGAGGCGTCATCGGCATCCTCGAATAAATAAGACCAGGCGAACTTTTTCTCGAGGAAGATTTCCGCCACATCGGCTAGCCATTCCTTTACTAACATTTCTGATGCCGCATAGCATAAAGCTTCTACGCGCGGTTCCACTTCGAAAGCCGGAATAGGCAGTTCTCCGAGATCCTCTATTTTAAACACCATGACACCATCGTATCTGAAAGAACCCGGGTTCCCATTTAAAGTATAAGTTTACACGCATCTCATGGAAATAATATTCGAATTTTTGTAAGAGTAACTTCAAATATACTGGAAATAAGAATAGTTCTTACTTCGAAAAAAACAAGTCTCGAATATCCCTGAGGATCTCATTTCCAATGACAAGATTATGTTCCATGAAATGATCGGCTAGAACTTTCGACTGATGCCAAGGAACCGGAGCTCGAATATTTAAAACAGGAAATTCAATTGGCAGACTTTCCAAATTCAATCTTTTTCGCTCGGACGCGTCCAGCAAAATGTATTCTAATATCGCGCAACGCGAGCTATCATTGAAATCATTAATGATCTCGGATTCCAGACTCTCTGTTATCTCATTGAAACTGAAAATGGTAGATTGTTAGAAGCGAAACTATAATGCGATGAGCAGGGCGAAGTGTTAAAGTTCTAAACACCAAAAAATTACTCTTCGCGCTGCTGCAGTTTTCCGGTTATACGATTGCATGCTTTCTCAAAGTGTTCCCTATCGAACGGGTGGAAATGTTCACTCTTTATACAGTGCTCTCGTAAATAAAGTAGTTTTTCGATGCTCTCCGGACTGACATACTGATTCTGCTCTTTTTCCACAATCTTTTTTAATTCTGTCAATTGCTCCTCGATGGACTTTGGAACTTCCGCTTCTTTACTTTGCAAGACCTGTATTAAACACATATTAAATCATCACTTATCACTTTACGTTGATATCACTTTTCACATTATGTTATTCTTCACTATATATTATAAATAGTACGATGAAATCGTGAAACCTGAAGCTCATCGATTTGTCTTGAAAAGTCGTCTCTTTTAAATCTCTTCACTCTCTCATCAGGAAGCTCCAAAGCTTTCTTTGCTTTCCTTTGCAACCACGTACCATCCGCCAAATCCCTCAGACTTATTATATTCTCCGGTATAACTCGTTTCTCTTTGGTACACTTCTTCGTTAGCCGTTTTTCAATGTCACGTTTCTGTCTTTCGATGAACTCTTGCGGTGGATTCGTCAGCTTCCCTTCCGGACCGAACGGACTCCACTCTTTGCGCTCTTTCATTCTTGCTAAATTTCTCACGTTGTAACGACAAGCACTCGGAGTTAATAAACTGCCAATGTTCTCCGATGGCTTTAAGTATAAGTGCCAATTCTTGTACGGAACTGACCTCGTCCATGATTCGGACTCAAAGATTCTTAGGTCAGCGAACTCCTGGGCGGAAGCGGTTTCCGGTGAATTGTCGTCGCTCGGTTCAATTACAGGCAACCAGGGTGCTCGAGGAAGAGCAGCCCCCACTGATCGATCATTCATTCTATTAAAAGTAACAAACCGGTGTTTCAAATTGTTTACTTCACTATCATTATCATAGCACGAGTATTAAATGGTTCGCGGAGAGCAAGTAACTGTCGCACGATGGAGGAATAACTGAACCGGTCGACGATCGAGACTTCAATGATATTGAACCCACAAGGGATGCCAGGTAGTCGGCAGGTAAACATTCTTTTGTACCCATGGTAACTGGGGTGATATAATTGAAACTTCAGAGTCAAACCCATAGCATGTAAAAATAATGAACGTGTATATTTGGCACCTGATTTTCTACACGTGTAATTTCAATAATAATATAAATACATATATTACGATAAAATATAAAACATATTTTTCAAAATTACATTATTAGGAAGATTCCAGTTTTGGTGATTTCAAACACTTCTAGTAACACATGATTCATATAAATATACGAACATATATCACAATGAGAATATGAAACATATTCTTTGAAATGGCAGTCTTAGGAAGAATCCAGTTTTGATATTTTCAATATTAGTATACTTAGGGTGGAAGGGGATGTATTCACAGGGAATGGAAGACTTTATTTTACATGCAGGAAGAACGTGGAACCACAGATCATTGAATACTGATATGATTTAGGAAACAGTTAAACATAGTCATCTTGTTGACTCCCCGACGGAATTGTTCGCCGGCGACTTTCCTGTTGTACGCTATCACCACTTCCGTGTGCAGGATATTCTATACACCTGCTAGTGGATGCTCCGCTCGGGGAAGGAGAAGAACCCGAATCGAACATGTCGTCTACAAAAGATAAATGTGCCCAAATGGAAGTATTGCGTCGTTGTAATACTAAAGTATATAATATAACTAAATCACGTACGCTTTTTATTAATTTTTGCAATGCTTCTCGTAAGAAATTCTTTATCTCTTGCTTGCAGCAGTAGCATTTCCCTTAGAATGCTTAACATTTCTTTGCTTGCTTCTACCTTCGCACGCAACCAATATACTGCGATGCTAAAATATAAAATATAAGATTGAAGTACGAATTTAGATTAGATGTAGCAATACAGAAAAGACGAAAGTTACCACATGCTAATGAGTATTGCAGCACCAGTTGCTGGGCTTCCGAGTTGCGATATGATCTGCCAAGTCTGACTGTCTTTGTCCAAAGACAGAATAACATATACTGCGAACTCCCAGGTATTCTCGTTGCCTTTAAATGGTCCGCAATCGTTCGTTTGTATTCGTGTTATGATATATCCTAACGCAGTAATGACGCCGACCATCCCAAGGAAAGCGAGGGCCAAAAAAAGTGTTTCAGTCTGTGCTGCCCGCCATGGTCTCAACGGTGGTTCGTAACACTTAACGAGCCGATATTTCTTCACGTAGAATATGAAGATCGTCTTTACGAGAATTATAATCGATAGGCAAGGAGAAAAGTAGAAGCCTAGCCAGAATAAAGTTTGATTGTAGATGAGATTCAATGTACTTCGGGCGATGTCGAACTCTGGTTTGCCGAGCAACTTGAAACCGTTGTTGTACAGTGCGCGTCGTGCTGCCTCGAACAGGGACGTTCCAACAGTGGCAACAATAAAGTCTAGTAAAATTAGGCGATAAATTTCCTCGCCGAGTCTTGTTTGCCAACAACTTAATGTACTATTCATTATCCAAAAGACGAAATGCGTCCCGATCACTGTCGCCGCCATACCATGGATTCTTATCACAGTCACGTAAAGCTCCGCGCGCTTAGTGTTGTACTTCTCAAACCGCGCCTGAAAGAATACATTTATAATTAGTAGCATTATTCTATAGTAGATAAAGAAAGTACTTGCAACACTAAGTGTTTTCAAAATTATACATACTAGATGAGAAATTATTGCTGGAAAGAACTGCATAATAACGGTGACCACTGTGGGCACCACCATTAGCGATATCGTATTACTCCTGTCTAACTCGTGTTTGTTTAACAGTGTCCACAACAGCACTGCAGTGCCAGATATTGTTGCTAAAGTGATTAATGTTACTGCAGTCCGAATCAGAAATCGTAGGAATTGTTCTGCGCACTCTGGACGAGAATATTGAACTGCTTCTGCTAATAATTCTTTAAGGTCCCTGAATAAGGAACCCGAATGCAAGTTGGCTGCTCGCACCGATGATATGCTAAAGTCCCAGCCACAAAATATTTTATTGCTATACATATTTTGTACTTTTCCACTTATCTCAATGTAACACTTTCTATACGATTGGGCTACCCTGAAATGTTTAGTCAGAATTAATCGATGGCCGAGTGAGATAAAGGCGAGTATGCTTACTTCACAGACAATATAGTAAGGATTAATCCATAACAACATAGGAATGACATGAAATATGCTGATGGAATATGATATTCTACACCAGTGCTTTGCTCGACTGTATCATTCGCATAAAAGCCGTAATACATTATTGTAGTCGTAAAAAAACCCTGCAATATTATGTATTATTTATTACTTATGTTCTGTCTCTTTAATAATGTTGCCAAATAAACTTGCTTACACTGCCTGTTAAAAAATCTGAGGCGGAGATGTCTTCATTTGCGTGCGTCTGTTTCAGAGATTGCGGAAGTATAACAAAACAAATGCTAGAACAAAGATAGTGATCTCTAGTGGCAGTAATATTAATTGACAACAAATGAAAAATTAGTTTTACCTAAATATACAAGATATAATATTCAACCCCACCAACCAACGTAAAAATTTAAAATATGCAGCTATTCCACTTCCACATTGACCCTCAATAGACTTTATCGTATGATACCACAATTCCAAAGTTGGTACCGTATCTCTTATTACAGCATAAATCTAAATGTCAAAAAAGGCAGTTGCATTAGTTATTATTACATTCCACTCCAGACTGATTTAAAAGAACAAAATTCTACCACACACTTTCGAAATAGTATAACTGCTTCTGTATTTCAGCCATCTCCAATAGCTAATAGTTTTCACTTTTGACGTCCGTGCCACAGAATCCTGAAGCTTTGACTTAACAGATCTTTTAACAGTAAGGCATTGTGGCATGGCTTTTAAAGTCTCTATCCTAAGTTTGTGTGATTTCGGATCATCCTGAATGAGCTTCGAATTTAATCTTAAACGACTAGTTATTGCACTCGCATGATCCTCAGCAGGCAAACAAGATGCTTGCCTTGAACGCAATGTCGCATAGGGAAGAATAGATGCTATATCGCTTAACATATTGTATTTGTCAGTCACAACTGAAACAAATCGAATAAATAAGCAATATTCAAAGAAACATGAAAAATGTTCCAATGATAATGATGAATAAATCAATGGCAAATACCAACCCACGCTTCCTGATGGCAAAAGCCGTTGCATATATATGTACTGTTCACACACAAATTCTAGTTTAGTCTCCTGACTAGAATTGCCCGACTCTACTGACTCATCGCTAGTACACTGTGGCTGTACTGTTGTAATAAGAAAAGAATAATGATGATAAGATGTGAATCAATGTTGAAACATCAAACTTATAGATTAGTTTGAAAAGCATTCATATGTCGGCATAAATAGTACGTACCATCTGCCATTTTTCACTGATACACTGATAAAACACCTATCTATATTGCAAGCCGTAACACAACCTTTGTTATTGGTCCTTCATGGAAGAAAAATTACATTTTTCCAGAACGAATCTAGAGTTGGAGAAGCCGTACCATACTGCAATTGATGTAAAAAAATAATGCATAGTAAATCTCATTCATAAAACGATATTATTAGGAAACTCGATAGAGTCTCGCGCCAAGTATTAGCTATAGATTTTAATATACTTGTCAGAGTTACACCAATTTTGTTTTGTAAGACTGAAAAATTAATTTTTTCCACCTGACAGATACATTTGAATGATTTTTCAAACTACCTCTTTTCCCTGATAAAACGTCATCATCACAGCTGATTAGACCTGATAGACTTGATTAGAGCCAGAGGAGTGGGGTGTCGATGCACTTCGTCGAACTATTGTGAATAGAATTCGAATAATCACAAATCACGAAACTTTTGCGGAATAATGCAAACATACCTCAAAATTTCGAAATCGAGTTTGTAATAATTAGTGAAGAACTTAGAATAACAGTGAGAAGTAGTAAGTGACAGATAACATTATTCTTTGAAAGTGTACAGCATCCTACAAAATAGATGTCACAAATAGGACTGGGACCAGAAATCACTAACAGTGATTTTTCACTAGTGATCGGAGAATCACGATCACTGCCGTGATTGAATCACTGGAGTAGCAGTGATCGGTGATTTTGGAGTGAGGTGATTCACTCACTTCAAGTCATTCCTCGTCGCGCGATATTTAAAACGAATAACCCCACTTACAACTTAGAGAAGTAACCAACTGATCAATCAATAATTATTCCGTTTAGACAATACTTTGGTAAATAAACGAACCATGCAGTTAATTGCTATCCGGATCATAGCCACCTTAGTCGCTAATGGAATAAATTCCATATAAACTATAGGTAGTACGGAAGAAAGAGAGAAATCAGAATGTATTAAAATAATTTTAATTTAACAACGAAAGCACAGCTATTCGCCCGGATGTACTTATGGTAATGCACTCACCAATAATAGTTAAGTGTGATTTCTATTAAAGAAATCTCTAGTTCCTTAAAACTAAAGTAGAAGTATGTATGTTTGTAAATTGTTAACATTAACACATCAACTCATCTATATGATTAAAACAGCAAGTGCATTAACCATTAAGTATTTCCGACCCAGGTCTCACCACGGGGAGGTTGCTGGCTTAGAGACCCGCCCACCACCCATGCACTACAAAGCCAAAAAAAAATTCATGCAAAAAGCAATTCATGCAAAAAAAAATTGGTGGTGGGCACTAAGGCAAACGCACACTTTCCATTCATTCCTTAAACATTCTAGTACGCAAGGGCGCCCTTTTCCGCACGCAATTAAATTTACGCTTAATCTTATACGATTTAAAGCTAACACATAATGACGCTGTACGTTGCGATGATCTTCCATGTTGTGTTAATCTTCAATGTTGCAGATGATTCTTGAAACCTTCTTACAACTAGAGAAATTATTAATTCGCATAATATACAACTAGGCATGCAATACTTATATAAATAGGCTTATATCTAAACGCAAACTTAAAGTAACACTGTAGCTGGAATCATCTACAATAGAAAAAAGATTAGTTTGCCGTGCTCTCGGAGAGCATCGGGCTATTCACTAAGCTTGCAATTGCCAATTCTGGCATTGCATCCTGAGTGAACTCCATCGCGTGACTCTAATCGACAAAATCGTTACTGCGTTTACTGCAAGCGAGAGTTTCTCCATAAATATATTTAATAAAAAATTGTAAAATTGTCGCGTAACCGCGGAGATGGCGCCGCGATCAGTTGAACCTGGAACACTGGTACCCGTGATTATAATTGTAATTATTATAAAACCAGTAATTATAAGAACTGGTGAAAAAGTAAAGCAAAGTGGAGGGGAAAAATACGCGGTTGCTTCCACTCGGTTCCCAGATCTTCGTCACTAGGAAGGGCAAGGAGTACCAGAGATATGTACATTACATCCAAGGTAATTGTACAGTCAAGACACTTGATCTTGACTTGCAAGTGAAGTTAATGGTGAAGTTAAATCCCGATGAAAACCTGTGTACTCGTGCTTAGAGCTCAACACTATGATTATTCGACTCTAAAGTTCATAGCCAGTTGACGCAACACTATTGAAAAAACACTCTCTATTCGGAGAGAGGATCAGTCATGAAATAATACAAATTCTAATTCAACAATTAAGTCTATCGAGGAGGCCACCCGTGGCCAAGTATGACAGCTGTCATGCTTATCGCGAAACTAAAAGCTCAAGAGGTACGAAATAATGAGGCACGCGCTAACCAGGGAGTTCCACCGCGGCTAAGCTTGGCCGTGAAGCCAAGAAGCACTAATGCAGATGTGGACCATTCCTAGTCTCTCTCGAGCTTTATCTAATAAAAGCGGTACTTGATATCCATTCAAAACAATGATATCTTTAATGCAGGGGAGTTTATCGAGAAATCCACCCGCGGCTAAGCATGACCGTGAAGCCAAGAAGCACTAATGCGGACATAGATTTCATCGACGAAATCCCACCGCAAACGAACCCGAAATCGACTTGATGGCCAACTAGACCACTGTCAGTTGGATTGCTAGTAATTTACTCTACTATATGTATAATATAATAATCGCAACACTAATACCGCAAAAGTACGAAATGAGGCTGTAGCCACTAGAAGGGTATCCACCGCGGCTAAACATGACCCTGAAGCCAAGAAGCACTAATGCGGACATGGACCCCTCTCTCAGTCTGTGCTGAGGTACAAAGAGCAAAAATCATACTTGATATTCATCCAAAATGATGATATCTTTAATGGCGGGGAGTTTCCCGAGCAGTCCACCCGTGGCTAAGCATGGCCGTGAAGCCAAGAAGCACTCATGCGGACATGGCTGACTTCGAGAAAATCCCACAGAAACTTAAAAAGCAAGTGATTGCCGCAGATTACTTCGAGATCGCGAGATATACTACGGTGATCTTTCACAATTGAGATCACAAAAACCCCGCAAATAAGCTAGTGTGGGACATAGTTTCTGGCGTGTACAAACCCCCCCGTGTGTCATGTGTCGTAGATTACAACCGCGCTGACTCGACTTTATCCAACCAACTGCAAAAGGATAAAGGGTATGGGACCGCGGGGGTGTCCTTCGGGAAATCGTGAGTGTAAGCCAAAGTGATAGCTAGTCTATCACCTTAGCTCGAAGCAGTACTTGATTGTTTCAATACTACAATAGAGCGATATTTCATTGTCAATCAAGCTCTTTGGTGAATAAATTCAGCAAAACTTTTTGCTGCGTGACTCGAGCAAGGAGTTGCCATTGTTCCCGATAAGTGACATAGGCACTTATCGAGGCCCTGAGTACCGAGAGATTTGTGCACTAATTCCACAAATCTCTGGCACGGTGCATCTACTTTGACTCTACATCGGTACTGAACTGTTCAGTACAAGAAAAATCAGTCCTCAAATGGACTTTACTAAATCAGACGTACGCCACAGGCACATTTTCAGATGAATGTGCAATAAAAAAAAATGAAAAAAACATGGTTGTCTCGACTGATGAGATGAGTGACTCTAAACTCTAGATGATTGGTTTCGGACGGGTGACTCTACTTTAGTTTTGGCAAATCACGGACACTATTGATGATGGTGCAAACATAGCAACAACGCGGTGCTCTCAGCCAGTGCTGGTTTAACTAAACTGCAGCAGCCCTAATGAAAATCGCGGGGGTTAAAAAAGCTAAGTACACCCGACGAATATGCGCCGGTTGCGCCTAACCTGCCCGGGTAGCACTGACTGAGGCACATAGATTCTACTTTGTGCAACAAACAAATTCCCGATACGGATCGCGTGACTCTAACCGAGTGGTTACTCAGAGGCGCTATCTAATACAAGAGAGAAACAAGGAGGCTCACCAGACCAGTGGTGGATTATCTTTTTTCTGAAGAAGAGTATCAGAACAAGATAATCCGAAGAAGAAGAACAGATGCGCGGGACGAGAGGTGAGCGATATATAAGACCCCTACCGTGAGCATCCTCTGAGTCCACTTTTATTTTGTCGTTTTATCAGCAAATTCACAAAAAAAGAAGTGGGTTTGAGAGGGGGGGGATAACCATAAATTGGTGCACGCACTTGCCGTAACGTGTCTCACGTTGGCGAGCCGCAGACTATTATTTCGGTGACTCGACTTTCCTAGCATTTTGAGACTCGAGTAATAAACTGATAGGTGTAATAAAAAAAAAAAAATGATTCTACTTTATTCAGCAAAGACTCTACTTTAACAAGATGCGTTAGCATGTAAAAAACAACTTGATTTTAAAGAGAACGTGACTCTAATTATTCTAGTTGGCTTAATAATTAAGATAATTAATATTTTAATGAAGCAAACCTAGAGAGTCAAAGAACAAAAGCAATCCACTCCAGTATGAATCATATATTACATAATTTGAAACCGACTTTTGTATTAGAAAATCTGTAATACTACTCTCCGAGTTGCGTTGCATCTCTTCGAGTTTTATCACAGTCCCACTCGAGTATTACCGCAGATTCATGAAATAAATCTCTGGCAATCCTCGTAGGTTAAATTCCCGCCACTCGGCTATGTAATAATAGCACAATTAATCCGCTACGAATTAATTGAGTATGACCACATAGTCGTGTGTGGGTGTGTTCGCATACCTATGTATTTGAATCTATTTACTACTAAGGCGCAAATATGTGCCTTGGAAAATTCTGAGGTACCGGTACCAGTGTTTGAAAATCAGATGATAAAGGCGAACTTTGCAATGTAATTCATTAGCTGGGTGACGAGTTATCTCGTAGAACTCATCTAATGTGAATGTGTCTATGACTTCCAGTCACTACTGCATCATAGTGCCTGCAATATTCCTATAGATTACTAGCATGTAAGCCGGAAGCAATGATCCCTTGTCATTCGTATGACATCTCATATACTTTCTTCTTAAACACTAGTATCTGGGTTTGCGAATGTGTGCGAGGTTTGCAAGTTAGAACCTGCTATATCACACTACGACCGGGAGAATTGTAAACTACAACCCTCCCAAGTTTGAAACGATCATTTGTCCTTCGATTGACATCACGTAACATTTCTTTTTTTCAAAACGACACATTGGCATTGACTCGAAAAGCTAGCTAATGACACATTGACATTGCAAATACTCTAAATTTGGCCTGCTCTCAGGGCCTGGCAAAGAAAAAAAAAAAAGATTAACCCAGCTAATAAATTACGACCAGCCAGCTCTGGTCCACCCATGACTGCATAAAAAAGTACTCTAAATATTATCCTCGGAACAATTCCTCTATAGGAATAATACTGACGATAATGCAACATTTGTGAACTGAGGAGTTGGAAGGAATTAATTGATCATTTTCTTAGGAAATGTCCAACCAATGCACTCCAACTATGAAATGTACTGTTACCTTATAGGTATCACGGATGCAGCGATACCTATAAATTATGTTGTCCATTCCTGATATCATAGATACAATGATATTAAGTATGACCAACATGATCCTCAGCTAACAAGAACAATAAAGCCATTAAGGCATTGCAAACCCATGGGCACTTGGATCTCTACAAGGATTTCCATCCTTAGTTTACCAATATCATCTGAGGTATGCTAACACAATAATAGCATCCTTCCAAGCGTTCTCAGTTGGACGCGAATAATAAATGTATAGAAAATTGCAAGTAACATATATGCAAATAATAGATACTGGAGTGAACGTTTCATCCTGAAACCCTAAAGTATTTAGCCTTTATGAAAATCGCGTGTCTGCAAGCCCGCCGAGAACCGGACACAGGAACACTTACGTTCGTGCCACAGCCCTTGCTGAAAATAATGAGCATAGTGACATTAAAGTACAAGATGACTGGCCATCGAGGATGGCCAACCATGGTTCTTCAACCCTCTTCATGGGCCACTTCGATGAGATATCTTCGGGTTGAAAACCCAGCAACTAGATTGCTCGAGAACACATCCTAGCATGATGCGCGAACAACAACGACGCGAGATGAGAGAGAACGAATCGCGTATATAGTTACCCAGCCCAGAACTAGCGATTAGGACAATAGCCACTTAACAGTGACTATTATCCAAACGCACATTTAATGTGTCTCGAGCAACAACCAGCAACCCCCCACTCTATCCCCGAAACAAAAGAATTTAATTCTCCCCAAGTACCTAGCACTTATGCAACAACAAAATTATTTTAAAATAAAACAATTTTATTGCTGTATAATTAGTGGCATTACACAACGACAAAAATTGCTACCATTCTAGTGACCTTAGCAGCCTCTAGCCATAGCTTGTGCAATTTCAGCAGTTGCATAATAATCTGGACCGACCATCGATGAGCTTCTTTCTTCGGCTCCCTTTGTGCAATGGGAGCTCAGCTTACCCACTAACTTATAAATAGAGTGTCACTACTATCCATCCGCACCCTTAGCACGGACAATGTAGTAGCAACGGCTCGAGAATTTTTGCACATCAAGTGAAAAATGTCCCGGGCCCTACCTACTTATTCTACATAACTCATTCCGAATGGTAACACAAGCGTGGAGACAGACATACATTTTCCTGAAATCAACCAGGAAGCAGTTACAATCATTGCGACAAAAGTCACTGTGATCTCTTTAAATAATTTATCAAAACTTATTACTGTATCTCAATAGTAGATGCTTAATTAGCATACTAATTTACGGCTGAGTTAATAACTCACAAAAGCAAGCCGCAGAATTATATGTATGAGATAGAACAATGAGGTATAACAATTTATCAAATTAGCTGACTATGCGTCAACTATTTCAATAACTTGCCATTAAAATAAACTATGTATATGTGACTCTAACGACGCACAGACCACGCAAAAACATACACTCACACATGTGGTAAGTACGTCGCGCACAATCGCTTCTGCTTCCCAATTGCGATACATACAATGAAATATATATACCATGAACCATGTCCTAGTCCCACACGCATAAGAGTTACACCTGGGCAACTCGAATGAGTGTGGGCATACCACAGACATGGCTAAAATATGCCTCCGACCTTTGTTGCTCAATCTTGAAGTGTGCTGTAAATCCTAGTTAAAATTGATTAAAATATGAATATTCTTCTAAACGGGCTTGACTCTACTTCAAGATAATTTTTTATATTAGTCAGAAGGACTGTTCTTTAACACAGAATTGGACTCTAAATATATACTTTCATTTCAAAGACTCTACTAGATAAACTCAACTGAACTTTTTGTTCGTATATTTATACAATAAGGAGTTATATTACTCAAATCTTTATAATAACATATTTCATCCAAATATCAAAATGACTCTACTATATTAGACAGACATTTCCCTTTGAGATTGGCTATCTCTCCCCATTTTCCTTGTAATGATATTCCGCGCAAAAATTTAAGATTCTAGAACGATTATTGAATTTAAAATATCTGTTCATATTTACAGATATAGTATACAGATTGACTTAAGGAAGCTTGCAGACGTAGTTGAGTTAATAGATATTCAACTATTAAATACGCAACACTACGGGAAGTAAAGGGAAACTGGACGCTCGCAATTCGGCCAGCCAAGGATCTAGCACCGATCGTAAAGGCTATACAGTCGAGCAGAAACTACAAGTTGCTTTGGGGATTAGCGTGAACTGAGCGCCACCACCGCACATAGTTGCCTACACACAGCGGCACTGGACCGTAACGGTCCTGCCAACATCATATAGATATCTCTCCGAACACATCCCCCATTCGACCAACAAGCAGCCCCACACGTCAAGACCACGAATACAAGGTAAAAGACCTTGGCCAACAGTACCACAAGTGGGAGGGCGACTCTACTACTAAAGATTCTTCATCATTCTTGATACCACCGAGGTATCATCTTGAACAAAGCACGGTCCGTGGAGACATGTACAACGCGCGCACATGCACCGAAGCCACTAGCATTTGCAAGAAAGAAAGCACGAAACTTTTGGTAAAGTTAAGTACGAATCATTCTGCTGCCGTGGACAACGGGCGACACCTCTCGATGCCACAGCTGTACATCATCAAAGCGCAAAAAAAAAAGATTCGATAGCAAATACTCTACTACCTCCAGCAGTAGAGGGATCGCGGATAGTCTCTTTTTCATCTGCAAGTTTCCTTGTCAATCACAGCAAACTCTAGTAGCACTGTTATATCCAATAATGTTGTCATTACTTTGCAAGTATGACTGATAAGTAAGAAAGTGCTTCAAACCGCGAATTTGCAACAATTTTTCGATGTTATACCATTATAAGAAAATGTTCGTAAATAGTCTGCCCCAAAGGGAATTACAATCTGTCTAATAATTTCAAAATCCTTGGGTGACTCCTTTGTCAAAGCTGTATATCCTCAAGTCTAATTGAAACGAATAGAAAGTTTAATGAAAATGAAAGTTTTGCGTACTTTCCCGAAAGCTTTGACTCCAGAATCAACCCGTCGCGAAATGTTTTCTTGCACTTATAACTTTATTTTTATTAATATCAATTCTTAAGTAAACTCATAGGTCGCAACACTACAAAACTAAGGCTGAAATTGCAGTAATTGTAATCAATTTGAATTACTTGATTAAAATCATATCATTGAAACAAAAGCCAGGCTATATGAAAATTAATAATTTTCTCTTTGTAAGAATTCTTGTAAGGTATTGCAGGAGAATAATTTACAAATCGCGAAATGCAAGAAAACCTATCCTTGCTAATAAATAAATAACAATGTTTACCATTTGACGAGCATAGTGTACTCTTTCCAATACACTATACTCGCTGTCACTATGCCCATTATTTAAAAAAAAACAATACAACTAACCCTCGATGCCGATTCGGACCATTCGTCCTACGGCACACTGAGGGCTAGAGGAATTATAAAACATGACTCACTTTGGCTGCCACAACAGCTTGTATACCAAAACCTGAAAACAAAGAAAGAACTATATTAATAACCAGTTCGTCCACGCAACAATTAATAGAGAAAGAGTAAGAGAAGTTGAGATTCACTGACTTGAAGAGTCAAGTGAAATAGTGAAGTCTAATAGGTGAATACAGAATACACTTACCATTATGTCAGACGATGAAGTGCCAGATGGAGCTGCCCTCCGCCGCTAGCAGGACACTGACTCTAATATATCTATACATATAATGAGAAAAAAGATTCTACGATCGCGGACGAGCAAATACTTTATCTGAAACGCGGACGGGTTCAAGTCACACCAAATCGACGCCTCAACACTGACTCGACAACCGGCGACGGCCCGGCTACGCGGAGCCCACCGTCGTTATTTACGAAATAAAATCTAATAGACTCTAATTTCGCGGAAACGTTAAGGGACTTGCACGTGCAAGTCCGCCCAGGCCAATTCCGAGACGGGCCGCGGCATTCTCGCAACTCTACGCCACTCGGTGGCACAAAGAAAAAAAGTCACAGCACTCCTATAAAGAAGGCAGATTAGACAAAGAAATACATAGGGGGTTATATAGGGTGGGCTTATGAAATGGATGAAAATCTGTTGTGGCGTACGTCTGCAACTCTAATACACACGAGCAATGTATAATATATCATAAGTTGCAATGGCAGTCCGCCAATATATGTATAATAATATATCACAAGTTGCAATGGCAGTCCGCCAAAATATGTATAATAATATATCACAAGTTGCAATGGCGCTCCTCGAAAAGAATTAATGCAATATGCATTGCAATCATAAATTCGCGTGTGAATATAACAATCATTTATTACTACACTCGCGATTTCTCAAGAGACTGACTCGACAAACAAAATTAGTAAAAAAAGTCACAAAAGCGTCAAGCTAAAGTTGGTTCTATCGAGTCGAATCGTTGCGATTGTAATCTACAACGTAAATTATACCGCCATTACTATCCCGAATGGTATACAAAAATCTCGATTTCCCGCTGCATTCTTTGGCAATCAAATGCAAGAATCTACAAGTCGCGAGCAAGAAAGCTTTCGATTGAAGAGGCTTTTACCGCGAACTGCACGTCAAAGATAATGACGCGACAAAAAGAACTAGAACATGCAAGCAAACCGACTTGAATCGTAGCAAGCCATCAAATCGAGAAGCTACAAGAATGACGCGATGCTGGCTGAACGCAATTGAAATCTGTTGCACTTTTCAATAAGTGACTGAAAACCGCGTTATTTCCTACTCAATCACAATGAAAAGAACAAGCACGAGTACACAAGCGAGGTGGTAGTGCAATACTCACTACCTCCAAAGAAATTAATAAGACGGATAAGACCCCGAATAGTCTTCAGGTCGAACATGTTCAAACATGTTGCGAAAATGGCCGGTGACGCCTTGCCCCGCCCTGCCCCTCCTTGTGACGTAGATGTGGGAACCTGCGAAAGAAGCAAATTTCTTGCAATTAATACATGATCGGTGCGCAATATGCTCAATATCGGGGCTAATCACTGTTCCCGGAATTCTCGCGCTCAACTGAATACTACTGACGCCACTTAATTACAGGGAAATAGCAAAGAATGAAAATGCCGGTTTGATTCGAAAGCGTTATATGACGGAGAAACTCGCGCGCACTGTAAACGGCAGCACTTCCTTTGTTCAACTGAAGAAAGCAGCGCTGCTTGGCTCCTTCAACTTTCAAGAAAGGTAGGACTACGCGCGCCGGCCAATGGCGGCCGAGCGTGACGTCACGGTAGAACGCCAACTACGCGGGTCTACTTTGCCCGCGAACTCCAGCCAATCACAGACCAGCATCGATGCCTAAACTTTCAAGCAAATTTGAAGTGTTTTGTTTCACTACCCCCCACGTAGAGGCGCGAAATAATAAAGATTTGAAAGTATAAAATGATTCAATTGACTCTTAAACAATTAATATATTGTAATATATAAATATATTGTTCAAACAAAGTCTGGTATAGTAATAAAGGATATTCGTAGAATGTATCGTGGAATCATGAGTAAAATAATAAACTTGAAAGTAATAAAGAGCACTGAGAAGAATAAGAAATGGGATAATAACAAAATAAATGGTCCCTAACATCATTTATTCGCGTCGCCTCTTATCTTCGATGAAAATCATTTTGCGGCTATAGTCGTTTATTTTAGATTTTGTTTATCAAGCAAATATTCATCAGTCGAAAAATATATTATTAATGAAGAATCTTGTTAAAAGAGATACATGTTGCAAATCAGACTGATCCGTTTCTATGGCGAACTGACAAAGAATGACTCGCTTTGTCAAAGGGAAAGTCAGGTCAGAGAGTCCCTTTCCAAGAAAAAGTAGCTTAGGGTCCCAAATGGTTAGTGTGTATGTACATATACTTACTGTATATTGGATGCTTATAACCCCTACTGATCCTTTGTCGTTGAAATTTCTTTCTTTTCTTCTAATATGAAGGGCAACATCTATCTTTGCAATAAACAATAACTGGAATGCAACATTGTCTTCTACGTAGAGAATTACGACCCAAACAAAACTATAAACTATATACATTGTTAGAGAATGTTTGCATTAAAGAATAGTTGCAACAACTTCTATTATTCTTTAAATTAGGATATTATTAGTATCACAAAATATTATGTGGATGGAGCCAGGTAGGACAGCCAGTTTTGAATATACCCAATGAATGAGTGAATGTTCCCAAACTCTTCTCTACATTCTATATATTATTATTGTATATAATATTATATTGTATGTACAAT
Organism: Ectemnius cavifrons; assembly: GCA_964023945.1. Lineage (NCBI taxonomy): Eukaryota > Metazoa > Arthropoda > Insecta > Hymenoptera > Crabronidae > Ectemnius > Ectemnius cavifrons. Next base: position 8,035,009 of record OZ030383.1, on the reverse strand, counting down.
GCACATAATATAGTATACATATATGTCGGATAAAAAGTAGGGTGCGACAGAGCTGAGTGGAATCAATGTGATAATTACGCAAAGTACGAAGAGAAACTCCACGTAAAGTAATAAAGTCTTGTTTTATTAAAATTCTTACGGTCTTAGATTAAATAAAAAATAATTTCCAAAAAATTCCATACATCCTTGCGCCGTTGTGCCACAGCCTCTACGGCTGAACAGTCAAGACATAAACATACGAAAGTCAATGCAGCTGGCGCAAAGTATATACGTTATGATTTCCAATTTGATCATTGCTTTGTGACGACAATCAGTCGTCGTATATTATTTAATATTAATGCGCTATCGTAACACTATTTCCTGTAGTATCAGTATGGACTACATCATAGAAGGCCCATGTTAATTGTTTATGTCGTGTAAACGGTGTACAATGTTTTTCTTTCTTTTCTTTTGGTTTAGTGATTTAGAATAAACACTTTGCTGTTTGTAAGTGCACTGCATGGCTCGCTTCCTTCCAATAATTTTATAGAAAACCTGAAACCATCTGTACTTTAAGTATTAACTTTACAACAGTCGGAAGACAAACTGCAAGAAGACGGAGTACTGACCAACATAAATAAGTACAATAAAATTGAATACTTTCACCACATACTGTAGTCGGAATCTTCGTGCACAACTGTTATAAAGAATCCAACTTCGGTCAAATAAACAATGACATTACCCGCTAAAGTCAAGTAGCAAGCACCCCATTGTATCTGCAATAGATTATCCATAACAAAATCATCATATTTTATCACATCTTACATAGAAATTATCGCAAGACACATTGGAAATACAAACCACAGGATCGTCCAACGGTGACCTAGCCAGAACGATTGGAAGAGCGAAGGATGAGACGACAAATCCCATGGTAACAAATATTGCAAGTTCTAAGCAAGGGTTACCGCTGTTTCCAGCATCTTCCGTGTACCTTCTGGCAACCAATGTTGGGATTGGTGCCAGTGCGTAAAAGAGTACCACAAAGAATGGCCACCATATTCTGAAACAAAAATTATTGGATAGAAGAAGTTTTGCTTTCATGAAATCTCAATATGGTTTCACTCACTTATATTGTGGTAGTGCACATCCTAGTATGACAAATGTCATACCAATGGACATAGCAAACGCCAAGAACACCAGCCTGAAACAGAACACTCCATTAATAATTATCTTGCTTTTAAATTTCTATTACAATGGCTTTAATCTACTTACGCTATTTTTTATCAAGTACAACCATGAGAGCAACATGAAACACACAAAACATTGGATTAAATTCAACCTATTTCCATGCATAATCTGAAATGCCTTCGACGAGATTGGGCGCATCGTGTACGATCAATTGATATGCAGATTGAAGAAGGAAGTTAATAAAATCAAATCGCAAAATAGAAACGATCAAGCGTCTCGAATATAATCTTATAAAACTTGTAACCCAAAATGGTCAGTTAGAGAACATCACGACGAGATAGCCCGAAGAACTGTTATTTATCGAGGAATGGAATTCTGATTAAACTATATTGTGATATTGAATCGAATTAAAGTCTATAACGCGTAGATCAACTATGTATACAACAATGTGACAGCAAACAACAACTAATGCAACAGGGTTATGCTTTCATGGTTCGTCTGGAAATTTGGCTTCGCCAATACGGCTTTCTCGTCGGTGTCATCTTCGTGCGATTGTTGGGGCTTGCGAGCTACACATTAGGTGATCAAGAATACGCCAAATAACCTTTTATCCCGGCCATCGTTGATCAATTTGACAAGTATGTATATTTATGGAACTCTCGCTCTGTCGCTCTCTGCGTGACGTAAACTAAATAACTAAAGTCTCGTACACCCTCGATTTACGGAAGACTGCCACCAATGAAGTAGACATAAAGGGCAATGACATAATTTCTCAAAAATGCGTCTAAAACGCAATTGGGGCAAAATTTGTAATCATTCACGTAATCATATCTGATGAGATGGAATTTCCTTTATTGATTCCCGCTTGACATCCTTCGGTTGAGTTAATATATATGTCTTAAATAAACGTTATTCAAATCAGTATATATAGGTTTATCGAAATTACTGATGCGAATTCCTGCATTTTTTAATAATTTATTATTTAATAGTTAAATATCCAAGAAAAGTATTGAAAAGTTTCCGCAATAATTATCTATAGCGCAACGAAGTTTCGAAGTGGCATTTTTGGACTTTTCTTTTCGAACAGGTTTCGACCACTTGCCGCTTTGGCATTGGAGATTCCGTGGTCGCAAAAATTTCGAGATTACAAGAAAGACCCAATAGCATTGTCAAACATTGCTGTGGCGGCACTGCGTTCGCATATCCACGCGAATTTGCGAAATCATTGGAAACCAGCCCGGTAGGACTGATTCGGCAACCGGGAGCCCGACACGAGCCATGACAGTTTGAAACGAGGGATTTTCATTGGATTGGCTGTGACTGTTGCTGACTCGTGCGTATTGCGATACTGAACAGTGACCGTTTCTTGTGCATTTCGTTCGTGATAAAATCAGGCTGAACCATGGGTGAACCGAAAAGGTGAGTATTTTAGTGCTAAATCCGCAAAAGTGGAGTGCCGATTATTAAAATGCAAGCTCGCACCGCTAGGTGATAGGAAAGGCCAACATTCAGATAAACTGTAACGAAGTATCTCTCAATTTTACGATGTCATCATGTCGACGCAGCGCGTTCTTTTACTCCAACCCGGCTAGACTTCCACCTTACTCCAGTTTGTTTGGGACTGGAAACTATTTCTGTATTCCGAAGTTCTCGCATCGAGAAACAACGGCTTCCGTTTCGACGAATCGCGCTTATCATTTTTGCATGTCCGATCCGATCATGGCCGAGCTGTACACTCAACGTGACAAAGGGATTTTGCCGATCGTTCGGGTTTCCCATTAACGAAAATGTCATTATATCATGCACGAACGAAATCATTCTCGACAAAATTTCGGAGCCTTTAAAGAAATGGATGATAACAAAAATTGTATTAGGCAAACAGGATGTCAACAAATTAGGAGGAAGGATGATACATCAATAAGGATTGCTTTAATACTAAATAAATCAAAATTTGATGCTAGTATTAAAAGTTTCACTGTATAATTAACAGTATAATTATATTGCAGTGAGGATCTGGCGACAGCAATCCTACGTAAGAAGGACAAGCCTAACAGACTGATAGTGGAAGAAGCTATTGCGGACGACAACTCTGTGGTAGCTTTGTCTCAAGCTAAGATGGATGAACTACAGTTATTTAGAGGAGACACAGTGTTGCTCAAAGGGAAAAGACGAAAAGAAACTGCTTGTATCGTTCTCTCCGATGATACTTGTCCGGATGAAAAGATCCGAATGAATCGTGTTGTCAGGAACAACTTGCGTGTTAGAATATGTGATGTTGTCTCTATACAGCCATGCTTGGAGATTAAATATGGAAAACGTATTCATGTCCTTCCAATCGATGATACGGTCCAAGGCCTTACTGGGTAAGACAGTCAAACTATAAAGTCAGTACTACGTATGTACAACATACAAACTATGTTGAAATTTCCAGAAATCTATTTGAGACATATTTAAAACCATACTTCCTGGAGGCATACCGGCCAATCCACAAAGACGATGTCTTCATTGTACGTGGTGGTATGCGCGCAGTGGAATTCAAAGTTGTTGAAACTGATCCTGGACCATATTGTATTGTTGCGCCTGATACTGTAATCCACTGTGAGGGTGATCCTATTAAGAGAGAGGTCTGCATCTCCACTTGTCTTCTTTACACTTTTGTACTGTTGGGATTTTTAAGGAATATAATTTGATGTTGCAAATATTACAGGAGGAGGAAGAGGCACTAAACGCAGTTGGGTATGACGATATTGGTGGTGTTCGTAAACAACTAGCTCAAATTAAAGAGATGGTTGAACTTCCTCTGAAGCACCCGGCTCTCTTCAAAGCTATTGGAGTCAAGCCACCGCGCGGTATCCTTTTATACGGTCCACCCGGTACCGGCAAAACCCTCATCGCGCGCGCAGTCGCAAACGAAACTGGAGCATTTTTCTTCCTTATTAATGGTTTGTTAAGACCACATACCTTCTTGTTACTGGCTATATTCTTTATTATAAACATACTTATTTTGTCAATAGGTCCTGAGATTATGAGTAAACTTGCTGGTGAATCGGAAAGCAATTTGCGAAAGGCTTTTGAAGAAGCTGAAAAGAATTCTCCCGCTATTATATTCATTGATGAACTTGATGCGATCGCTCCAAAGAGAGAGAAGGTTCGATAGCAATTGCGATTTTATCTTCTAATACGGAATATCAGGGTTTTATGATTAAGATTACTGTTCTTTTTTAGACACACGGAGAGGTCGAGAGACGTATTGTATCTCAACTACTAACATTGATGGATGGTATGAAACAAAGCTCACACGTTATTGTTATGGCTGCCACTAACCGGCCGAATAGCATTGACGGCGCGCTCCGTCGATTTGGCCGTTTCGACAGAGAAATCGATATCGGTATTCCCGACGCTACTGGTCGTTTGGAGATTTTAAGAATTCACACTAAGAATATGAAGCTCGCGGATGATGTCGATTTAGAAGAAGTACGTACAATGAATAATCTTCTTTTTAACCAACTTTGAAAAAGCATAAAGTATAATTATTTTTTTTTTACGAAGAAATAATTAGATAAACACAACCTTGTTTATTTGTATAGATCGCAGCAGAAACGCATGGACACGTTGGAGCTGATTTAGCTTCACTCTGCTCAGAAGCTGCGCTTCAACAAATTCGTGAGAAGATGGACCTGATCGATTTGGAGGACGATCAAATCGATGCGGAAGTCTTAGCATCACTTGCCGTTACAATGGACAACTTCAAAGTAGGTGTAACTTAATTCTTGGGACTAGTTGATGTTCGTCTTCTTTATTAAACATCTTTATTACAGTACGCAATGGGCAAAAGCAGTCCAAGCGCTCTTCGTGAAACTATCGTCGAAGTGCCGACTGTCACTTGGGATGACATCGGAGGTTTGCAGAACGTTAAAATGGAACTCCAAGAGTTGGTCCAATATCCAGTCGAGCATCCAGATAAATTCCTGAAATTCGGCATGCAGCCATCGCGTGGCGTTCTGTTCTATGGACCTCCTGGTTGTGGTAAAACTTTGCTGGCCAAAGCCATAGCAAATGAGTGCCAAGCGAACTTTATATCCGTGAAAGGTCCAGAACTATTAACTATGTGGTTCGGTGAATCCGAAGCTAATGTTAGAGATGTCTTTGACAAGGTAAGCATTGAATCTTCTTCCTAACTCAAAAATCTCATAATTTCATAATTTCCCGATATTTATTCTTATGCGAATTTTCCAGGCAAGATCAGCGGCCCCTTGCGTTCTATTTTTCGACGAGTTAGATTCAATTGCAAAGTCTCGAGGAGGTTCAGTGGGAGATGCTGGTGGAGCAGCGGATCGCGTCATTAACCAAATTTTAACAGAAATGGACGGAATGGGTGCAAAGAAAAACGTATTCATTATTGGAGCCACTAATCGACCTGATATCATCGATCCTGCCATTCTGCGACCTGGCAGATTAGATCAACTGATTTATATACCACTACCCGACGAAAAGTCGAGGGAGGCAATCTTTAGAGCTAATCTGCGAAAGTCGCCAGTAGCTAAAGATGTAGATCTAGGCTATATAGCCAAAGTAACGCATGGATTCTCTGGTGCTGATATTACCGAAATTTGCCAACGGGCTTGCAAACTGGCAATTAGACAATGCATCGAGGCCGAAATCCGAAGAGAAAAGGAACGGGCAAATAATCCATCTACATCTATGGATGTAAGGTTTCTTTATCAATTTATCTTGTGACGCTTATTAGAGTTTATTTAATTACACTGCTTTCATTATAGATGGATGAAGAAGATCCCGTACCAGAAATAACCAGGGCTCATTTTGAGGAAGCAATGAGGTTTGCACGGCGTTCGGTATCGGACAATGATATTCGCAAGTACGAAATGTTTGCGCAGACGCTCCAGCAGTCGCGTGGTTTCGGAACGAATTTCAGGTAATTAAGAATTTAAAACATCTTTACTATATGTCATAATTTCAGACAATTTTTAAAGAAAAATATCTTGCAACTATCTTTTCAGATTTCCACAAAGTGGAACTGGTGGTACTCAGGATACAACACAAGGCGATCAGAACTTCCAAGATGACGGGGATGACGATCTCTATAGTTAAGTCTTCATTTCTTTGTATTTCATTGCAGTGAGCGTACGACAAAAGGGCCTGTCTGTTACCATACACATTTTGCACAGAAATAATTTTTAAACCAATTCAATGAAGATAAAACATAAATAAACTAATTGAACAACTGATGTTTTATATGACATATATGTATAATCTCGCGCATTTGGGACACGGATCCCAGGCGTGATCCTTTTCCGATTAATCGCCTTTGACTCTTGAATCGGAGGCGCGTTTATCGCAAAACTACATCACCGTGACTGTGCAAGTGTCAATAAAGTTGATACACCGTATTTAATCTAAATTAAATGTTAATTTCCTAAGTGTTATTAAGATTACGAAATCGGGCGGTATTATTTATAATGATCATGGAACCAGTTCATTCAACAGCACATTTTTTACATGTCAAACAATATTGATGCAATAAAATTTCCTCCAAGACCGAACGAATGTATTATCTAGGCTGCACAAGTCCTGATTTAAAGTAAGCTATGATAATCTTGTATTCCACTGACATATTGTTTTATATCGCAACCGAGAGTAATAAAAAGTATAATGAAATTATGAGTACATTTATACCATACGATTGGGCAAGTGATTCTGTCGGCAGCTATTTTCATATTCCATGCGAAATATTGCACACTGCCCAATACAAGGTAGTATTATCTGCGCGAGACGCACTCACACAATTTATTACTTAGTGGCATTTTTCTACGGTTTTATAACATACGAAGTCAAATCAAACGAGGGATGAGAACCAATATTGAGATTTTCACGAATGACTCAGAAGCTCACACGAAGATAGACCCTTTTGTGCATTGTCGCTGCACTCGCTAATTATAATGTACTGTTTACACTTAAAAATTACAGTAATGAAAGAGTTTATGCTATGTCACGATTGTTACAACTGGCGATGTATACTGGTGAATTTTCCGACTGCTTTCAGTAGTAAATTTACCTATAACTTACCCGAGGTTTCTTTGAATCCTTTCATTTTGACCAAGACACCTACGATGAAACTATACGACCTTTTCACTAACCAAATAGGTAGACGAAATAAAGGTGAAGTATTTAATTTCGACAGAATCAATTCAATCCTGCATCCAGAAGAAACATAGACTGTTCATCGTTTCTCACTTTTTTTTTCATTATTTTCATTTCAGCATAATCACATGTATTAATAAGAAATTTCGTACGGAGTAACGACATTGCTTGGACGTTAGCACGCGTGTATGTACAATGGTTATTTACGCTTTCCATTTAGTTTTATAAAAGAGAAACGATTTGCTAAACAAGAACACGTTAGTATAAAATCGCCGAAAGACACGTTGTGGATCATCTATCATTGCGCCGCGCATTGATGCTGCACGCATCCGTTTCTAGATAATGAATCGTACTATTGTATCTCGAAATGTTACAAGATTCTTTACATTAAAGAATATACAACTAGGTGTGATAATAGAACACAAGAATGCTCTATCTTTACAATACACAGACGAAATATTCTGAGCAGCGCCAGCCGCGTTCGTTTATCCGACAGTGTTGGCACTTATCATCAGTGAAAGAACTACGAATATTCTAGAATTGAACAGGTAATTCAACACTTTCCGATCTAAAGCAGTTGTAATGTAACGTGTGCAGAACGGTGGTACAACTCTTATTTCTAGAATCCTCTCGATTTATCTTTAGTCGTCACTAATATACTCTGATTACTAAACATCGGGAATGAATGTAAAACTTTACGGAGTAAAACATTAAAACGATGTGATACGCGTGATTTACAGTTTTTTTACAAATTAATTCTTTACTTCACACAAATAAACAAATTATCTTGTCAGTATAGCACAGTCGAAACACGATATCAAACTAAATTGCAATGCAGTGTTTCGAAAAATAGCGAACAGAATTGTTTAATCTTACTAACTCAAAATTCTATTGCAAATCGGACGCATTGCTTGTTGTACTGAAAAGTTGTTCATTTATTTCATAATTTCGATATTCTATGTTCGATTTCAACGTGTCTATCTGTCGCACAGTTTTGATGCGTTTTGAAAACCGTATGCTATCTAAAAGAAGTAACAACCTTTGAAGAATTAAATTGTTAATTCACCTAATATCGACCTACTTGCACCGCCTTTTCCGTAAATAAAACTCTGGTTTGTTGGTGAGTGAACACAAAAAATCAATGTATAACTAAAAAATGCAGCGATCCAATTCAACGACGATATTTGGTAAGAATATGTCAAGCATTCACAAATTAATGCTGATCACTGATGAATACGAAGTCTTTAAAACCGTTCAACAGTTCAAATATATATATATATACATAATATATATATATTTGTCTGTCATTATCCCTATTCACCATAGTTAGGCTTATCTGCTACGTGTTGGTAAAAATCGTCCGGCGCCTAGACACTAATTCGCGTGTAAATTTATTAAAACATTCTTACCAAATATTTCCATACACATACTCATATGTGACTCTTGTCTTTGTTACTCGAATGAAAAGTAATCTTTCTCACTTCTTCACGAAAGATTCCAATCGTCGTTCGACTATTTCCTAGAGCTAGTAGGATGCTTCGTAATGGTGGCGACAAGATTCTCGTACAAGTGATCAATCTGGAAAAGATGGCACTCCGACCGAGAATGTTACACTAATTGCTGCTAATCTAAGCGAGCGAGAAGGTTCGTCAGGTCCCACACGTACTAATACATATCTAAAATCGAAGCTTGCAGGATTCCGTCTTTTCGAACCTCCGCGCTATGATCGGACATGTAACAATCTCAATAAGACCAGCCAGTTTTTTTTTGGTTCTCACGAACTTGGAGCACTAGGTACGACCATCGAGACGTGCTTAGTGGACGACCTGCATTCTGTGCCCTTTGTTCGTATCAACTGCCGTTGCGTACAATTCGTCTTCGTCTTGAGTTTTATAGTTTGATATGCCTGTACCTCTACGCTCAGTCTGTGCTTTGCGTAACAGGTGGAAATTCAGTGTCGTCTTTCAAACGGAATAGACTCGGTATTCTTCTCGGACGTCCAGACCGGACTAATGGACTTAACCCAGTCGCCATTGCTATCATCTCCTGATACTTCTTCTCTGATTCTACAAACCCATTACACATCGGTTACTGGTGGCTGAGCCGATCACGTTGAGGCAGATACAACGATAAAGATGTGTACAATTAGCATACAATGATATCTGGGATACTCCACGTATCCAGATACTTCCATCATCACTTTGGACACCAAGGTGTTGAAGACCGATCTTTGCTGTGTCTGATTCAGCTGGCATACGTACTTTTAGATGCGTAGCATAGTCGACAATGGCACTACTTATTTAATTGCGTATCTAGATACGGCCGGGAGCTATTTCAATTATCACTGTTTACTTGACATTGCTATGAATACATTTACTAATGACTGTTAGTAATCTAAAGAAATGAGCTCGCGAGAAAAAAAATCGATGGCGTAAACGTACAAGCGTTCTGGCTTTTGCGAGTTGAGTCTGTGCAGTCGAGTGAAAATTTTGATAAACAATCGTGGGGGAGTCCACGGCAGCACAGCAATGTGCAAATCAAAACATTACTGTCATACCGAGGACTACTGATACTTTATGAGAGTGACACATCGATTTTTCGACTGGAGTCATCCGAATAAATTATCGTCTATGTATTCCTAATTTTCATGGCACGTCGATTTGAAATTCAGGATCATAGACGAGATCTGAGACTTGATAAAGAATTCGGAAAATACATGAGTGAACACTACCATGATATTCTGAGTGACAGTCTTTTTGTCGTGAGATATTGAAGCGATGATATTTTGTGTGCGGTCGATCCAGCATTTCAAATGGCGATTTCATCTCGAGTCAATCTTTATATGTAAATCCTTATATCCTGTGTGACGTAGTGTCATTGCACAAAACATACTTTATAGTAATATGGTCGTAGTGGTACGTTATATAAGTACTTTTTTACGAGCAACGTCGAAGTATATCATTACTCACGAATAGATATTTTTGTTTTTAACGGTGTAAGCAACTGACCATCTGTTATCGAGAAATTCGCATCTACGGTAAAACTAAACCATTGCCTATTTACGTTATCTCTCAGCATATCTTACAAACACGATTAAGAGTGCCCGCAATTACAACGCGGTATTAACAGTACCATCGATTAGTGACAGTGTTATAATTATTGGGGACTTTTCTCATCGTTCACAGCCACATCGCCCTTAAGAACTGTCTTGAAAAGAACGAAACAAAAAAAGAAATAAGTTAAAATTGGAATATTCCTCCCGTACGAGAAACAAGTATAACAACAATCATTTGGATATCCATCTTCCCCGCAGCGTAATGAAGCAAAGAAGTGTGTGCAATTTACTCTTCCTTAACAGCGTTCTCGTAAAGTTCTTGCAATTTGAAACGCGGAACCTCCTTAATTCGTACACGAACCTCGGATGTATGTACAACTCTCAGAAACACGCGCAACAAGAAAATATTCCTTTTTATAAATCTACTACGTGAAGCTACCTATTCTCAGACAAAGGCACCTCGCATAATCTACGTTAACTAATTGTTTCAGAGCTGCGGAAAGATTGCTGATTAATATTGAGATCTTAGTACCAAAACCACGTGAGAACCCTTGTTACCCAGCGATTGCTCCCGCACGACACCCGTTGCGTGTGTAAATGCAAACGTTTTTAATGTAGCGAGGCAGAGAAAGAGAGAGAGAGAGAGAGAGCATTGTTGCAATGCCGCGGTGGAGGAGAGCAGGGTGAATTGGCGTGTACAGGAAAAAAAGACAGCGAAAGAATGAGAGAAAGAGATAGATAGAGAGAAGAGAAGAGAGAGTGAAAGTGTGCGAGAAAAGAACAAGGGGCAGAATAGAGGACATACCAGTACCTGACATGGAGTCTGGCGAACGGCCGCGCAACACACCCGCGTAGCTAATTATGCAGGCTTCGGTGGATAATAAAAAGAAAAAAATTACGTCAAGTAAGGTCAACTTTCGGGGCGCCCCTTAAACCCCTGAAGAAATTGCCTGACTAATTAATTGCGAGGGGCTGGAAGCGAGAAAAAGAAGATATAAAGCAGATAATAAAAAAAAGTAAGGCCTCTCGAACGCTCACACACACACGCCTTAGTAAAGACTTGCTAAGGATATGTAATTCACACGACAATACTATGCATTGTGCCGAATTGAGTGTGACGCTCACCTCTAGCTACATGAGGCCGCAGAGCATCGATGCTTCGAAAAGGATTTGAACTGGCACTTTCAATGAGCTTATTTTACACACTGCCTTTTTGAAGCACCGTGCACGCATCACGACTAACCATCCTTAATCCCATGCTAACACTCGATCCTTTGAAAAATGCTCAGGCGATTGTTACGTCCATCGCAAAAAAATTCCGGTGTAACAAACGCTCCTTCTTTTCACGGGATATATGTTCACTATTGCCTTTTTCTCACTATTCTCAACTAGCTGTTCGTATTATTTTGGAGTCATTAAACAAGATTTTAGTGATTGTGTGTATACCAATGTATTACGAAACTCTTTATAAATCCACTTAAAATTACTTTCACAGTTGACGTATACAAAATTGATATAAATTCGTCTTAATAAATAATTGTACAAGTGCAAGTTGGTAGGAGAACAAAGGTTCAATTCCTCGGAGCAGAATCGCGGTAGCAACAAAAACGTCACGTACAAATCGTCACTATAAAAATCAAGCGTCACGGTCTAATAAATTGAAAAAAGGCTCACGCGGTACGAAAAGTATAAGGTGGACAAAGAAACATACATGTGATCTATTGAAACTTTACTGCTCGTCAAATTCACCGATTATCACGTACTTGCGCATGGCTGCACAATGTAATAGTCTAGGGGGCTTGGTGTGTATGTGTGTGTGTATGTGTGAAGTGCCTCTATTAAAGAAGGCAAGTTTCGATCTGTCAATGTCCACACGGACAGAACATTCCACACAGGACTTTGACCGGTAAACGGGGAAGACTAGCAAGATTCAAAATACAGCCGTAAACTACATACGATGATTTTCATAATAAGCAACTAAACTCTGTCAATGTAAGCACTCTGCTTTCTAGCTTTCTGCCGTAACTTTCTGTATCTTTATCGTCAACTCGCTTAATCTATAAAACCTACTGTAATCTTTACACGCGAAGAGAACTTATGTCGTCGTACCTGATTTTTCTACTATTTGCGTAGCTGCAGTAGCTCCCGCTTGAGCTTCGCCAGACCCACAAGTAGCTCCTGCTTGATCTTCGCCGGACCCAGAAGTAACTCCCGCTTGATCTTCGTCGGACCCAGAACCTACTGCGGACGCACTGGCACAGTCCAAGTCGTCGTGCTTGTCATCTAGTCTACAAGAACAAATCCATGATTTTTGCATATTTTCCGTTATACGCATTCCTTCTGGCTTTCCTATCCACTATCATACCTATGTTGCTTTAGCAGTACGCAACCACCACCCTCGGACGGGTCTAAATTGTAAACATACAAATAGCCGTCTGCGCTGGCCACCAGCAGCCTAAGTACCCTCTGTATACTGCATAATAATATAAACGTTAACTGCTGAAAGAGTCTATCGAATAAGATGTGCAGGAGGGCAACTTACACGGCGATGGCACAAACATTCTTTAATCCCTGAAACGGCAAATGCACACTCGCGAAGGCACGGCCTTGATTAAAGACATCGGTCACTTGGGAGGGTAAATAGTTGGCTGATGCCGAGACGGCCTTAGTCAGATATCCCATCCAACTCTGTGACTCTTCTGTGGTTTGCCGTGGCCTACGAAAATGGACGACGTAGTATCACTCTCACAGGACTAACATGCCTTATCCAATTATAGTTGGGCCACTGAAAGAGTTGTCTTGAAAGTGTCTAGTATATACAGAGTGCCTTATAAACATCGCAATGACTACAGTCGTTTTATAAATGGAACCTGTGTGAAGTTAAAATTCTGGTTTTACTGAATTTACGCAACAATCTAGCTAAGACGACTCATTCAGGGGCCTTTTCATAGTAATTTATCACGTACGTTTCTTTTGCTTCCTCTAACTTGAATATATGCACAGTTTCTGTATTACTCGAACAACAAAGGAACATGGTATCCATACTAAAAGCAAGACTGCTTATCGATACACATCGCTTAACCCCACGACGGAATTCAAACAACTTTGTACCATCTTGAACCTAGAGAATATGCAGGAACCTATTCTGTAGTTCTCATATGACTTTTAACAGAAATTTTGTAAGACTAACGCGACGTACATGAAAGACGCGAATCACAGTGCCCTTTTCAGAAGCAGTAGCCACTTTGATACCATCCTGACAGAAGGCCAGTGCCGCCAAAGGACTGTCATGTGCAGGAATCATTGTTTTTGCGTGCTAAAAAGAAAGGAATTATTGTTTAGTATGGATGCAATGCAAGAACTCGCATACACGATACTCACAAGGTTGACAACATCGAATATTTGGACTTCCCCGGTAGTATTCGAGCCAGGATAGGCCAAGTAGCAATTGTCAATGTTAATTGAAAGTGTACAAAGGCCTGCCAGATTAGGTGGTGTGTCACGTATTGTGTGCAACACTTTCATGTTCATTATATTGTGAATATATATGGACTCCTCCAGACATACTACTAATCTCTGGAAGTAAGTTTTCATTAAGAAAACACTGCCAATGTAGAAGCCACACATCGGAATGGAAGAAACTATTTACAACTAATTTCTCGTAAGAATAAGACGAAATTCCAGTGTGCAGAAATTCTAATCTTATGAGAGGGAAAGAAAGATAACTTACTGCTCTGTTGAGCTTCACAGCCAGGATAGTATTGGAATAGCAATAATTACAGATTTCTTTGCCTTTTGTGAAGTGGCAAATCTTAAGTTTACGAGGTGACGATAAACTAACCACTGCCACCAGACTACTGTTGAACAGTCTCTCAACGATGTGAATATCCTCAGTATCTAAGTCACAATTTCACATAAATTACAAGCATTTATTCTATACTACTCTATTGTCTTAATAAAACAAGTATAAGAAACATATCCCCTTGCAAGCAACAATTACCATTTTCATAGATTGTTGCGAGCCGGTCGACACGGTTGATGGCCAAAAGTTTGTAACCTGTCTTCGATCCTACTGCCAAAGACCTACAAATCAATCATAAAGCAGGAGTTTTAGGAATCAAGCAGTAAGAAATTTTAACGACCATGATATAGCACAGGAGATGCCAGATTATCCAAACAAACTATTCAAAGGACATGTTAGTTCAGATAACATGTCCGAGTAATAGAAAAACTTTTCTCTTCGTGTTAAATCACCAAACTGTGTATATACAAGACATGTTTTGGATAACTGACTGTACGAAGAGCAAAGATTTTGAATAAGAGAAGTTCCACTGTATGCCTTGATCAAGCAAACATTCCTGTCACATAAAAATTAGAAGACTAAGACAGAGAGTGTTGCATAGAAAAGAGGAGTTGTCTAAAAGAATAGATAGAATTATGTGGGGAGAGAGAGAGTAGAGAACGAACGATCACAGTGGAAGTGAATTGATGCGTGTGAGTGCATCGTTAGTTAGCACGCAATTAATCGGTGAAAGGGGGAGCGAATGACGCAGGCAGCGCGCACCAGCAAAAACACGGGCTGCGAAATGCCAGGGCGTCAAAGGAACCAGCATGAAAAAGGCAAGGAAATGTCAGGCAAATCCAAGCAATCCAAAGATGGACTCGTCTCCACGATCCAGCTGGGATCGCTGACTTAGCAAAGCGAAACACAAGAAGGGGACGGCGGGTGGAAGTGGTGGCGAGCGGAATTTTATCGCATCCACGTACGCGCTTGACTTTCGCTCGACGACACAGCCAATTAGCCAATGTTCTCTGTGCGAAAGGGGAGCAAGGTTAACGAACAAAGAACAACTACTCTCTCGCGCGACACGGCCTGTTAACGCGAAGGGCGCGGACACTTACGTGCAGTTCTGATTGAAGTTAACAAAGAAAACACCACTCTGAGGATCGGCTGTTTGATTTGCGAGATTCATTAGTCCTGATATGCTGTATTTGAGTCCTTGCGTCAATACATCCACGTTGCGCGCGAGATTTTGCATAAATCGTAGCTATACTGCCGCGCACCAACGCTCTTCTCCGTCTGCTTCCTCTTTGCGATATTCCTTTTTCTCTTCCTCGCTCTTCTCTCACCTCGCTCGACTCCCTCTGTTTTTCTCTTACCACCCCCTCTCCACCCGCCCCCCTCAAACCTCCACCCTCGCTACACGCTGCCCGCCAATCGTCGCTCGCAGTCACTCACTAATACGAAAGCATGCGCCGCGTAGAAGCCTCATCGACGAAAGGCTGAAAAATGTGTGAGTAGCCGATGTTGGACGATTCCTACAAGTGACTGCTACTGACTATTATCATTGCCATATTGAACAGCTGACACTCCGTCTCTGAACAGCTGAAACGCTGGAATCGAAACATCAATTGGTTCCTCGGGTGGTTCCGTTACTATAGAAACCAATTTGAATCCCTCGAATCCTCTCTTTGTACGTCGATGTCGTCCACGGGAATTGTCGATGTTGGATTTAAATGTTTATTTAAACTGTCATTTGGTGTGTACTTTAATATATTATATCTTTGTCGCAAAGAATTATATGTACCAGACGTTCATTTGCAAAATATGCAATTACTCTCGAAACAGCTCATACAAATATAATAAACATACGGCAATATTATAACTCTATGCGGAAGATAAAAGCACATTGAAATCAGCCATTTTACAGTTTATGGTGAACATACAAAACTGACAAATGAAAAACAACAATGGTTAATAATATTAATATAACAGTTAATACCTATTGTTCCTTTCACATTTTAACTTTCTGTCTCGAATACTTATTTGACTCTCGCTGTATAGTTAGTTAAGATCTAGGCCGCGAGCAGCACCAGGCATAAATCCCGAATATCTCCGAACAACATCCCGAGGAACACTCGGCACAGGGTATTCGATTTTTCAAGTGACAGGAGCTGGATCCGTGGCGAGGGTGCCCACGGTGCCAACGGGTACCTCAGAGTGCCTCAGACGCGCCTGGTGGCTCCGTGGCGACTCAGCACGACACCCAGGAGGCCTTCTCCGTTGGAAGGCCTTTGCCCACTTTAGAGATCAGCACGCTTTTTCGCTTTTCCAAATCGGCATCCTCACGCGTCCACCATGCCGTCGAGGAACCTTTTCCGACAGCTGCTACAATGCTAGCCGCACTAAACTCGTCCCTGACGAATATTTAACTCGTACACACACAGAACGTGTCTCCTCCGTGCTCCGGAATTGTTTCTGAATCTTTCTAAACCCAAGGAAATCGAGTTCTTCAGCAATGGATACGTCTGGGTTGCAGCAGTTCATCTCGACGACCATCAAGAACTTTCTCCAGTTGCAACGCATCAAGGAGTAAGCAGTGCTAAACCATCGAGAAATTGCAGCCTATTAACCTTTGATTGCCCGCCGAGCAGACCCTTTAAATGCCATTGCTTTTGTACAGGGTGGTTCACTGCGCTTTTCAACAGCCACTGTTGTGTGTACAGTATTTTTATTCAGAACTAGTTATCTTATCAGGAGTTATCCAGTTGATATGACATTTTATCAGCACGTTAAAAGAGAATATTGCAAAAACCTAACAATTCATAGTTCGAAATTCTATTCTTTTTGAATATTCGAAAGTAATCTTGAAGCACCCTGTATAAGTAATAAATATCGCTGCCTTTTATAGCCTATAATGTATATAATATAGTATTCGTACACATCTAACAAAAACTAGATTACAACACTGATGATTCAAAAGCAAGTGTATCACCCTGTAGATTTATGAGAAACGCACATTCGCTTTAATTTTGGAACCTTTCCTGTATCTCCTAATGCCTGTGGGCGCTCTGGCAGTAATGATTGGACTGCATGGATGTTTAGAGTCTATTTTCATAGTTGAAGCTAATCATTGTGTTCTCCTCTTTAAGCATATGTGAAATAAGGCTTAATAAAATATCTGTTTTAATTAAGAAGTTGGCATGTCATTAATTTCTCTTTCCCACACACCTATCCAAACATTTGTTACCATATGACCTTGCTTGCTTGTTTAACGGTTTGGAATACTGTGAGGTATAATAGTGTTGGTACGGTAAGAATGCGTTACTATCTTTAATCTTGACACCAATACAGCTGGGAAAATGATAAAATAAATAAATACTACTACCGTTGTTGTACAATTTCTATGAAACATATGTTAACCTAATCAATGGTGATGAAACCATAGTTCTTTTTATCGTCAAGTTCTTACTGTACGAATATTTTTTACCCTCATTGCGAGTGAGTCTCTGCAGGGAGACTCTTTTGCCTGAATGTGGAACAGAAATGTATATAGATCTGTGTAAATTCTATATTAGAATCTGTACTAGACCTATATAAAGCTGAGATCATATAGTACAGCCTCTTGTACCCTCCAATGCGATATATCTATGTTGAGTAGCTTCTACTTTATATTTAGAATTCTCTACTTTCCTT
Organism: Ectemnius cavifrons; assembly: GCA_964023945.1. Taxonomy (NCBI): domain Eukaryota; kingdom Metazoa; phylum Arthropoda; class Insecta; order Hymenoptera; family Crabronidae; genus Ectemnius; species Ectemnius cavifrons. The sequence goes on along the minus strand of OZ030383.1, from coordinate 8,017,151 downwards.
TCCACTGCTTTCCTGTTTACTGACAGAACAGAGCATGCACGTGCCAGAAGATTTTGCAAGACTTTGAGAAAGATATGCACTCTTTGTAGATTAGTAGAAGGTCAATGGCATTGAATATCGCTATATTGAAGTTACACAAAATGGACATCCGCGTGCAATTACACAATCCGATGCAGTTTCTAAAATGTCAATCTACTAATAGTATGTCTAATATAACAACTTTCTCAAGGTAAAATGATATATGCTTTTGTCAAGAAAAATTATGAAATCTATTACCTTGTACTAACTGAAAACCATACATAAGGCAGTGTGTCTAAGTCTGTTCAATGATAGAATGATCTTCTTTAATCTTGTTTGTCCTTGCATAAGGAAACCTCCGTCCTTACATAATAATCCAACCAAGCCATAGGACTTATTATGCAATCACTGTCATTTAACGCATAAGTATCATTATGAGAGAATTAATTTAATTATTGTATTTTAAATGAAAAGTCAATATCAATTAATACCTTCTACCGATTTATAATAACCGCGTTTTTTTCTTATTTTTAATGTTTGTCGACCTTTTTGCGTTTTTTATTGGATTCGACTGGTGCCGTTATAGAAAGATATCGAAATTCATTTAATGAACGTTAAAGAAATTCGAAAATCGTTTGCAACGGCATCATTTCAAAGAATCTCCTCCACAAGATGCAACATTATTTTATACTATTTAGTGCACGTTTTACTGGTAACAGATTGTTAGTCTCGAAGGAGAGGAAATAGTATTACGGTGGCAGTGGCGTTTGTAACTTTTGCAGAATAAAATGGATGAATCCACGAGCGTGCACAAATGAAGCATACACGCCGACGAGCGTAGAACATGTTGCCAATGTGGCGACACACGGAATTTGGGTCGTGCCATCGGTAATTGGCAGTCTGGAACTTGTTCGACGATCTACTACGTGGACGCAATTGATATCGGCATGCGTATATGGAACATCTTTGATTCTCGTTTTTGCGGTCTCGACCTTCTTTCACAGCGTGCATTATTGCAACCATAACAAGTAACTATCGCCGGAAGCGAGACCCGACAATACTCTGGATTTGAGTTTCGCATACTTTGATTTGCATAATTTGCGCCTGCTGCATAATCTTATCCGGTTTTCAGACAGTTGAAAGACGCCCTTCATCGTTGCGACCGCGCTATGATTTATATATTCATTGCCGCAAGTTACTTTCCTTGGCTCAATGTAGATCATTTCCCACACGATGAGCTATTGATTTCAATGCGTTACGTTGTCTGGATCATGGCGATAATGGGGATAGCCTATCAGCAAATCTTTCACGAACGATACAAAATGCTGGAAACTATCTTTTACATCGTCATGGGCGTCGGGCCCAGTGTCGCGATCATAAATGTCGTAAGTATTTCTCAAATAAAGCTGTGTCCTCACTGAAGGAAAACCTAGATTAAACAAGAAACTTTTTGTTGCTCGTTCTTTGCTGAATGGTTCGGTATTATTTGTACACGTAACAACTATTACCACTGGCAGCAAAAACATGAAATCTCTTCAATGAATTTTTGTTATTTTATTCTGGTTTATTTAAGATCAAAACTGTTCCAGTTATTGATGACCAGAGTACTATTACTATTTAATTTTAATAAATTTTCGAGCAACAGCAAGTTTGATGAAGAAGTAGGAAATATCAATAAAAAGTTCCTGACTCTTCCTCCAATGAAGACACAGTGTTACACTAAGTTCGTACTAAACAGTGTAATGAAAGGATGCTCCTGTTTTAGTACAACTACTACAATATCGCCGAATTAAAGATGGGAGGACTGATATACGTGATTGGTCTGCTCTTTTTTAAATCGGACGGCCGTATACCATGCGCCCACGCGATTTGGCATCTTTTTGTTGCTGCCGCCGCCGGATGCCATTATTACGCCATTTTAAATCATGTCTTTCCCGGCAATGATTCCGGAGAGCTCACGCCACCAGGTATTCCGCCTCTACCGGCACTACTGGAACCCCGCGCGGACCTCTAATAGATTTGTATACCTTTTTCTACCGAACTTCCGTTCACCGAGAAATTCTAAAAAAGAAACACTAGATGCGCCTCCAAGTGAGAATTGCCACTCGCAATTATCACACTGATAGAAGACTGTCCTTGATTTGTATCTTCCACGGAGAAACAAAACTTCGATGAACGTGAGCGATTGGATTCGACCAAGCGAAACACTTGTAACTTGTAATTCGCGTAGCTCCTCTGTTTGTGCAAAGCACATCCCGATGGCGTTTGTAGGCGTTGCAATCTCTTTCTCTCTCTCTTTCCCTCACAAATTTTTAGCGATCAAAGAAATGCGTGCGATATGTAAATACGATTCGGAACGGGATACTAAATTATGTACCTGAGGAAATGTGTAGATCGAATCGACCGCTTATTGCGGAAAGTTTTCCTTTTCGCGGAAGGATTAGAAGGAGAATTGAATTATTCTTGTGGCACCAAAGTAATTTCATTCGAACTTATTGGTTACCGTCTTCTCGACAATGGATTTGGATGTATTTATACTTATAGATTACTCGACGTTCGTACGTATATTTAGTACCGCTAGCCATTTATGGATTCACGGTTCAATTGATGATTCCATACACGTAAAGCAATGCCAAACTATTATTATAGGGTAATATATACCTGGACTCTCCAAGTACATACTGTACAACAATTATTTTTCGACTAGGATTCTTTTCCTTGTAGTCCGTGCGAAACACTCTAGTATGGAAAGATCCGTATACTTTTACTCTATAAGCTCTCGGGAGGACCCTACAATTAGAGATCTCAACAATAACACAGGACTGATTGAAATGTGCTCGATTGCCCATAGAAGAGTATTAACTATACCGATTATTTTTCTATTCGCCAGTCGACTGTGCCAAAATTGACGATCCGCGGGTAAACTTATTCTTCGAACAGTTGTCACGACCAGGAAGCGGAACAGCATCCAATAGAACCTCTTTCATCCGAAACGATATTACTCGGATGACACTTCCTATCCAAGTTCCCAATAGTTTACTTTAATAAATAACAGATTGTAACATCTATCTTTGTTTCAAATATCTTCTAACAATGAATAAGTTAACCGCTTGTTCCTATTACTAATATTAATATTCTCTTACGGTTTTATTATACAGAAATTCCTTTAGCCAAATAAACATATTAATGCGGATAATCGAGGTTCTAGTGTACACCCATTAGTATTAACCCATTCCTTATCTATCGTAAGATGAACTTTTTCAAAGGGGACAGTTATAATTTGAGTTACCAGTCTTTCATACTCGCGCGCGATAGTTTTTGCGAGTGCCGTGTAGCCTTGCACGATATATAATTCTTGTAAAAAGTCTACTAGGAAGTCGGACTTCCTCACACTGTCGCCAATTCCACTACGATCTAAAGCGACTACCTACACCTATGTACATAATGTATATCACCCAGTTTTATAAAATGTTAAACATGTATACCCCTGGTATCATAGCGGTGATATTATATTATATTATATATATATACATTCACACCTATACATATATATATATTATATATATATTGTACTGCGAGAATATTGTAATAACGCAGGAGACAAAGTACAAAAAAGCGATTGTTATAATCCGGTATCAGTTCATTCACTGCATAGAATTTGTCTTGTGATTTGCAGTGGACCAAAGTAGTGTGCTAGTGATGGTATGCTTAATCGACGCTGTAACTGTGTATAATAAAGGAATTGTACATACGCACTCCGCAAAAGTTTAGCAATGTATCGTAGAAAAAATCCTTAACACTGAATTTACTTGACAGTCAAATGATTGGAATGATAATTGTACTGTAAGTACTAATTTTTGTTCAATTTTCCTCTTTAGTTTTCTAAAATTTATATTACTTTGGTAGATCCACATATGCGTTATTTATATTTTCTCTCGTACGTCATGTAGTTTGACCGAATTATTTACGTTGTTGATAACGTCATTGATGGCTTAAAGGAATCTAGGAAAGAAAGTGTTAAAGAGCGTTCTTTTTTCCATTCCGATGTAAAACGCGTATAGTCAATGTACTCATTCAGCAGTATCGGTTATGATAAACCATTATCTGTCACGACGCGTCTAATACTTATTTTTCCGACGATGTGATAATAAGTGTTCACAACAAGTCGTTATTGATGTTGCGTCCATAATTTTTATTGATGAACCTTTGGAGATCCGAGCAGAATTTTCGTGCTCGATTGAGGAACATTGACACGAGAAAGTCGTCATGGTAACAATATGGAAAACATTGTCGACAGAAAATGGCAACGCTCGAGCTCAAAGCCAGTGAAAGTATCTCATGAGTCGCGCAAATGCGCGTCAAGTGCAGTCACAAAAATTATAGTGATACTTGTCATTGCTGACAAAGTTCTCTAAACGGAATTCATAGTTATAGGTCATTAGTATCCTAGTTGTAAACTTTTCTCAAATAAACTTTCATCATTGTGCATACATAAAATTCATTCATAGTAAATTTCTAAGCGTCGAAAGCATTTCTAGTGACGAAATACTCGAAAGTGTAAGTTATTGAAAAATTGGAAGGTATGAATAAAAAGAATGAAATCCCTGATGATGGTACCATCACAATCAGTGATGATCTTCGAAGAAAACTTCCACCTTGGTTGATTGAAATGTCCGAGTATGTATTACACACTTTTGTCAAAAATACAGCGAGATTTTAATTCACAATAAACATTTTATATACAACAGGAATGTAAAGAGGCTGAATGTTAATAACGAGTTGCAATTACCAGAGAAGCAGCCGAATGAAACCGGCACAAGACGAACATTCATAAATCCTGAACTGTCAATCAGGAATGAGGATGGTGAAGAACAGTAAGTGTCAACAATACGATAATTGTTGAACTCCAGTTTCCGATAAGAAAAAGATTCTACTATAATGGATTTGACTTAGATTGAATATCAAAAGAAATTAATAGTACTATTTTGATGAATAGTTCGAATAGGAGAGTTGACCCGACGAACAACTTTCAGGATTCCTGATCTTCAAGATACAGGCGGAAAGATTAAAGTTCAATCGCATGCCAGATCTCTTCCAAATTCCCCGAAAAACAAAGATAATCCATTTCGTCGGGCAGGAAATCGTGCATGTTCCGCAGTATATTCCAATAAGAAGAATTTTATTAAACAAAATCCAAACACACTCGATTCATACTTGGCCATGAAGAAATTAGAAAATTATGATGAAGAGAGTAACATTCCAACTATGGGTGATGACTTTGGCATTAAACATAATATAAAACCTGTATTTCCTAATGACGGCCACGGATATTTGGAACCCGGATTGATGTCCGCAGTACATATTTCCAGTTATTCAACAACAAATAGAAATGTCGATGAAAAAATGACATTTTCACCCTACCGGAAACAACTGTACAGAGTCAGTAAGTCAGGCGTGGAAGTGTCAAGGAAAGAAAAGGCCAGGTTATCGTCGAGCATATTACCGAGAGGTCAATATATCTCAAATGCATCCCGGTTCAGCGATTTCTCGAGCGGCTAAGATAAATCAAACATTTTTCTTAGGAATTATCAGAAGAAGACTTGATAATATGTCTGGTGTGGCGCTCCGGAGTGACACTGAGGCCAACGAAACCTTGAGATTCCGTAGTTCTTATCGTGACGAAAAGAAAAGCGCAAAAGTTGCTTCTGCAACAAGGAGGAAAAGCTTCGACAATGTTAGTTCCATGTCAGACGATATTATTCATAACGATTTACTCTTCGAGAATCAAAGTATAATCCCTCTTTATTCCAATGATAGACTACTATTTCGACAGAGCGAAGAGCTCTTTGTCAAAGGTATGTGATTCAAGATTGGATATGTAAAGTTCTGGAAGAACAATCAGGATATCTAATTCTTCGATTATAATTCAGTCTTCCTTTATTTTTCTCATCATAGAGCCTGAAACAAAGTCTGACTTCATTGTACCTGAGTTACCGAAAGGGAAAACATTAACTATTGATATTCTATCCACGTGGGGTGATAAACATTACGTGGGTCTCAATGGAATTGAGATATTCTCGGATAACGGTGAAGTCGTCCCGGTAATCGAGATCCGAGCAAATCCCGCTGATATAAATGAACTTCCAGAAAACAAAAACGATCCCCGTATTGTAAATAATTTGATAAATGGTATTAACCGGACTAGAGATGATGCTAACTTATGGCTCGCTCCTTACACGATTGGTCAGCATCATTATATATACATGACTTTTCAAAAGGAAGCAACCATCGCAATAATAAGGATATGGGTAAGTCATTTCCTCCGATGAATAACTATCAATTGTTTCATACAATCATATCGAATTGTCTATTTTTTAGAATTATAATAAATCAAGGATTCACTCGTATCGCGGTGCCAAAAATATTCAAATTAAATTGGACAAGACTGTTATTTTCGAGGGAGAAATCGCAAGGGCTTCTGGAGATGTGACTGGCTCCGTTAATACTTTTGGCGATGTAAGTGGGTTAAACGACACTGGCAAATTCTAGAACATTTAAGATACTAGAATATTTAAATCGTGTGGTTCGCATTGATTCAACCGCACATAATTAAAGATTTTTACTCAACAGACTATCTTGTTTACGACGGACGAGGATATACTAGAACTTATATCAAAGCACGACAAGAGCTTTGAAGACTTTAGTAAAGGAGACAGTGTACAAGAAGAGAAGAAAATCAGCAGGCCCATCACTGCTGCCAAAAATATAGACGATCAAATAGAAAGAAGGGAAAGTAGTAGCTCTGTAGAGGACTATTCGGATTTGTCTAGTGCACAAAATATGATCTCTATTGCCTGCAAAGAGATTCAATTAGTACTGCTAACTAATTGGGGATTTCCACACATGATAGGTACGAAGAATGTTTTCGTCGTTCTTTCTGCAGTATGGAGACAGTTTTGCAATAAAGTCAATGAGTTCCCTAATGGAGTAACTTTTCTTGATAATCATACACTTTTAGGATTGAATGGGATAGAATTTCTTGGGGATGGAAACTTCACGACGTTGATGAAGGAGGCATCACTGTCATGTGACATGCACGAAGCAAATTTAACGAAATTATTTGATGGCTATAATTTAACTATGGACACTGATCATATGTGGTTGATACCTTACTTGGTGAACAAGGAAGTTACAATAACAATCACATTCAACAAGGAAGTCTACGTCAGCGGGATGAGGATATGGAACTATAACGCGTCCCTGAATTTATCATATTGTGGAGTACGTAGCGTACATATCGTAGAAAGTCTCTTTTATGAATTTTTCTATTAACCGAACTCAAGGTTGACCAAGTCGAAATATTAACCCTCGGTTGTACTATCTCAACTAATTCGTTAAATTCTCTCAGGTAAAACAGTTACTTATAAAATTGGACAATAAGCCGGTGATCAGCGAAGATTTCGAAGGATTTCTAATTAGAAGAGCACCCGGCTCGTGTCATTATGACTTCGTGCAAGAAATTAGTTTCGTTAACGTCCCACCCATGGAACTGGCACTGTCCGATAATGAAACTTTGAATATTCCTACTGTAGACGAATCTGACGCGAATTATGAATCACCATTGATGCCGCAGGGATTTGTTTTCCAAATAATGATATTCTCAACATGGGGGGATTCCTATTATGTAGGACTTAATGGCATACAAGTGTTTGACAAACATGGCACTCAAATTGAACTGACTAAAGATAGTACGTTTTATAGTACTACAATTTGCGACTAATGGTGTATATGATAGTAATAATTTTTATCTTAAAAATATTTAGATATAGCTGCGCATCCTGACAGTGTAAATATAATAGAAGGCATTGATAATGACATAAGAACACCCGATAAATTAATAGATGGAATAAATGAATCCGATAATGGACATCATTCCTGGCTCGCTCCTGTTTTGCCCGGTCAAGTAAGATTTCCCTTCAGCAGAATTTTCTCAATATTTTTTTACTCTAAATTGATTCATATTTTAGACAAACAGAATATACGTAATATTTTGTTATCCTGTTACGATTTCAATGATAAAAATATGGAACTATGGTAAAACCGCACAAAGAAGAGTCAAAGATTTCGCGGTGAATATCTATTAAGATGAACATAATTTTATTCCAATTATCTTTATCTTTATGGCTCTTTAATTTTAATTCTGATTCGCAGATACTAGTTGATGATTTATTGGTGTACAATGGAATACTAGAAAAAAATAGCCCGTTTGCAACAGTATTATTTGCCAGTCAACCAGAATCTGATATTGCTGGCAAAGCTGTACCGTGCAGGTAAAGAAAACTATAAGGCAGACTTTACAGAAGTGATAATTAACTATGAAATTATTACTTACAGTAAGGGCCAAAACATAACTATGTTGAATCTACAGAGGGCTACATCTGGTGGAAATGTACAACCAGACCCGACTCTTCGTCCATTAACGTCTCTTATAAACTCGAATAAATAATGGAATAAAAGATGTAAATACAAATCTGTGTTATATTTTGTTCTACCCCTTGCACTCTGCCCGACAGGCCGCCGACCGTTACTAACGGGTCCTGGACCCTGGTCCTGCATGCACTGGTCAAATTTGATTGCATTTGATCACATAGCCCCCCTATTGGGGGGCTACCGCACTACAGCTACCTTAGTGGCCTAAGGGGGCTATCTAAATAGAGCATATATCTTTTTATATATAAGAAAACTAGGAATCTTCAAACGATTCTCTATCGATTTATATAGGATAAGACCTATTTTCTTGCTAAAATAAAAAAACGAGAGCTAACTATGACGTTCAATTTTATTTTCTATTTTTACAAAAAAAAAACTAGGAGCCGTCAAATGATTTTTTTATAAATAAAATTAAAAAATGCTCGACTTTACGGAGGTGAATAACAGTTACGTAGTTGGCATCACTGCGGTGCAGATCGCAAGTGACGTAAATCAGAGACCATCACGAATGTCAGATGATTGGAAATGGGGAGAAGTAACTTTTGACAAGTGCGGCAAGAAATTTCGTTGAACATTTTAATGTTAGTTTAGTGTCGCGCGATATGTGAATCGGCAAAATGTCGTGCACCGTTTGTAACTCAAAATTCTCCTTCTTTCTGCGAGATGTAAGTACGAAATTTACGTGCATTCACGATTGACAGGGCAGGTTATTCTGCCTTGGCTTCATCGTAACAAAATGCACTGTTTTCTTTTTCCCATTACTAATATGCCTTGGATTATTTTATCCTTGTCACCGCTTCTTTCTCTGCCTTCACGAGCTCTGTCATATTATTTAGGTCGCATGTCCAGGATGTGGTTTTTCCTGTTGCAGCAAATGCCTAAAGTATAAGTGTAACTTTGCTGAGAAAGGATCGAAAAAGGTTTGCGGTCGTTGTTATAATAAACGAAATTCGATCTCCAAGAATAATTCGTCCAGTCAAAGTAATACAAGGATGCAGGACGATAATGAGCCGGAAGAGCCGATGGCTCCAGTAGACATCACAAAAAAGTAAATGAAAGAGAATCAGCATCTATTATATCACTCACTATTACTTTTGCCAAATAAAACAGTTCCATTGGATTTATTACTACATTATAGATTGGATTCCTTGGAGAATCCTGACAAGCCACCTATAACAATGTATACAAATGTGACTCACTGGGACAAGTTTAAGAAAGGCATGGAGCCAGCGGACCAAGAAATAGTGGAAAGATTGCGCAAGCTTAAAGAGGAGGATAAGAATGTACCTCTGCCAAGTGATGATGAAATTAGACGGCGGCTAGCAATATTAAAGGATCAAGATCCAGATGCTAATGGTAGCAAGCATAGAATAAATGTATGTATTGGTTCCTTCTCATTTATGAGACATCCTTTGTATACAGACAATACAGCTTTGATATGATATTTCTTAGATTCATCAAATAGATACAAGGACAGATCAGCAGAAGACAGATGACCTGATAAAGGAATACCTCGCGCAATTGGAATTATCCTCTGGGAATGACCCAACGGCTGATATTGAAGCTAGACTCAGAGCTTTACAAGGTAGAACCGAAGAGGTAAGGCATACTATCTTATAAATCATAAATTGCCTAGAAGAATCATTTAAATCCACGTGTGATTTCCAGCATCATGGAGCTCACGGAAGAGATAGTGTTGATATGGATGATGATGAGGAGCAAGTAAATAAACGAATAATAAAGAAAGCTCTAGCAGAGGCAGCATTAGAAAGCAAATATGAGGAAGATGTTGACGAGGTGGAGGATATGGAGGTAATAGAAAGTGCTTAGCATTATGGATCTACTTTACTTAGTATTAGTTTAGTTCAGGAGATACTAATATTTGGATACTGTAATAGACACTAAATATTAATCACATGTTTTCAACCAATTAGACTGGAAAAGATAGCGACGATGACATCGGGCCAAGCTGTGTCATATGCGATCAGACGAAGAATTTGGCGCGTTGTCTTGGTTGCAGTGGTGATCTTTACTGTGCGAACTGCTTCGAGGAAAATCACGACGACTTCGAGTTACACAAGCATAAGACCGAACCTCTAAAGCGACAAAGCTACGATTGAATTATACTTGCTTTTCTACACGCATTCACACTACGCGATGGATGATGTACTCGTCACTTATATTTTCGATTAACTTTTATTGAAAATCAATTCTGATACTCGACGATAATGAATTCAGATGTGTAAAACATTCCCGACAATGCACAAACAGTGGCAAGTCCGTAGGACTATGTGTTGAATGTCCGGCTTAAGTGCGATATTGTGATGGCTTTGGCGAAGCATTATTACAAACGTATTTATAACCCATTGAACTCGAGGCTCATTGAATTTGCTGACACCAGGCAATATTAAGGGGCCTTTCCGATTTTTTTTTTTTCAAAACTATCAGAGCTATCAAAATAAAACTTGACACGCAATATTACTAGCACATCAAACTCTGCATATGATCGATTCTCTCGACTGTCTGAATGGAAAGGTCCTGAAAGGTGTGCTTGGATAAAGGATAATTGTTCTTTATCTATGCTTGACAAGACAATGATTGCTTCGCTGTGCACGATATTGGATATATTACGAAGCGCATAGTAGGTTCAAGGAGATAACGGCGGCACGAGAGCCTAATGCTTTGTCACCGACGCTTTAATACGGTTTTAAAGAAGACCATTAGCTTATTATAAAGATAGGGATGAATTTGTTAAGAGAGACTCTCATTGTCTCAATTTGTAAATAAACACATCATGTTTAACTAATCTACCTAACATAATACTTATTAATACCCGGATCATATTCGATCAATAACTTTCGAAAGACGATAGAAAATTTCATTCTAAATGTCACTGGCGGTACTCACTCACGATGTCAGCGGAATTCCCCAGAGACCCTTGTTGGCGTCGCAACGCAAAAACGTTCTCTTCTTCTCCGTTTGCGCGAGAACTTCTATTTTTAGGAGGGTCGTACGCGCTTGCTGTGCCAAGATTTCTGATTGCTAGATGGTCATATTACCAGCGAATAAAATATTTGATTAGCTTTCTCTCATTTATATTTTATTTTAATTTGATTATTAATTGGATATACTTCAAAGTCGAATTCACTACGGTTCTTGATACTTTTGAAATAATTGTATTATTTATATCAATAGTGTGTACAAATAGCAATATCCATCTGGATTAACTGTGATCACCTTGAATTTCAGGGATGCGATAAGAAACAAGTTAAAAGTAAAAATTATACAAAAGAAATTTCCCCGTGCAAGAATGTCTGTTTTTGTGATACGCGAGGATTGTTTGTTGCTATGGAACTTCAGGAGTTGAACTTAAGCATGCGCTTGATATGCTATTCTTTTACCCTGGCATTCCAAGACGTGATCAGTGTGTTGCAAACAATTCGCAAGAACTTGGCACTGGGAGCTGCGCATGTGGCGGATGTTGTTATTAGCAGGTCATTGGTACCAATGATTTTCCAGACTTTTGGGATTTTCGTCATCCCATTACTCACGATTCATTCTAACACCAACAAGTTTTACGAAATGTTTACATATTAGTCAGTTTTGTATACTGGACGTGCATTGGAATGTCAAAAAAATGATATCATTTTTAAATATACTTCAAATGACACACTTGAATACTTCGCGAATCGCTCGAGATGCTACTTGCAGAGAGGCTTTTATTTCGTTTTATTGGCGTTGGAGTTGCGCCAGGATATTTTTCTTGCACGGTGACTTTGGAGTGCAACTATTTCTGTCCTGAAATGTTTAAGAGAGGTATGTAAATTCTTATCGGGAAAGGGTGGAGCGAAGGACATATCTTTATTATATATGTCACAGGGAATATTAAACTATACAGTAGGAAGTAGATTATCCGAACCTATCGGGGGAAGCCTGCTTGGATAAGGGAATTTTCGTTTCTATGTTTCTTCATGATGTTCCCTCATATTTTAAAAACAGAACGTAAACAGTTATAACTAGTTGGCTTCAACTAGGATGGGTTGAAGGCTACCAATGCTGATAGGACAGCGCATCGGATTAAAAACCAGGGTTTGTATTTTCACTGAATGCGTTTTTTCATAAAATAGTTACACTTTCACCATATTTATACAAGGTTCTAGGCAATATTCAACCTTCTCACAGTCACGACCGCATTCGTTCAGTCTTTCGCACAGTTTCTCAGAAAAAAAATACAAAATGTCTGGCTGCAAGCACGTAACTCTACGGATACGTAAATGATTTCATACAGAAAAACAAAAGACAAAGATAACGTATCACCCTGAACAAGGAACCATCAAATAATGCACCCCAGTCTTTGTTTGAAATAAAACAACTTGATAATTCGCAAAAGAGAAAGGTTTGAATGCTATTACAATTTCTCGAGACAAGTTCACCCAGGCTTGCGAATTAATTGTAGTTATCAGATCAGTGGTTCGAATAGTATTTGCGAATAGTATCAATAACAATGAACGAGATGCATAATTTTGATAAGACGAGCATATACGATCCTAATATGTACACGATCAGTATACACATGTTTCGGCGGTGACACTTCTGCATCTCAGCGCGCGAAGTCACGCCGAACTTTTCTCGGCGCAGTGCTCCTCCAGTTCAATAAATTATAAATAATAAAGGTAATTAAAAACCATATCTCAGACCGTGCGCCGTGTAATACTAAAGGGAGAAATTCCGTCGATTATAACTCGTACTCCACATCCTGTCGCAAAGCTGCCATATTAAACCTTTCGTCTCTTTTTCGTCTAAGAATTGCGAATATGAAAATTGATAAGATCATAATAAATCGACAAACACAGTGTCAGTTTGTCACAGACGCCGTCACCTCTGTATTATGCGCCTCGAGATTTCAGTGGAAGCAGTTACACGTAACGCGATGTATGATCTTGAGTATTCTTCCGCAGGTGGCGCCACCACGACCTCGGGTGAAAATTCTTGTCCCGGGTCTACCAGCTGAAAGCATTTCGTTGCGAGAAAAACACGATGCTCGATAGATGGTAACATTTAAAGACTGAATTTGCATCTAGTCTAGCGAGTGATTGTTACCGAACAATCGTGCAAATACGTGCGAGGCGACGTCAAATCGAAAACTAGAGCGTTACGTTAGTGCCGACGGCAGAGTTGACTTATCGTGTGAGGGAGAACGTCGATCCACGACGATCGGGCCTCGACTTGCCACTAACAGTACAAAAACTATCATAATACGAGCGAATTCGAGAGCCCACTCTCAATGCAGAGCGCTGGAGACACGACAGTTCTGCGCTCTGTCGAGTGAAATGCGCCTGCGAAATTGTACTGACTCGCGACGGCCGCCAAACGATATAGTCTTTCGTTTCTTCGCCAACTTCTTTACTTGGCACTGGCCTCGCTAGCTTCTGGAGCTGGCAGCGGTATCGGCTGCTCCGAAACCGGCGTCTGTTTCTTCGTCTTCCTTGCTTTCTTCGGCGATTTTGCTGGAGGATCGACTTCCATTTTTTCTTGCCCTTCCTCTGCCTTCTGGGCGGCTTGTGTAGGTGCTTGGCTTTCTGTTACGGTCTTCGCTTTGTTTTTTGCGCAAGTCGTCTCTTCTTTCTTCGGCGTTTCTTCTTTCTTACTCTCGGCTGGAGTTTCTTCGCTACTGGTAACATTGTCGGTAGTCTGCTGTACTTCGGCTGTTGCTGCCTCTGTCTTATCCGCTGGAGTGATGTCCATTGGTTCACCTGTTGTCTGGGCATCACCTGGCTGTTGTATTTCTCCTGTCTGGGTGGTCTCTGTTGTTTCTTGCTGGACTGCTTGAGCGTCCACTTTCATTTCTTCAGATTGCGGAGTTGCTCCCTCTTGACTCGCCTCAATTGTCTTGATGGGAGAGGAAGGTCCAGGTGGTAAAGGAATAGGTTCCTTAGTGAGTTCCTCTTCCTTTTGGTCCACTTCCATCGCTTGCTGCTCACTCTTCTCGCTATTATTATTGAGTTCCTCGTTCTGCTGCGCGGATTCGTCAACAGACTGTTGTTGCGAGTATGGCAGAGGTGCTTTCGACTCCAACAAACTTATTGTTTGCTGGATGGTCTTGATCGCATTCTTGCGAGCCTGTCGCACGTTCTCCCTTCCTTCTGTCTCGATGTCATCCAACTTGATCAATTCTCGTGTCAGCATTTCGTCCAAGAACATGTATTGTTTATCTTTCCTAGAGTTTCCCGTGTATAGCTTCACCTGTTCTGCAAGAGAGTCGACTTCCTTTTGCACCATTGCCACCCTTTCCAAAGGATCCTTTGGTAGAGTAGGCTTTGGTTTAGGTGGTTCTTGTTGCTGCTGTTGTTGTTGTGGTTTCTGTTGTTGCTGTTTTGGTTGCTCATAATACTGTTGTTGAGACTCTGGCCGCGGTCTCTCAGCATACTGTTGTTTGGGTTGCTGGTGGTAACCCTGACTGGTTTGCTGCCGACGCATCGGCTGCTCGAATGCAGGTTCGGGCTCATAGAAAGTCTCTTGGAAGTGCGGCGGCCAGTTATGTTGCCTACTTCCGAAACTTTGTCCGAAGGGAGAGGATCTAGGGAAGTGTGGCGTCGAATGGTACTGAGAGGGAGGAGGTTCTCTTCTGAAAGAAGCGTCATCGACGTTCTTTGGAAGGACTGGCTCATCTCTCCCTTCAACAAAGATCGGTATGTGCCTCACATTGCCCTGCTGTTGTGCCTTCTGCTGTTGCTGGCTTTGTTGCGGCGGTTGTTGAGGCTGCTGCTGAGGCTGTTGCTGAGCCTGTTGTTGAGGCTGCTGCGGAGGCTGATTGTACTGTGGAGTGATGTCTACTCTCGAGACAAATCTTTGGCCTTGTTGAGGCTGATCTGGCTGTTGCCTGTTCTCAGGAGGCGCCGACATCGAGCGCTGTCCACGATTCGCTTTCTCCGGATTCTCCATATTGTGATGGTGTTGCCCTATGTCCACCGTGTTGCGTAACCCGTAGTTTGGAAGAGGATTTCGTCTACTGTCTCGTCCGGGATCTTGTTGTCTGTGATTGGTCTCCGGCTCGCCGTGGGAGCTGACACCACTCGCTCCGCTAGCTGCACTTGCCGCGCTACCTCCGCTCGCTTGGCTTCTTGCGTCCTCGTCCGGATGGCCCTGGTAATTATTGCTACCGCTTCCGGATCCACGACGCCGATTGCGGAGGGAACCGTGGAAAGGTATGTCACCCCAGGGCGGACCCAGGAGTTGGTCAGCGAATTCCGGATGCCGAGCGGCGAGGTCGTCTAGATGGGTGCGAATGTCGCTACGCCGCCCGAAACCGTCGTCGTCAAATGGAAAACCCTGCGAAGAAGAAAAGCATGGTTTTAGTAGGAGAACAACAATGAAAATAGGACGAAAATGTTATACTATGAGTTCCAGGAAGTTCTGACCATTTAAATTGTTTTATATTTCTTTATACTTATTATTTATTTAATGCTCGGTAGTTCTAGCATTAAAAGAACAGATAGAACTTTCTGGCGTACCTATTACTAAGAGTTATTGATTTATAAGTAGCTTCATGCATTAAGATCTGCATAAAATGTAACAGTGACTTATGCGGTGTTCCTAACAGGGAACGTGAGTGGAATTATATGCGAAAGCTTGCGCCTGATTTGCAATCGGTTCGTGATGTTATGCGACTTTATGGATTTCAAGCGAGCAGTATGTGGCAACGATAGGTGATCATCGTGTAAGAACATCGAAACTCAAGTCTCATAATAAAAGCAGTCAAGTGCGTGTCGGGCCACGCATTAAGCTGCGGTTTGATAGTTTAAAGCGCAAACCTTAATTTTTATTCCAATTCTAGTAGTTCAATCATGGTAAGTCATTTTGATTGCTTGGTCAATCTATTGTTAAATACTATGTTCTGTTAAAATTTACAACAATAGTAAACTTCTAGTCTACGAAGTTTCTAAGCGTGCGTGACGAGGAGGTCGCGAAAACAATAGCGGCCGTCAAAGCGATTGCGAACGGGTGTGGAAAGGTTCCGTTTCCTACACTGCCTTTTAAAGGTGGCACTCGCTACTACTTTTGCCTTCCCTTATGATTCACGCGACTCCAAGTCGATCTTACGTCTACCAGTTGCTCCGTTCTACCCCCTTTCATCGCAAACTCCTGGTAATGCAAGTTTTTATAGACTATCACTCGTGTCCCGACGCCCACCGGATTCTTCACGGCTCGCCTTCTTCACGCAACCAACTCTCCCACGGGCCTTTTTCCACCAAACTTCGCAGCTCTTTCTCGACGCACTCGCTAACTCTTTGAAACGCAGGATTTCGCAATAAGAAGGTGCCTTATTCCACAGAAACTATACAAGGAATGCAGAGATAAAAGAAATTGCTGAATTCTGCCCCCCCATTTTTTTTGTTAGTTCTATTTATACGAAATATTATACAAGGTTTAAGAAATACATGTCCCAAGAGTGGTTGAAGATGCATATTATTAAAACGATGCTAGTCGAAGCAAACAGTTTGCGGACTAGCAAACAATGACTCAAGTCACGCACACCGACTGCGGTTTTAAGATCTTCTTCGAACTATGATTCAGAAGGATCGAATGAAAAAAAAAGACTCTTCGGATTGCTTGGCTCGATCGACGTAATACTTGTTGGCAAGCACTTTATTACAAAACCAAAATCTGAATAACAATTTCTCGAAAGTCTAGTCTGACTTTGGAGTTACGCGCGACCGCACCAGACTTTAACTGATTCCGTAAACTGCAGTCGAGTTCTACCGGCGGTTGTTCAATACTTATTCTCGGCATTCCAACACTTGGTTGCCTTTTAAGTGACTTTTCGTGATTTCATTCTCCCTCGACTGCCGCCATGCGAATTACGTGGCCACTACCCACGCCAACTTCTCTAATATCCAATTAAATGCATCTGCAGCAGTTGCGGGTTTGCAACAAATTCAAATGGAAAAATGGCAACGATATTCTAACACTTTCGATTCAGTGTTTTAAAAGAAAAAGACGTAAATACATTTAAAGCGCTGCGATTGCAAATATTCCAATCTTTTCTAGATTTAAATGACAACTCTATGAAAGAGAAAACTGCATTAAAATCGATTTAAACGTGTCACATCAGATGAATGCAATCAACCACAGTTTCTGTCGATTAAAATTCTTAAGGCAGAGCAGTAAAAGGGCGTGTTTGTACTCTTTCTCTCTGGACTTGTAAACAGGCTAACTGGGTGAATGTCAGAGGCGCCACTGGGGACATAATCATCATCAACCGCGAAAAACTGTGTCAGGGCCTCAGCACCAGTCCCAAGGCACGTTCCGGCTCCACTGTGTTTCCTGGACTGAATATGCAAGGCGATCCAACACTCTTCCACAGTTGCCCAATGAAAATCGTGCAATAATCTCGAAGACTATTATTTTTTATAGAGGCTAAATAAATTATTAGCACAGCTAGTATTTTTAAAATCAATTTTCTTATAAAAGAAAACTGTCTTGAAAAGAATACTTTTTTGTTCAAGTAAATGTATATTTATTCAGAGAGAATATTTCTTTGCAAGAACAATGACGAACTAAACTGAAGCACTAATCGATCAATTTTGATGCGGTTTGTTTTAATGCACATCATAATTCCTAGTGAAGATTTCAGACTATTTTTCAATGAAAAACTGAAATAAAAACTAGCAAACTAATTAAAGCGACTCTGTCTTCCTGGACAGCGTCACTGAACCCGTTTGTCAATGGATATTTATAGTTATGACTGTGCCACGCGTTTCGCTCGCCGGTTATCAGCGATGCTCTACGCTGCATATGTCATACACTGTCTATGTATTATATAATACCCGTATTCGATGAGTCGGAAATGTCATAGTTAAATTACCATGTTTCCAGGAACCAAAACCCGAAAGCAACATATCTCAATACCAGATTTCCTGCAGTTTCAACCCTGCATGTATGTACAACGTCTAAATGTTCGTATCTCAATAATTGAAATCATTGATTCTGGAGGCTAAAGTATTTGTATGCAACAACAACAAATTTTCGAATCAATATTTTAAAAATGCATTTGTATTACTAATAGAAAAGAACCAAGTATGTATGTCAAGATTGAGTTACAATTACATTTTCCTCTTAGAACAAAAGAATAATACTCGTATGCGATGGAATTATTGGCAAATTGTAATTCAATCATCCACAACCCGTTTGCACATCATCGGAATTGATAGTGAAGTAAACAAGCGGAGTTCGTAGAGTTGGAGAATGAGAATTTTCCACACAATTCTCTGTTCTTTAGAATTCCTGTTAGTTAGCCATGATCGTGATCTATGTGGCGAGGCTGCCGAGAAAGATCGAGGAAAGTCGACGACAGGAACTTAGGCACCTACGCCCGATAATCGTATTTCCCTATTTTTGGCACCACGTTGCCGGCTCGTGCTTCCTCTCCTTTAATCCACCACGTTGCCGTGAAATTGCACTCGAGGCTGTCCAAGAGCACCGAGGAGATTCCTCTAAATCTAGAGCTAAGTGCCCATTTAAAAGTAAAACTCTAGCTAACGATATTCATCGTGTAACACTTGAAAATTCTCTTAAAGAGCTCCTTTCTCAATTCTTTGATACGTGTGTAATAATAATTGTCATTTTCGAGAATAACTTTCAAGATTTTTGCTCTCAAATAGAGACTTATAAGAAACCTCCAATGGCAGTATAATTATTGATAGATAGATAACTCTAACTTTAAACAGAGCTCGCAATACCATGTGAACAATGAATATCCAAAATAATATTATAAGTACGATATTAAAATTACTCTCTAAAACCCAACACAGCCCAACTTAGTCCCCAAAACCCATAAATTGCGAAAGCCTCGTACAAATCCTAACTAGTTTCCTCTGGTTTCGAGTACCTCTGGAGGAGGCGAACTACTGACCTATTTAGTTATAGCAACTCTCCGTTATTTTTAAGTCGCAACGCCTCGCTTTTCGACCAAATACATCTCCCCCGAGTGTCTCCACTCAGCGAGAACGAGAATGGATCGGTGCCTCGTGGAGAAAGACAAAATTCCAAGAGCGTTTCTCTTCCGTTCCCGAAAGTCAGAGGATAACACGCCCACGTGACATCTGTCAGCTTGCGAGCGTCATCGAGCATCTCTCTTTCTCTCTCTTTCTTTTTCTCTTTCTCGAGGTGAGAGAAAGAGTGGATTGGTGGTATTGTTTACCAAAACCGGTTTCTTTTCTTTGCGAAAAGGAGACGCCGATTAGATCACAGGCAGAAATATAGTGTTATCGCGGTGACGGAGTATGTTCGCTGCGAGGAAGCCGGGAAATATCATTATCGTCGAGATCAACCTGTACACGAACTCCTTGTTTCCGTGGCTCGCCTTATATGGTCGCGTGCTAAAGAGATACAAAGCCGATGACGATGAGCGAGCACTACTCGGAAAACTAGTATCCAACTGCGACCTCGTAATACGTGCATTAACACGAACTAGAATATATTAACGTATTTCTACTGAAATATGTTCTCGAAGTGGAAAAAAGAAAGTAAAAATGTCTTGTTTTCGAGAAAATATGTTATTCTAAGAAACAAAGGTTAATAAAAATGTTAATAAAATATGTATAATAGAATTAACAATCATAATAAATAAACATTTTGATTGCGAAGAAGAGTATAATATAAAACTAAAAAAATATCGATATATCAATATGCAACTTCAAAGTTATGTCATCATAAAGAGTTAACTAGACAAAGATATCTTCATTCATGCGTAAAGGTCACATTAATGAAAATCGTATCCAATTTTTCCAGACACAACGAACCATGGGCGATTGTGTTAATTTAAGCTGCTCGTTAGGCATTTAGTTCCAAGCACGTTAGAGTGATATTTCTAATTAATGAGAATTCTATTGGCAAGCGGAGGTAGCGAATGAAAAATAGATCGGTTGAAGTTCATCATTGAAGGACCTTGAATGCAGGATCACTAAAGCGACGCTACACTTCCGCATTCGTCAGATATGCCTGCAAAATCCTGGTCATATAATTACCCGAAAGTAGGGTCGACATAATGACTCCAAGATTTACCGTGGCTAACACAAATATTCGGACACTAGTACATGGAAAACGTTCTGACTTCATGTTCCAGCTATTTATAACACACTTGCATACTCAAGTGCATACTATTATAATTAATACAGAACGAAATTATTCTATGCTATTTCAATATATTCGCCATTCTAAAATATAGTATTATTTACTTTCATTATTATTACCCAATATATATGCTTTTTCCAAATAAATCATATCCCTTTGTTAGCAGGCTCGAATAATTTATTACAAAGAAAAGAAATCATCAACACCGTTCCTTTATAATCCATCAAAATATTAAGTCAAAACATTAGGAAGACACTAATGTCCAAAAATTTTCGTTACTCACTGCACACCGTATGACACGCACTCAGCAAATCGTCAAGAGAGACAATCGTCCGAGAGGAAACCGTCTAAGGTGATAAACTCACGGGCAGGGCCTAATATGGCTGAGATGTGGGGCACAAACCATGCGAAATCAGAGAGAGAACACTGCGAGAATGAGAGAACGAGCGAAAAAGAGAGAGAGAAAACGCCGTTCGCGGCGACAGACTGGCAGTGAAATGTGCCACGATTATGTTACGCTCTTTTCCTTACTCTTATTTTCCCTGAGACGAGGTGGACGCACCGCGACCTCGACCAGCCCTCGCCAAGTGTGCTCTTACCGAGGTGAAACACTGGTATTATTAGCGGTAAGCGGTCTGCCTTCCGGTGAAATGGACACTTCGATGGTGTATGAAAGCGATTTCGAAAGTACAGTGGAACCTCGATTGTCCGAATCATGTTACAGTAAGAACACCTGTGTTATCCGAATTATCCGTTATTTGAACAGTTTGTTTTATTAGTATTATGAATCTTTCTTGGAATACTGGAAAATAAGTGAAAAGAGAGCCATAAAAATAATGTAACAGTGTTGAGATAATAGAAAATTTGAATAAAAGAGGTTTTACTGTGGCAACGCTCACGCACAGTAGAATCGATTTAATGTTTCAAGAGTAAACTGGTATTTACTTGGAAGTATCGAATGTAAAATTTGTTTTGGTATACTTGAGATTTCCTCGGTTATAAAATAATAATATCTAGTAAGAATATGTTGTTTTTCGCTTGGCGATAACTGTAATAGTTGGGAAGTCATAATTTTTCAAAGAAAGATTGATTTAGTGAAAGTGTCTACGCTGACTGTGGAATTGCTTGTGATCAACGACGATGATCGAAAGCAAAAGAGATCAATGTTGGGAGTGCTGGAGACATCGGCTGCGGCTTGGTATCCGAGCAATTTTTATTTCTGGCCAGGTGAGATATTAAGGGGAGAAAACGCGTCGGCAGTGCGGAGCGCCGAAAAATACGTCAGACTCCACGCAAATGCTATTTCTAACTTTCACGCGATCCCAGAGAATGCGAGAGAGGAAGGTCGCAAGCGATATCGCACGTAAACGGGGCCGCCGGCGCACATTGTGAAGTCCAACCTTAGAGATATGCATTTCACGGCGAGACGCAGCTCGACGTATCAGATCCGAGTCTATCTAGATTGAGTGACTGCAGAAATGTTGGATTCCAGAGATCAAATTTTCACAGATCGATTATTACAAGTAAACTGATTTATTTGCAAGAAGAATAATCAAGTCTTATGCATTTTTCTAGTTATCTAAATATTCGGACACCCGTGTGTCTCACATTTTCTTTATCGTACTCAAAGAACTTAACAACAGGAAAAAAGTTAAAAGCTCCCTCAAATACTTTTCTGTTTTCCATTTCATTAAAATACCCGTCAAATTTCAAAAAAGCCAATGGATATTTAATAATTCAGTAAAAAAAATAATTGGTTGACGCTCTTATTATAAATGTACTTGACAATATAATCTCTCGAAAACGAGGATATCCGAATATTAATGCGAGTCAGTGTATCTAAAAGATAAATCGTACGTGGGGCCATTGTGAGGTGAGTCATCCTACCGAAATACAGCGAATCGAAAGAAGCTCGGCGATAATGAAGGTGGAATATGAAGACGGTGCTGCTGCCGGGCAGAAAACGACGGGCTCGAATCTCGAATGGTCTGGAAAAGTCTACGAAAACGCCCGAGTAATACCTATCGACTGCGCAATACTATGTAGACAGGCGCAATATCATTAGACTGTAATAGCAGAATCAACACGTTGTTCCAGACATATACAGAGTGTCTCACGACATGTATGACGAAATTTAAGCAACGATTCTTTACGCAATACCAAATCGAAAATGTATGGAATTCTATAAAATCGATTTTGCGAAATACTAGATATATTTTCGGTAAGGTTTTGTAGGAAGAATCGCTGTTTCAATTTGATTATACGTGTGAATCATCCTGCATATTTATATGTATACAGTAGAACGTCTATAAAAAATCGATATTCTCTGTATAAACCTTATTAATCTTATACTCCGAGTTCCCATTAATCACCTAACAAAAGTCCGAGTGGTTCCGTTAAAAATACGTGCACGAAGTTTACTGAATAAAACAAGCATTCGCACAGCAAACGCTTGCTAATAAATCTCCTTAAACAAGAAAACTTTTCTTTTTAAAATAACAGTACTTCCTCAAAGATAGTTTCCTTTCTAAGACAATTAATTGCAAAAACATTAGCTTTGCGAATACTCTATTTATCCAGACAAAACGTTGATCGATCGACGAGGGGGCAATGAAAAAAAAAAGGTTAGCACCACTTACAGGGAACGAGCTGTCCAGATCGATCCCTCGTCCAAATTTGGAGGCATTGTCCACGATGACAGGCGAGTCCATTTTCTGGACCCGTTGGCCCGTGCCCACGCTAGTAGGATACGTGCTTCCTCTTTCTGTCTGAATCACAGACAGATGCACGAGAGACTTATGCCTCTACGTGTTCTCTCACTCTCCTAGCGCTCTCCTTTTTGCGGACTGATATTAGCTATTACAGTTCCAGCGGCGAATATCAAGCTGCTTCCACGTGTGTTAGAGGCTTTTCTTTAGCCGGTCCCGGCTCTAAACTGGACTCGGTGTTTTGCTAGATCAGCCAGGCTTTATGTCAGAAGGCCACTAAAGAGGCGGTGTGCGCTTTTGGCGTCGGCGGTGTTAACGAAAGGCGAAACGAAAGAGGCGGGTGTTGTTGCTGCGGCACACTCTCTAGGTATGAGAATTCAAGATGAATCTTGTCTAGAAAATTACCCGATTCCCTCTAGCGTGCTTCTCTCCTCTCTTCGTACACAAACCGGGGCACACTTCCGAGTCTTTTTCGAATCCTCCGCCTTTTCTCCCTGACACTTCCGGCTGTTACTCCTTCCTCTGTTACGTAACCGGCAAACACGGCTTTCCGCACTTGCGCTTCCGTGTTGTTGTTGTTGCACCGAAGAGTTGCGGTGATCTCGCGCGATATATCTCGATTATTGCAAGGTCGCACTGACTGACTCTAACACAATTACAATGCTTTTGCTCTGACTTGTGCGTTTCTGTCGCGTTACACGTGCGCGCTCTCTCGCGTTGTTAGTCGATCGAGAACTAGCGAACAACTGTCAGGCCGCGCCGTGGAAGGACAACTTAAATATATTTGTTGTGTGGGTTGTAGCAACTGGACCACGTGATGAAGAGAGGAGCTGCGCATGCGTGTCGATGGGAGAAGAGACGACAGAAAGCACGAGAGCCTGCTAGAACGTTCGACCCTCCTACTCGATGCCTTCGAGAAGCTCCGAGAACTCGCGTCTCACTTCCATTCGATAATATTAGTATTATCGTTTGTTCCTTTAATTTGATCGTACGAACGAACCAGTTTGGTTAAAGATTTCTTTGTTTCTTATGTATATTTAGTGTTCAAGGAATCGACTGGAAAAATTTGACCAAGACTTCTGAAACGTTCTCGAACGTCTATCGATATTTCTTTCTGCCGGATGACTCGTGCCTGACTTCGATTCGATAATATCAGTATTATCGTTTATTCGTTTAATCTGATCGTACGAGCGAAATGATTGGGTTTAAAACCTCGTGTTGTTTGTAACATATGTTTGCGAATCAAAGAATCTACTGGAAGAATTTGCGAACGCTTCTAAAATGTTCTCGAACGTCCATCGATCGTTTTTCTGCAAATTCCACGAGTTCAGAGATTTCTTGATTCTATGTTTGATATGTTGCAATATAATTCTCAAAAGAAGCGCAATCGCACGGGCGTAGACTTATTTTTGAACTTGCGGAACTTTGGAGTCGCGGGTGGCTATTTGAGATTGCCAAAACTTCTTCGAAAATAAGTACAGTGGAAACACTATTATCCGAATCATGTTATATGTATTTTCTGCTATTGAAACATAGGTATATTATTTTTATGCCTTTTCTTAATATCTGTCTTCGCGTGTTTCAAGACAAAAACAGAAATAATTTAACAGATTGCTCAGACAGTAGAAAATTCGAGTAATGCGATTCGGAAAATCGTGGTGCTACTGTACAGTGTGATTCACTTGCCTTTGAATCACCACAGTTAAGTATTCGCTACTGTATGTAGGATAATTATCAGTTATCTAGGAATTTTAATTATACACGAGTGTTTCTCCACTCCTAACTACATTCTATGAATTAAACAAACCATTACATTATACTCCACTAATACCCCTAATATAATACACATCATTATACTCATTATACATACTCCACACGTCTCTAAAAACTTACATACCAAGTAAAACTCGAAAATCCTTATTAAAAGTCAAATTAAAAGAAATTGAATTAGACTGGTCAACTTATACACTAACTTTCTTTCTACAATTATTCCCGGAGAAGTAAATAAGATCGAAGAGTATGATTCACTGGCCTCTGATCGGTTTTGGAAGGGACGCTTTTCCTTATGTTCGATTGGTCTCGCAGGCAAGGACGTATTCCGGACTTGTTTACCTACTTCCTTTTATAGTAAAGGTCAATTCCCCTCGCGTGTCCCTCGTCCGATGCACGGCGAAGCTAACGCACACGTAACACGCTCGGCGTGTGTCTTATCCGCTCGTGTATCGTCCCAAGCACGTAACACTCTATTATTTGGTCGAATCCTCCAGGCAAAGGTGGGAAACGATTTTCCACACTGTTGGCTACTGTGTTTTACAGCTGGCAGTGAGTCATTCGCGCCGAATCTCTAATAATAGAATCGGCCTGGTTCGAACGCTCGACCGTAACAGATCGAACGCACTCTAATCGTAGATTGCATCAGGTACAATTAGCTCGGCTGTAATCAGTAAATAACGACACTTGTATCTCAGCCTGACCCTGATACCGATGATGTGTAGTCCAAATTAAAACGAGATTCAAAGTCTCGATGACAGTTGCTATCAACGATACAGCTGTGTATTGTTGTGATAGTATGGCAATGATAATATACAGTGATAGAGTGTGTAATGAAAATATTCAAACACTTGTACAGAGGAAGTGTTATCTACATTATACTAATATAGGAAAAAAGAGAAGTATTGTGCGTGTGTATGTTACAGGTAATCTCAGAATCTCAATCTGAGCAATCAAATCGACTCATAAACGACTAATAAGCAATTGGAATTTAAGAAATTAATATTACAATGTTTTATAACCTACGTCCGTTTGGAACAAATCTACTTTTGAATAATGAAAGAATTATCCAAATTGCTTGAGTAGTTTCATGATTACCTTGGACATACACAGACAAACTTTCTCTCCTTATGTATTAGTCTACATATGAAACCGCGGCTAGAAATGATACATCCAGCTTAATGACTCTCAGCTTCAAGTCTGGCGAAAAACTGGGGCAGACACGGACGGAAAGACAGGGCGCCTTGCGTGAAAACGAAGGCGCCGATCCTTTCAGTCATTCGCCTCTAACGTAACACAGCCCGGCCACTGTGTCACGATTCGTTTCACAGGAATGTTGCGCAACAGACTCGTCTCCACTTTGCGCCACGTTTTACCAGGCGAATGCTCGAAGCTTTCTTAGCGCTCATTGAGCAGCGATTTGCCCCTAAAGTAGATCACGTGTAAGGATATTTGAAAAGGGAACATTGAAAGGAAATCAAGATAAATCAAGAGTAAAGAAGAATTTAAGGAGAATTTTCAATGAATAAACAAGGAATGTGAAATATCACTACGATAGTCGATCGATCGGTTAATATTGCAATATTTTATCACTTATACTTTAATTGTAATCAAGATTGAGACATTGAAATTGATTCAGTCAATTTGAACTGTTTGATACAGAAACGTTGCCTTTTATATTAATAGGAATACGTAAAAGGTAATATTATATATTAATAGTAATAGTATATATTGGCGATAATGGAACATATATTTTTTAAGAGATAACTTGTTCTCTCGCGCCAACTATGAGTGTGTGTTGCCATCTCACGGCACAGTTCGCGAAGCAGGAATTCAAAGGAAGCACGCGTTTGCATAATACGCGCAGCGCATCTGCAATTGTAATGTTCACCAACTGCGTATCATGAATCAAAGTGGTGATGGTTATTAGGCTTTCAATTAGACATTTTTACATTTAACACACATTAATGAGTGCAGTGTTGTAATTGATTCTGCTTTTCTACATCGCCTTGCAAATCTATCGGACTATTAACTATTTTAAAAGAACGAACGAAACAACTTTATGTAACAGTTGTATAAGTAATGAATATTGCAATATTTAATAGCCTATAATTTGTCTGGATAATCATTTTATATAACAGAGAAAATTGCATTAAAATCCTTTTTCAATAGTCGTTGAGATTTAATCAACATTTCTATGCGTAAGGAGTACTTTTAATCCGTTTTGTGGTGAATTTATGCTCACTGCTCGGTTCCTCGAGGAGAAAGTATAATAAAATACAGCCTGTGTCCATTAACATTAAATCTACTTTGCAACGGTGAAAGAATTATTCAAATCGCTTGAGAAGTTTCTGAGATTGCCTCTAAAATACACATACAATTTTTCTCTCTTTCTATACTAATCTAGAAATATAAATGAATTATAATATTATTACTTTGTCATTAAAGACTCATTCAATAGAATCTGCTGTGCCAAAAGAGTCGGTAGTTGTAATAATTTAAAATACAACAAATAAAAATAGATCGCGCGACGACTTCCCCGGTGAAGCCGATCGATCTGGATCGAGATTCATGCGCAGTAGCTCGATCGCTGGTAGGATCATCGATAATGACGATCGATGATCTACGGTGATCGATAGCGCGGCCAGGAGCGCATGAACACCGAGGAGGTTCAACGCCGAGGAACACTCTACCGTTTCATGACGTCAGTAGCTGCTGCCTGCAGCAGCCGAGTATTCTCGTGTGCCGGTATACATAGCCATAGACATTCTTGCCCGCACGCTATGCCGTTCTAATGACTCCTCTACTTGGAACTCTCATTTGCCCACTCTAATGCGTAATTTTATTATTTTAACGAATTATAATTTCAAAAGATTTACAGTGCGTAAAAGAAATAATCTGTTTATAAAAATGTAAAAAAAGAACACGTCAAGTAGTAGTTTAGATTTCTGCAGAAGATAGCTTCTTGGATTGGATTTTGCAAATCATTCTCTTTTTGGAGACTCTCTGCATGATCTAATCTATATATCTGATCGACTCATTAATTAATAGGCTCTGATTTATATCGATTCAACGACGATGCCTTCACGAATATTATTATAGCGTGTTTATTATTGAGGAATATCGAAATGAAATTTACAGGATAGGTAAGTACAAACTATATACTTTAATAAATATAAAATGAATGCTCGGTGAAAACAATATTATGTATAAGGGAAAAAATGTCAGAGAGAGCTTCTATTGTATGTAGTTAATTCTCACTCGCACAATTAACTCAAACGAGACAAGCTAACTACATATGGAAAAGGATCTTTCCGACAGTTTTTGGACCTTTTGAGCAATCGTGCCTTGTTACAGGTGAACCTGGGAGAATCTCAGCAGATTCGTAACAATTCATTACGGGCATCCAACGAAAGAGCGACGATAGGATGAATCAAGTCGCGTTCTTTTCTTGTGTAACGTGTTATGCAATCCAACGTAATCCAATCTAAAGTGTACGTGTGTGTAAGTACATATGTGGCGCGTATACATACTATAATATTATGTCAGGATAATGTACATCGCAAGGTTGACTTGGCTGTAACGTAGAAATCAGTACAGTCACTACTGACACAGTGCTTAACGCAAAAGTTTAAACACCAGTGTAAGTGAAATATGATTTGATGTTTTAGTTATTTGTAAAACAAACGTCTTGCTTACTTTTGTATATAATTTTTGCAAATCTATGATATATCTTTAGTAACTCGAATAACACATTTTTATCTTTTTTCTTGACATCAGTTTTCACGTATTAAAAAGACCAAAATATTCTAAGAGTGTTCAGATAGTAAAAGTTTTGAATAACAGGATTCGGATAAAACTGTTCTACTACTTTGAACGACTAGGATGATTTGAAAGAGTGCACAATGCTCTCGACACTTCAATGCTGTCAAGGCCATGCAATGCAATTATACTATCAATTTAATGTCATTGACAGCGATCTCTTTTTCCAGGAATTCTGCGGCGCGTGCTTAGCGGGAAGCCTTACACACGGACACATATCAGGTGAGGGTTCGTGTGTGGTGGGACCGGTGCTCTTGACGATTCATCGAGTTCTGCGGTTCGTTTATGATCCCACGAGAAACCACGAGCTGCCACTCCCATTATCATGAACGCGCTGCATAACGAAGCGAGCGGTACTTCGTCGTGCCAAATTCTTGAGTCCGCGTGAGAAACCATCATTTTCCCTTGTAGCTTATGAGTTTGCGTTGGAGTCAGCAAATATTTTCATTCGAAATAAATTTGATGAAATGAAGAACACGAATTTATTAGTGTCAAGTTGAGTTTTTGCTTGCAGAAGTTAAATTCGTGGAAAAACCCATCTAAATCAGGCCAGGTTAAATAGTCAGAAAGGCTTTTCATAATGTTTTCGATATAATTCCGGCTTTTCTGCCACTGGTTCTATGTTTTCTATCCGTTTTGATACGCAAGCAATTGATTTATGCACCGTTCGTCAAAGTCCGAGAACCTTCGAAAAATCGAAAATTTTTGAAGGGGTATGCCTTAAAAAATTTGCGAAAAAATGAATTTTGAGCTGGGGCTCTGGAATTTATATCACTTCTTCCTTGATGCAAAAAAACATTCCCCACCAAATTTCAGCCCCGGAGAATGTCGGGAAGTATGGAAAACCTGGGGAAAACCGCGGAACTTAATTATTCAAGATCAGTTTTCCAAGTGTTTTCGGTACAATTCCGGCACTTTGGCCACTGGTTTTATGTTTTTTATCCGTTTTGATACTAAAACAATGGATTTATCAAGCGTTCGCCAAAGTCCGAGAACCTTCGAAAAATCGAAAATTTTTGAAGGGGTATGCCTTAAAAAATTTGCGAAAAAATGAATTTTGAGCTAGGGCTCTGGAATTTATATGACTTCTTTCTTGATGCAAGAAAACATTCCCCACCAAATTACAGCCCCGGAAAATGTCGGGAAGCATGGAAAACATGGGAAAAACCACAAAACTTAATTATTCAGGATCGGTTTTCCATGTGTTTTCGGTACAATTCCGGCACTTTGGCCACTGGTTTTATGTTTTCTTTCCGTTTTGATACATAAACAATCGATTTATCAAGCGTTCGTCAAAGTCCGAGAACCTTCGAAAAATCGAAAATTTTAGAAGGGGTACACCTTAAAAAATTTGCGAAAAAATGAATTTTGAGCTAGAGCTCTGGAATTTATATCACTTCTTCCTTGATGCAAAAAAACATTCCCCACCAAATTTCAGCCCCGGAGAATGTCGGGAAGGCAGGAAAACGTGGAAGAAACTGTCTAAATCAAAAGAAAATGATTATTCAGGAAGGCCTTTCCAAGTGTTTCCGATACAATTCCGGTCTTTACACCACTAATTCTTTGTTTTCTATCCAATTGAATAATAAAACAATCGATTTATCAACAATCCACAAAAATTTAAAAACCATCATCAACGTTTTACTCAATCTAGGAAAAGTCCTGTATACAAAGTTACAGGAAATTTGGTTCACTAGGTTGCTAGCTTTCCCATGGGACAAAAGCGATTCTAGTACGTGGAACTTAATCTCGTAGGGCGCCTAGGGACGAGTCTCCCTTCACGAGAAGGGAGCAGAGAAAAATCGAGTGGAATGTCATTCGGCGAATGACATTTACGAGGAGAACGTTAGAAGGGGATAATCAAGGGTTCAGGATGCGGCGGTCTTTCGCTACGAGCCGAAGGAAAGTGAGTGTGAGTGTGCTCTTGGGATGTCACTTTCCGCCCGATGTATTACAATGACTTATGAGTCACTGGGCGGAACTTATGCCGTCGACAAATTCAAGTTGCCAACGAGGAAGATTCATCTCGAAGAATTAAGACGCGGCACCATGGGGATGAATGAATCTTTAATAAATGCCATGACACGTACGTGAGTCATAGCGAACGGTACTTAGAACCCCAAGGAATATACTTCCCGGGGAACCTGTGATAAGTTTCTCGTATGTCAAAGGGGAAAGCGATATGTGAATGTGGATTTAATGGTTGGGAGAAGAAAAATAGGGAAACCCAAGGCGAGACCAATATTCTTTCCAAAACTAATATTGATTCAACGACTAGACGCTTTTCCAACTCTCTCCAAGATCGAACTTCCTCTCCTATAACATCGAACCATCTTTCACTACTCCAGCATATGCCACATATAAAACCACTTAATTAATTCTAATTAATTCCGAAACCATTTAATCATATTGGAAGTTAAAATATTTATCATACAAAATATAGTAAAATTCATTCGTGCGAGAAGTGATTCTCTAATAAATAAACATTACTCAATGAAATTATTATTGATGATTTGAGAAAAATGCGAGTAAAATTTTCACTCACATTCAAGCGGAATTATCCGAAGAATCTTGAACTATAAAAATCGAATGTTGACTGATAAGGAACGACAGCTTCGCTGTGTCAAATATCTGGCGTGTCAAATCGACAAAATTATTCTGGATCGGTTCTTGCTCTGGAATGGCGAGGGAATCAATGGCGGCTATTTTGAGAGAACTCTCGCCGACGCCGTCGCCGTCGAGAACGTTCCCTGGGACTTTCGTGTGTGCCCGAACTGCGCCTCGTGTCACTACTATCTAACTATCCACTCTCTCGGCGCGCTACTGGGAAACCAAGCGATTTAGTGCTAATTAAAATTCTTAGACAAAGCATAATACCACTTGAAATACTTTCTTTTTTTTTTATGTAACTTATTTTAAATCGCTATACAGAGTAATGCATTTATAATATATAAAACATTACGATGTTTATTATTCATGGAGATTATTTCAATACCAAAACTTCAGAAGAATATTTGAAACAATCGACTGATATTTTAATTAAATTATAATTAAAGTGCACACGAATTCTCAGTCGGATAAAGCTGGGTAAGCCAGAAATAAATGGTAAAGTAATTTTAGCATAAGCTGCCAATTTAAATGTCCAGAAGGTATCACAGTGAGTATGCTAATCTCATCGTCCGATCGGCACAAGCGTTTCGCAGGGAAAGGAGAAGAGAAAAGAGGGACGGTCGGTTTAGGTTTCCAAGGGGGAATAAGTGGTAAGTCATTCGTCCGTGAGTAGTTAGCAACAAACGCGTTATTTTCGGCCTCCTCCTTGCGCCACACGATTCACACATCCAAAAGAAGCACGACGAAGAAAGGCAAGCCGCTCTTTTCGGCATGGAGTGCTTTCAGCCACCCTAAACAGACATCCGGAGGAAGCCGGCGTGCCATATTGATCTCATTTCCAGTGGTGAGCCCGCATATCGGCACCCTCACCCTTTTCGAGTCCCGTTTAATGCGCACAGGGTAGTTTTAATAGTTCCTAGCTCTATCTTTTCAAAGACCACTTGACAAAAAGAACATCTCCTTAGAAATTGAAGCTCTCTATATTTTAAATATTAAATCATTTCTATGTATTTTAATGGAAGCTTTCATAAACTTATTATTCCTATTAATAGAAATGAAACTTCAAATTTGTTGAGTCAATATTTCAGGTAACATAAAAAATCGTGTGATCCGAAGTAGTTTATATCAGAGCTACCGGAACATCTGTGAATTCTATGGTTCCCCAAACACGTGGCTTACGGTATCGACGAGCAAGTGGGGCATAAATTTCGTGGCGCGTCCGGCATTCATTCGTAGAGACGACGTGTTACTTTCACCCGAGGTCACACGTAAAATCTCTCTCTCTCTCTCTCGGTTCAGTTAACGTCAAAACCCGCATCATTGTACATGTTTTCTTACAAGTTTACAAGCTAGATGTCCTTTCCAAGTGGCGAGTCGTGCCAAGAAAGCAAAAAGGAAATTTCGTGTACAAGCGCACATCGCCGTCAATGATTCAAGCTGCAAAGCACGTGCCCCGAATGCGGCGACTGCCTGTCGCCGGATTCACATCGAATCCGATGGATTCTCTTGTCCGATTAAAAACGAATGACTTCGTCATTCGTCTCAATTCGATTCGCCGGGTAAACCGATTAAGTGCAATTACCTTCGCAGGGATAATTGCATTAGTATGGAGCATAGGCGATAATCATTGTAGGCGAATGCTATCTACAGAGTGTCTTATAAATATAAATGCCACTTTACAAAGAGTGAAAGAGAAATAAAGATGGCGATTTTCGAAAATCATATTCTTTAATTTAATAATATATAGTTTGTATGGAAACTATAAATATGTAAAGAAAATTTTTAAAAATAGTCATTCAAATAGTAAAGCCACCTTCATTTTTGTTCTACTTCCCTGAACTCTGCTGTCGTCATTCGCGACATTCATGCGACACCGTGTATAGGTGTCCGGGTAAAATCGGCACTCGGCAATCATTGATGTGCCGTGAGAATGCGATGGGATCAAGGCCAGTAATAAAGTGCTCGGCTAATAGCACGCTGCTCGTTTAGCATTCGTTAAAGCACACCGGCCGCTCCCGGGCTATCATCAATCAACGGTCACCACATCAAGGACGCCGATTTTCCGAGAAACGATTGGCCCATTTATCGATCGCATACACCGTCACACCCGCAAGGAGTAGGCTCGCGAGGAGTGTGTCGGAAGGGGAGCAGTCTTGGAAAATGCTTCCCAAGCGATTCGACCTTCTCAATAATACGCTTTGCGTTCCGTCGTTCCCGGAACACGTTTGCGCTACGGAAAAAAGTTGTTTGGATCTGAGCGCTAGTCAACGAGCTACTGGGATTTAAATTCAGTAAATAAGCAAAATATTCAAAGACTAATATATGAGAAAGTTTATAATATAACAAAGTGGTAGATTTAAACATGGTTTTCCTTGAAATATATGTATAAAATCAATTTCAACAGTACAGAATCATTATTGTCCAAGTTACTTTATAGAAAAGCCTGTGTTATTTGAATTAACTGCTCTACTAACACTGATTTGATTCACAATGATTTTCATTCAAATACACGAAGATTCGTATAAAGAAAAACCATAAAAGTTATTGTAGATAATTTGAATAATGCGATTCGGATGAGGGAGGTGTTTACTTTCCTACTTGGAAGACATTTAACGATAGCGAGGCGTCGTTACAGTCATAAGACCGTTGGGAGTTATGCTAATTGGCGTGCTGACAATGCGGAACAGGTGATTCAGTGATGTAGAGCAGGTAATAGGTACTCGGCATCGCCCAAGACGATATAGAGGAAACATTCTGCGTAAAACTAATTACGACTCCAACGAAAGTCACTCCCAATTACCGAGACACCACGTTAAAGTCGTAGCAATTGATTAGTGTACCGTGTAATTAAAAATAACGAGCAGAGTAGTATCAATATCGTCTCGAAACCGGCTTGTTAGCGGTAAAGGCATTTTCGCACTGCAGCAAGAACGACGAACTTTTTGTTATTTAATGATTCTGAATATTTTGATGCTATCTTCTTACTGGAAAAACAATATAAATTAATTGACAAATTATTTGAGATTTGTCAAGCTATCTATGATGGACAAATATGACAAAATTATAAGGGTTTTTAATGAAGAACGGAACTCTAAAAAGTTCTTGGTTGGTCCACCAGTGAGGACACAGCTTAACGCTCAAGAAGCGCGAGAGCTAAAAGAAGATCGATTGGGTCGATCGTCTCTGAAGAGATATTTTTAAATTGTCCCCGTATATACACGCACGATTTTATTCGACAATGAATACCGAAAGCGTCGTAAAGTACGCATTTAATTCGACTTCGTTCCCCACACGCAATAACCGAGCCAACTAAATCACAGGGATACTTGCAACAAAGATAGATGCAACAGCCTATTATACTTTAAATTAAATTATTGGTAACGCGCTCACGAAATATTAGCCGAATAAACCCAGTTAGAAGAGCTAGTTTGAAAATAAAAAGAACTGCAATTTATCCGCTATCGATTACATTTCATAATAATTATTGCAATAACAATAAGAGTATTTGTTCGATTAATAAGAGTAAACGCAGCAAGAAGAAAACTTTTATTTCGCGAATACCGAAAGCGTCGTAAAGTGCTCACTTAATACGACTTCGTTTCGAGCACCACTTTTCGTCTTTTCGCTTCTCTGAAAATATCGTGCTCGCGCGCACGGGAATACCGACAAGCGCGAGCGGGGAAAACTAAATACAAGCGCGCGCGAGCGCGAAAGACGTGGAAATTGGGCCACTCTATAAATAAAGAAATTCGGTACAACGCGCCATTCAACTGGTATTAGGAACATTGGAGATCGGAAGCAATGCATGCAGTGCACGCACTAACAATAAGCTGAATAATCCACTCAGCAAACGAAGAACGGACAAAAGTAAGAGAACAGTAAGAATCTCTTCTAATGTAAAGCACAAGGGTTGTCTGTCCGTACACTATAAAAAATTGTACTATTTATCAGTTCCACAGGTTGTCCCAAAAAATATTTGCAATACAGATAAATGCTATAATCGATTATTTATGAAATTAAATTATTGCAGATGTATTCAATATTAGTAGAATGGAATAAGAAAAAACTTAGTACTGCAATACTCCAGTTTTATTTACTTTCAGATTCTTACTGTACGAATACTTTCTGTTCTTCACTGTACAACAGAATCGCACAGTGGTCGAAATATTGCGGAAATAGAGAAACGTCTAATGCTAAGCTGCCAACAAGCGGAGACATAGCATTGTACTATATTAGATGAAGCAAGTCTCGAATCACACATTGTATACATGGAATTCAAGCTTTCACAATGAATTAAAATACCGGAGTGTTGAGTTATAAAAAATTGGGCAATACAAAAATATAGAAAAGGGTAAAAAATAATTTCCTTCTTATTTAAACTTATAAGAGGGAAATTATTTTGTGGTTTTCTGCGGATTTTTATGATGTCTATTTCCGAAGTCGATTCACATTCTGCTAAAAATATTGTTTTCCCACGCTCTTTATTATAGGAAAGAATGTTTGCAAAGGAGACCACCTCCACAAAATGCGCAACATTTCATGCCGATCGAACCAATCGTTCGAAAGTTACATTAGGCCAAATGAAAATTCGGTTTTTAAGTAGGTACAGTGGTTAATGTTATACAAATTTAAAATTTGTAATAACAGTGACCATTCCACTGGTCACAGAGATATCACTGGACAAGGATAATAAAAACTATACCGGCCGAACTGCTAACTTTCTTTTGGTTATGACCAGAACGAAGTCTAACCTATTACGTAGCGTAACTTCTATTAGAGAAACATAAAGCCGCTCTTCCGACCAACATTGGCGCAAAGACTCTGCCGAGTCTCTTCAATGTAGAAAAAGAAAGAGAACAATGAAGACAAACTTATACAACTAATAATGTATATATTCCAATAAAAGTGAGACAAGATTCTTGAAAACTGATATGCCTATATGAAAATATCATACCAGTGATTTGGGCTGTTTACTAAATCTATTGCTAAAACTGGGTACTTACCCTGGGAAATCCCGAATGTCGTTCAAAGGGGTCTCGCTCCCGGCTCGATCTGGCGGCGGTAGGCTCGAAAAATGATTTGCTGTCCTCGTCAAATTGCTGCTTGATCTCCTGGAGAAGTTCGTCGCCTGACTTGCCGCGCAGTGTCTCACTGAAGCGTGGCTTGTCACGGAAGTAGAAGGACATTTTGCGCTTCGCTTGTCTCACTGTGCGCACTTCAAACTCGTCCGGCGCGTCCTTTGCAATTTGACTCGAATATGTTCTCTGCTAGTCGGCTCTTCTGCCTGTGCAGCTTTCTCACCTCATCACAGTCCCAAGTCTCGCGCGCAACTGCCACGCGCGCTGTTCATTCGCCGCACGCAATCGCCGCCAGCGCCGCCGCGCATGCGCCCTTCCAACTAACTGGAATCGTGCACTCGTGTTGCGGGCTTATGGCGCGCGCCAATACCCAACACCCTTGCGCTCGACCCCTAACTTTTCAAGTGGTTAAAATACCAATAGTAAACCCTGATGAACTAATCTCTCAAGCTTTATATTAATTCCACGACTAATTATAATTTTACTACCCCCTTTTTTATTTCTTATGAGACCCTTCATGAATTCGCAAACGATTACATAAGAGGATCTTGAATTTATTACATACTCTATCTCCTTTGGTTGTCTTTGGGTAGTTTAAGTTCATGCATTGTGTATAAACTTATTTATTTCAAAATTTTTATTTGATGATTCAATGACTGCGAATGCTCTTACTATGTTATTGAATTCTTTGTTATATTATTGATTGCTATTTCTTTTTTCGTGTTTCAGTGGTGTTGATCGAAACTTGATCATTTTTTAGCTTTTGTTTTGCTGTATTTAATATTTAACAGGTATATTATACCTGAATAATAATTTGACTTTATCATTACAGCTGGATACAAATTTTCCCGGTCAGCTCGAAGCCTCACACGTGTGTGGTGTGCGGAGTTCCGTCACTGAGCGAAGTGCTTCGAAGAATGCATTACGCGTATAATGCAAGGCTCCGCGAGCTTTAGCTCGTACATTACTAGAAAACGACTGATAGTTTGCTATTGAGCCAGTATTGCTGTAAAGCTCAGCTTGTGGCTGGAATTACTTGGAATCAATACGAAGCACGATCCAGTATTTGTATAACCTACGGATTGAGGATTGAGCATACAGGAATCGGGGTAAAGTTTCATCCATCGACTTTTCACAATATCCCAATACCATCGAACGCTCGCACTTTTCGTTGGTACCGAGTTAGAATTTCCTACGACGAGATGGATAATCGTGCAATTATATCGCAGTGAATCAATCTTATAAAAGAACACATTCTTCTTTGTCTTTGGAAGTTTGCTGTGCTTACAATCATTTTGTTCGATTTGCTTTCGCAGATTCGACTACTTAGTAGTCTGCGAGTTTCATATGAATTCTAACTTGGTTTTATCGTCCTTCAATTACGGATCAAGCTTCGAATCAAGAAGATCCTCGTTCGCGTGGAATTACCATTAGATTATTAATCGAGGATATATACTTCGAATTCTAAGCGATGCAATATTTGTAAAAGGCGGAGAAATGGAAAGCGGCACCGGCAGCGAAGTACTGCCGAGAAAAGATAACGATAGCAATAACAATAACCATCCGGTTAACGGGAAAACATCGTACGCCAAAAGGCAATTGAACAGAAGGAGTGATCCAATTATCAGATGCCCACCAAGTCCAACAGTTAGCAGTGAAGCAACCCATTCGGATCATGACAAAGAAAACTGTCTTGTAAACTGCAGTCTCTTCATCCCTCTGGAACAAGAGTTAAACAAACATTTGCTAGTCAGTGATAAAGATTTCCTGCGGAGCAGTGTTGCTCTCTGTAAGGAATTACAAATTATCAATGACAAGCGAAAAAGGAGGAGGTCCGAGCCAGCAAAGATAAAGATAGAAATAAAGAATGAGCCCGTCATTCAAGAACAAACAATAGTTAGAAATGAAGTTGATAGCCAATCAGAAGTTGAGGTGAAAAAAGAGCCTGTTAATGAGACCAAGGAAGAACCACATTCCCCAGAGCGAACCATCACGGAAGCTGTAACCACATCAAGCAATGAGGATTTGAGTCACAGTCCTGCTTTTTCATTAATTAAGAAAGGTTTGCAAGAGAATGTCCTACTATATGATCCAGCCAGCAAGAAATCTTGGAATGGACTCTCTGATATGGATATGGACTTAAAGGAGTTGGTGTCTAATAATGATAGTAAAAATCTAGCAGCTCTGATATTCGCATCTAATACTTTCCAAATTGGCTGTATGGAAGAGCCAGATCCATCTGAAAGAAACAGTTATTAAAGTATGCTCAAAATGCTTTTTTATAACTGTATTTTGTTACTATTAGTTTAATTTATGTTTTGATATTTTATCAATAATGCAATAAGTACAAAGCCCATATATATTATCTGTCTCAATTAAAAGATCTATTGAGATGAAAATGACAAGAATGTGTACCATATTCACGAATGGACGAGGTTCAGTTACTTTTGAAGTGTAAGTTGTAGCATTATTCCATTTTATTATATCGTGAACGTACATATAATATGTAAAATCGTGTAAAAAGTATCTGCCCTATGATTCTGAGCCAAATAAACGTTTTTCTATGAAAAATCCTTGCTATATGACTCCTATGTACAAACTCCTACAAAAATAGTACAGAGCCTTTAAAATATAGTTGTATTATGTATAAAGCTCTGATTTATACAAAACATATGTGAGGTTTAACTTCGCAGCCGATGTATTAGTAACAATCCATCGAATTAACGTCTCCTCGCTTGTACATCGTTAATATATCATCCAACACAGAGTCGAAGCTATTCGTATACGTCGTTAGCCATCGACTTTTCTCTTCTATGTAAGCATCGATGTCTCGGTTGAAAATCGCTTGCAGAAAACTCTGCCTCGTTACCGATAATATATACTGAAGAACTTTCTCTTCAGACTTTTCCATTTCGCCATCCATTGTCATTGTGTTTTTGTAGATCGATGCGAGAAGATTGGCATCATTTGCATCGACAATTTCTTCGATCACATTATTAGAATTAGCAGTCGAACACCATGAATCATTTTCGGAAACCGTCGGTGGTGGTTTGTGGTAAACAGTGTCAATCGTCGAACTATCTTTCGGTAGCGGTAATACTGGGAAGGGTTCGTTGATTTTGTACTTTAGCAGGAACGTTTTCAATTTCGTGATTATTGCCGCCGACGCTCTGCATACTTCGAAATCACTGTCGTCTTCGAGGCATACTAAAAGTACCTGCAAATCACACTTTCGTGTTAGTCAGTCGCTGTTCATTAAAGCATCGGTTTAGGATGATGCCATCAACCTTAGAATCAACGATATTGGTATTGTAAAAATATTTACTGATTCTAACTTAAACGCATCACCCTTTATATATAATTTCTAATTACGTACTCCTAAACAGCCTTGCCTCGCCAGTTCATCAAGAGCTTTATTTAGTCTTCGTTTTATTTCGGTTTCATTGAGAGCCATAATCTTTCTGTGCTCCTTCGAGAACGTAACTTTCGGGAATGAACCGTCGAGGACGCCCTGATCAGCTAAATGCGATTTAATGAACTGTTTCCAATACTCTAAAACGTTCGTTTTTACTTCCCAATGCAGATCTAAGACAGCTGTCGCTGCCATTGCTTTCGACATGGTACTTATCATAGCCGTTCTACAAAATGCGATGATAGAATTAATTTCTATGGAACACACTCTTCATTTTTGAATTGATTCTACTTACGACCATTTTCTGTGTACGTATAACTCTTTCATTAAAACCACCGCTTCGCGTCTCACAATTGCTTCGCTATCATCATTGAGAAGTTCGATCGCAATATTCTAAAAGTGTAAAACAAACGTCTACGTACAACTTGTTTCTAAAGCAGCATATTAGCTGGTCTTTCCTTACTAGATTACTCTTGCACAGGACCCTTCACTTGCCTTTGAATCGCTAATTCTAACTTCTCTGATACAAAGCGCAGTTCGATAGTGCTAATTCAAAGGCAAGAGAATCACCCTGTACATAAGCACGTAATACATACAGGCAAATTAAGATGTGATAATTTCTCGTCCCATAATTTGTTTATACGAACTGTAGACGAAATGAAAGTTAACGCCGATGCACGAACATAATTTTCAGAATCCGTGGTCGCAACTTCGACCGCCAACGAGAGGAATTCGTTCGCTAATAGAAACTCTTGGAATGCAGGGTATTCTAGAAGACAACAATTACGCTTAGATCATAAGTGTTAAGAATTTACTGGAATAATTTTCGATAAAATACCACTTACTATCTTCCGAGATTACCGCAATAGTATTCAAAACTTCTAAAACACTATCTCTTACTTCCCAGTTGGGATCGTGCAATCTTTTGTATAATGTCGGCCCAATCTCGTTCATATGACTATCGGTATCAACCAATAACACTAGATTGGGCGGCATAAAATTGTGGATTGCTAATTTACAAACTTTCAAAGCGCTTACAGAAATCTACAGCC
The DNA here is from genome assembly GCA_964023945.1 of Ectemnius cavifrons. Classification (NCBI taxonomy): domain Eukaryota; kingdom Metazoa; phylum Arthropoda; class Insecta; order Hymenoptera; family Crabronidae; genus Ectemnius; species Ectemnius cavifrons. Next base: position 7,976,059 of record OZ030383.1, on the reverse strand, counting down.
ATGAAAATTAATTGTTTAGAAAATAGCAGTTTACAAATTGTATGAGAAATTCTAAATTGTAATGACGAGTTTACCATGGGCAATATGCCTGGATGCTTTAAAATTTCCTGCGCAAGTGAGAGGACACATATGGTTTCAACGCATTCTTGCCATTTAAAATTAAACTTCTCTGTCATAACAGCTATCCCGTTTAATAAAGCTGATAATAAGACAGGATTCTCAACTATTGGATCACCTTCTAATATTGACTTGAATACAGGTTTCCTTTGATAATCTACGCTGTTGTTCGACTCAATATTATTGGTCTCCTCTTGGCAGATAGGCACATAATTTCGTAACACATGACATAGGGTTTGGAAAGTTATAACAGCAACATCCTATGAAAAGTGCTTTGTGGAGTACAAGTTTTTATCGGTACTTCAAAACACGAAGTGAAGAAAATACTCACTCTGTCCATAATATCTGCGATTTCAAGAAGATAATCTATAGATACTTTACACATTTGTTCTAATGGTAAGTCACCTTTCCAAATTACGTCTCTAACGCTATATGCCAATCTCTGAATTGTGGTACATGTTACATCGAAAAGCTTGTTAATAAACATGTCAAACATGTCCTGTTTTGCATAATTCTTTTTCATACAGACGCACAAAGGTAAAACCTGGCATAGAAAGTATTAATATCATTACTTTTTTTTATGAAAATTCATTTAAAAAATACTTGGTGTATGAATATACATCTTTCAGCCACTGTTTAATATGAGAGACGTATTTACCATTAAGCAAATTACTTGATGTTCAAACTTGTGATCCTCCGGTAACTCAAATTTACTTAGAGCTTGGAGCTTCTTCCAATATATCATAGAAAGTTTGTTTGTCTTTACTAATTCTATTACATACTTTTTGGACAAAAGCATCATGGAAATATAACACATACTGTATCTACACTTCTGCCACACTTCCGAGTCCAAAACTTTGCTATCTTTCTTGATACCACGTTTCAATTTTAGGAATAAAATAAGTACCAACAACTTATGAACATGTTGCAAGAATTTAGTGCTGATACACGCTTCAAATAATGCCTTGAGCCTCATTTCCAAATTAACAATCTCCTCGAAAAGCTCAGGGATCGTGTTATCTAAACTTTGGAATAAAGTGTTCTCAATAACACCTGTTATCAAGTCCAAAGACGTGCACAATAACTTATTTTGTTCTAAGTAAGTGTCTTCTAAAGCTTGATGGACTTGAGCATCAAACGTATTAGTAATTAATGGTGCAGCAATTGCGTATACAACTTTTTTACAGAAATCAGTGTTGCGTTGTTCATTTAACAACAATGTCCATAAGAACTTTTGGCTCTCACGTGTCACATACATTGTATGATTGAAGTGAGCAAATTTTACTATATCTTTCCAACATCCTATAAAACAATTTAATATATTGAATTAAGTTAACGAATGAGGAAATTTATAGATTGCTTACCAGACTCAATGATCCAATGTCTACCACTTCTGTGACTAATCAAATCAGACAGCATAGTGGTATATGCCATCCTAATCGACGCTGCCAAATCATCCTGCTCTAACTGCAGAATCGAGGAAAGCTTCTCAAACACATTCTGACAGCGCAAGTAATGGAAACTCAACTCGTTTCTTCCGATCAAACCCACGAGCTTCAATGTGAATATACTTATAGACTGCGATGGTTTACAACTTGACTCCCAGGCAGATATTGCCTTCAACACCCACTTTTGAAACACGTCACATTTCTCATAATCACTAGTAGCACCTGCAGTCAGTAATCATAGAACTCTGTATTCGGCGACGAGGCGAACAAAGGGACAAGCAACTACAATTAATAAGAACTGAGTGGATCCTTACAGTTCTTGGTGTTTCCTGAGATGTGTGTAAGCAAAAGATCCAAGTACGTAGTGGAGACCACATTATAGTTCGGCAAGAGAAACAACTCCAATACTTCCGCCAACTTCTCGCTGCTGTTTATCGATGTCATTGTACGTGAAAGCTTTCAATTTCGTGTGCCAAGTAAAGAAAGCAATTGCATCTCACTCTTAGGAGAACCGAAGCGGCATGAAGTGCCGGTGATCGCAAGGAATTGCGGTTAACTCTCTACTACTACCAACGACGATAAGAATCGTGCCAATGATATTTTTTGACAGATACGCTCAATAACAGTTCTCGCACGTGTCAGAGATTAAGCGAAAAAATCACCGATGTTTATTTATACGTGGAGATGGAATGCCCACTTCCGCAATCCGATCGAAACCATTTAACTTTTATCTTAACACTTGTTTGAATAGGTCGACGCGCTCCCGATTTGAAAGTCAGTTTCGCTCGTGTTTGCGTGTAACGATTGAGTCTCGTCAGTAATCTCTGTAATGATTTGGCAGGAATCAATACTTGTATATTTATCATTCGATTCGTTTTAAAACTCTATCATTCTGATTTGCACTATTGCGCCAGTCATTACGTGACTTTGCTGTGAAATAAAGTGCATTGTAAGAGAATAAGACACACACATCTGAGATAGCACAAATTCTCTTTCTCTTTTTGATTATCCAAAGAATATCCAGAATAGGATATAGAATATTTCAGGAATATCCTTGGAGACATAAAAATATGCACAGCTCACATTGATTTGCGTACTTGCATTGTGTAGCTTAACGTGACTTGCATTGATTTTAATAAAAGGAGAAAGTATTAAAAGAAACAAGAAAAAATACACCTCCTCCTCCTCCCAGATAGCACGGACCTCCAAAAGCCAACTGAAAGCGGTCTATTCAAAGTCGACTTTTAGTCCGCTGCAGTAAGATCCCGTATAAGTGAACATATGCAGGTCTCCAAAGTAAGCGCGCTAAAAGCGTGCATTTGGCGTACTTGAGATAGCGCACACCTCCAGAACCCAACCGAATGCCATCTTTTTAAGGTCCGCTTTTTCTCCGCTGTAGTAAGACGGGTAAAAGCGAACCTGTGTAAGACCTCTAGGGGTGAGCGCGGTTACAGCTCGCATTTGGCGTACTACTCATGGATGACTATTGAATGACGCGAATCTGTCATCTTTTAGTTGACCCAATTTTGTCATTTTCAAGTTGACTTAATTCTGTGAGATATTCCAACTTTTCTAAGCGTCGTTGGACTTGCACGCATTACCACATAGATACTTTGCGTTATGGGAAAGCAGTAGTACGGATCGTCTCCTCCTGAAATCGCGTGTGCTCTCACACTTCACCAGTGCCTCAATTTTTGTGGGAATTACAATGTGCTGTTTATGGTTGTGTGGTAGAAAGAGTTTATCATTTATTCTCCCTTAGAGAACAAGATGCGAGGGAACAACTGTACAAATGTACGTTGATCGTACAGGTTATATGTGCGGGCTAAATCCAATTATACTCTATTATTTGACTGTTCGTGACATTACAATTAAGCGAGTATAGCATAGGAAATTAATAATACAAGAAATATAGGTTCGTCACATCTGCTTCGCAAATGTTGAAAGTTGTAAAGTGGGGAATATCCATCAACACGCAACTTTCCTTGTGGACTCGGCAGATTTATGGCCCCGTAATAGCTGCACGGACCAAACACCGAAAACTAAATTACTTTATAGAGGTATGGGTCATCATTGGAGTTGATTTTCAATATATCCTTTAGTATAGGTTTATAATTTTCTTCCGTTTTTAACTAATCTTTCAATCTAACTGGTTCATTCCATACATGTAATGCACCTATATTTCATATGTTTGTAATACTACATTCGAATGTTAATAAATCGAGCAATATTGGGGTGTAAAATGTGTTTCAGAAAACAGAGTTGCAGTGCATTGGGGGAGAGAAGCTTGGAAACATGCGCGGCAGACACTGGCAATTATTGCCAGTAATAGATTAGCCACCAAGCACACCTGGACGAGACAAAACAATTCAATGCCGGTGCAGGAGATGAAATTTATCACCTTATTAACAGATACGTATACTATAGTGTCTTTAACTGGTGGGAAGTGAACCAATTGTATAAAATTTTCACTGTAGTAATTCTTATAGTATAGATAGAAGTAAATTCTTTTTTGCAATGCACGTAGTGCAAAAGTTCATTTTTCGAAGCCTGCGTATTGTTGTTGTATCTTTATGTTGTCCATTGACTAGAGCCATACTTATCAAGTAATTCTTGAGATATGTATAAAACTAATAGCCTCCAGACTATATCTTTACCATAAAGTACCCCATTAAATTTTACTTTGCAAAACTAATTTTCTTTAATACTTTGGTTTTTGCAGAAGCTGTCTCAACAAAGAAACATCCGAACGAAGCTATCCCAGTTTATGGTGAAAACATCTATCCAGAACTGGTTCCAGCAAGCAGGCCAGGCTTGGAAAGACCTTGCGAGAAGATAGTGGTTTTTAAAATGTGTTATATAGTTTTATGTAGTTTTTAAGCTATAGGTTATCATATAATATTTAATTATATAGTTTTTAAAGTGTATATTTTAAGTTTTATTTTACTATTATAAATTTATTATATGTGTAAAAATTGTAATAAGAATGCAACAAAAATTGAATAAATGTTTCATAACTTAAACCTAACTGTATTTAAATTTAAACCTAAAAATCACCATTCAGACCGCTCTTCAATGCTAGCTCGAAGCTGCCGTTTAAACGTCCGCTTTAACTCAACTTTTAGAAGTCCGCTTTAAGTCAACTTCTTTTGGACGCCAATACGTCACTTATATGCGGACATGAGTAAACTTTCAGCGGCCTTCCAGCGGCCTTTCGGTGAACTTTTGGGGTTCCCAAAAACTCCACCTACTCCAAATAGAGCGCGCTTTAAGCGAAGTTAAAGCGGACTTCGTGCTAGCTGGGCTGTTACTATACACACGCATCTCAGCAAGGTCAATCAAGGCAAGACAGAGCAAGATGAGCACGTATTGTGATTTTTGTTATGGCACGTGCACTTTAGTACTCGAACAGTGAAATGTAATGCAATACTTTTTAAAAAGTTTTTTTTGAGTGATAAAGAGTCTTTGAACTTCAAAAAACTTTAACCTCATTAACCTTTGAATCAGGTATTACCGACCATCCCAGCGCGGTCGGTAATTACCGACCAGTCTATCCCATTGTTGGGGGGCGAACTCCGCCCCCCATTGTTTTTTATTTTTATTTATATTTTTTTTTATATCACTCGAACATACTCACTCTAATCTAACAATGAAATAATTCGTCTTCAAATCGTTGCGGTAAGACAGACATCTTTATCTGGGGTATCTACAGGGTGTGATTCGCGTCCTTTTGAATGATGGACTGTTGAACTCCATTCTTTGTACGAGACATATACTCTGAAACCTGCTAAATGTATTAACTTTTATATTTATCTGAAAGACACACGGGTTAATATTACTTCAACCTACATAACTAAGAAAATGCGTCATTTTACAAATTCATCGCCATTTTGCGCTGATGCATCTCGAAGTTATTCCGTGAAAGTGGTGTGGCGGTGTGGCGTGCGGGATACACACCATCCAATTTTCCATTGAGTTGGTTCAGTTGACGGTGAGCCGTGAGCCACAATGGCGGTCGGCTGTAGTTCCCTTTCGGTGTTCAGGTTTTGAAATTCTCCATCATGGCCTTAATCAATCAGCTGACACATTAATTCCTAGTGGTTATTAAATCGTCTGGCATCTATCATTTTCGTTTTGGTACTCACTTTGTCGGAGAGGCCAAGCATCATGGTGAAATTGACAGAAGAGATGGTAGTGGCTCGCACGCGAATGTCCGATTTCTCTGCGGTGAAGAAACTTAATTGCTGGCGAGTATTTACAGTACTTTCGCATTTACCGTTCTGACAAACTAGCAGAATATTTATGACGCGTCTGAGTAATTGAACCTTACCAGTGGAGAGCCGAGAATAAATCGTGTATTTTTACTTTCTTTACAAAGTACTCCAATTCCTGCTGCGACGAAATTATATTAGAATATAAGAAGTGTTCAGTTCGATTGAATCTAATTTAATATCATTAGAAACATTGTTTAATGTCGATGCATTTGTGGAAACAGGGGAACTGAGCTGACTGATGTAAGCATCCTTCGGAAAATGAAAAATGTTGAGGTATTGTCACTCAGGTGAGTAATACATTGGTCATCGTTTTTTTGTTACACAAAGAATGACAATTAATTTAACAAAGTATTTCTGTGGTAAGAAAGAGGCGTATCAATTTTTTGAATATAATTCTAGAAAGATATACGGTAAACTAATTTTTATCAGTTATTTAATAATTCAATATAGTATTGGATGGACAATGCCAGTTTTCCAATTTAAGTCAATCTCAAGTTAAGAATGAGATCTCACTGCATTCCTACTATGGCCATGTTTGTGCGAAACTCAGGGTCAGAAGTACTGCCCACATTGCTTAAAGTTGTTCTACCCACACTTATCTTGAGATGATTGTCGTAGATTTCAGTCTTACCATAGAAAGTTGGAAGTTAATACATGTAAATGTATGCAAAAGGTGTTTCATATGACACATAGAGTATTCTAGTTTTTGACAGAATCATTAACAATGATACAATAACAACAGAAATGAATAATTAATATCTTTTCATATCGGTTTATGATATTTGTTAAAATATTCTTGTTAATAATATGTTACAGCGTAAATAATATCAACACATTGGAGGATTTTCAATACTGTCAAAATCTTCGCGATTTATTTGTAAGAAAGAACAATATTAAAGACTTAAATGAAGTTTGTTACCTCCAATCCTTGCCTAACTTAAAGAACCTATGGCTTGGTGAAAACCCATGTGCAGAAAAAGAAGGGTTTGTGAATTTATAAACCTTTTTAAAAGCTATATTTTGTATTTCTAATATTTATTATATTGACTATCATTCTATTATAAAATGTAGGTATCGACTAGCTGTTTTGAGAGCATTGCCTAATTTAGTAAACCTAGATGACAAGACAGTATCACCAGATGAAGTACAGACAGCATTAACAAGGGGACGTATACTTATTCATCCTGATGAAATGCAATCTTCACCACCGCAATCGGAAGTTGCCACTCCAGAAGTAAGAAAGGTTTCTTTACCTAATATGCTGTTAATTGTATTGGTACTTTTTCAAATAATAATAAAAACAAGTACTGAATTCTTTAACATCGTTCTAATAATTAATGATCCACTAATTCATTTGGAACTTCATCTTACTATAAATACTTGCACACCAGCATGGTGTGTAGCATCATCTTTTAACCAATACCATGTCATTGAATAATTTTTATATAATTAGGATGTCTACATTGAAGAGACAGAGATTGTGAGAAGCAGAAGATACAGTTCATCAAGTGATCAGGTAACATTATGCTTCCTGTGTTCACTTACCTTTCCTTTATTTTTATGTAATAGATCAACAAGCTTTGCAAATTGATGTTGAATACTGATTGTCGAATATTTAAGTGAAAAGCTATTATTGACTTTACAGCGAAGCTTCGAAGAAACGCAAAATAATCAGGTTGAATATCACGATACAGATCGTAGGAACGCTAACTATAATGCCTCGCCTCCGCATAATTATGCTCAAAACACTCAATACGCGTATGAGGTATGTAAATTGATTATTTATGTGCCGTGGAAATTATAATTATATTGTCGTTTTTTGGGGTGTATGCAGGTTGCTTTAGTTTTGTAACGCATACGACGACCAGTAATCCTCATTTTGTAACTTAGCATTTTGTAAAGCCATATTTAACTAGATTAACACTGAGTATGTAATTTTCATTTTGTTATTGGCTCTTTTTACCACACACCCCGTCTCACGCTAACAGCTACAGAATGGGCAGTCAAAGACTCAAAGCAGCGATGACACTGTGCGAATAGAATCGCGCAGCATCAGCGAGACTGTGGCTACTAACACTGTTGAGATAACTAAGGTACATTAGAAAAATTGTGCGGGATTCATGACCAGTAGTGTATTGTTAGATGTACGTAGATACATCATCCATTCCTGCTTTTTGTTGCATCTATCGTAAAGTGTACACCTAATATCGAAGTTATACAATTCACTGATAATTCATGGCTAAATACACCTCTCAGGATAAATAAACACGAACAGACTAACATATTTTCGATTAAATATTCAACAACGTTGAGATGTAGTAACGTGTATCATTTTAGTTCAATTCCTTTGGTGTATAGTGCCTTTTTTGTTTAATGACTCATTAAATAATTATGTGTGCAATAAAAACTGTGTTTCAACAGTAATTTCTCTGCATGATATATTAACTAGTAAACGAACTTGTAGGAATACGATGATCGACCGGCCGTCGCTAAACATAATGGGGAATATTACGAGTCTCGTAATTATGTATACAGTAACAACGAGACATTGCAACGGTCTAAACGACCAGCATCACCCCGAGCACAATATATAGACGAGCCTGTTGACGATAGGCGTACAGATAGAAATAATTATGAGTATGATAACAGAACGAAATCAGAATACGAGGACCATTACGAACACAGAACGAAGCCAGACTACGACGACCAACATCAATTACCACCACAACATCGACGAAAGCCAATATCTCATAATATTGAAAGGGTTGGGCAGCCGTTATAACAAATTTTATTTCTATCTTTTAAAACGTAGCTGAACTTTCCTTATAACTTCCAGTTGTAGAGGCAATTGTATGATGCATGTTACTTGCCACAGTGATACACGCAAATATTTTTGAAGACACTAAATCTGTTTATAGGAGGATTCAGGGCCGGCACCTGGTTGGGTACGCCACTCCGAGAAGGAAAAGTGCAAGCAACAGTTTCACTACCATAGAAGACCCGTAACAAGAGTATGTATCATTAATTAACGAATTTCGCTACTTTATGTGGTACGGGCAAATACTAAGTCTTATATTTTCGTATTTTACAGAATTCCAACATATTATCAGCTGTACTCTGCTTGATAAAAGAGTTAGATTATCCTAGCTTGGAAGTGGTAGAGATGGCTGTCAGGAATCGAATAGACGAACTGGATGAATGATGTTTCTGACACCGTCCCCAAACGGCCCAGGGGACGGTCGTTCATTCAGTAGTGGGTAGCATTTCTTCCATACCTAGCCCGGAATACTCGGATTCTCTTGACTCTACAATAACCCCATGCCACTGCATCGATAACGAGGCGAACTATACTCACGAGCATCATACACTCGAGCGGCATTCGAACGACGACAATAATGATAAACGTCAAGTACGTCGTAATGGCTCTGCCGAGGGTGTGTGCACCACACGAAGTCCGAAGAATGTGTCCATTGACCCGAGTCCTAGGTACCTCGATAATAATCAATGTGTGTATAAATTAAGAGACTCTATGCCAGATAACTTAATGTCCATGATCGCTAACGAGGAAAGGAAACCTAACGATGTCAGAAGAGTAGCAAGTAGCGATAGCATTCCACGCGGTGGTTATACTGGTGTGGTTTTGACGCCAGGCTGTCGAGTTTTGAGTCAGGATTGCATGAGAAGGGCCAAAAGTCCCGATGTTCGAAATAATAGTGTTCCGTTGCGATACATTCAATCGGCGAAGGGAACGTGGACCTATAACTTGTAAGTGAAACTAATAACTTTAACTCAGTCTATAATATCTTCCTAAAGAGAACATTATTACCTCCCAAGAGAACATTTCAAGAAACTGTATCCTAAAATTTGATTGGAGGTACATTACTTCACCCGGTGGTTTCTATGTGAAATCCTATAAACATATATACATATACAAATGTAAAATTTTGAAGCGATTGTGATATTTCATTCAAGAATCGGAAGAATGAATTTAATTATCTCTATGCATTGAATAAGTATACATTCATTTTCGTGAAGTGAAATACTTGCCAAGTACAATATATGAAAATCAAAGTTAATGGATTTCTGGTTTATAGAAAATCTTGTTACATTATTTATTGTTTAACTATATTAGCGTACGATGCCTATTAGATAGTCTATTATGGTACACATAATATCAGTTAATATTTAATTCGCACTATATCTGATATTGCGATATGCATAAACTTCTCCCTCGTTTTACATTCTCTACCGCGGCCCTTCTTTCCACCAATTATTTCTATATAGTAAATTAAAATTCTCACTAGCTAAAATTTAATTTTGTAAATAAGATATGCAATCAGTGGTGAATTACGCGGCGAATTAAAAATGTCCTCGAGGGTAATCATTAAGGCGAGCAATGTGTTTTTCAATTAGTTTTATGTAAAAAGTTAATAAGCTTACTTGTTTTTGTGTGCAATATTTTACGAAAAGCGGCGCTTTGTAACTGCGTGAGTGCGAGTGTACAAGGTATATCTGCAGCTTTTGCATTTGCAATCTTACCCGTACTCGCAACTGTACCGAGTACTGTTAGGCAAACTGTATCGGCAGTCTACAAATCTACTTAACAAAATCCAAGTGAAACTTAGCTTATTTAATTCTCTTTTATCGTCGTTAATATTGGAAATATACTATTCTTTGTTATTCGATGTGCGCGCTGATGTATTGTATAAATAACAATCCTATGCGAAAATACTGATTCGTGATGTAACCGAGTACTTAACGCGATACATGAATTAGATAGTAAGATCAAGACGAATACATACAGGGGTACTTGTTCCAAGAGCTTGTACACCAATATACATATAGATCCACAAGATTAGACTGACGAAGGTACACAGGGCATATTTTTCAAAATGACCCCATCTAATAGAAACGCTGGTAACTTGATGCGAAGGAAATGAAAAGGGAAGAAACGATGCAATTATTTATACCATAATGAAACCGTTCCAAGGAAGTGAGCCAGCAATTCGCAAGGTAGATTTAAGATATTTTATAACAGTGCGAAATGCATCGTCGTGTTTTGTTAAGAGTAACCGTCCAATTGTATTACTTTCTAGTTGATTAATGTTATTGTTATTTGTACTGTTACAAAGGGCGATTATTAATGATTAATTCAGGACCTGTTCTAGTATGTGGCACACAGAACACACATTTTTTTGACAGATTTGAATATAAAAGATATGAAATGAAATTATATAATAAAGGAGAGACCTGATACAGTCGACTTCTACTTCATATTTTGCGGAATTATTTTAACTGACCCTTATTAGGTATAGATGCGTATCGTTACCGCGCCGTCTCTATACCGGTCACTGCTTAATTGTGTACATTATTGTTGTTAGGACAACCATGGAATCTTTTATAGTTCTACGTGTTCTTAAGGCATACGTGTACCTCGCAGCTACAATAATTCTAACGTTCGCAGTATAATTTAATAAAACATGACTTTACACGGGACACCGTTACTTTACTTGAATATGGGTGGTGAAATGTTGTACGTTTTACGACAGAGACTAAAAGCGCAACAAATTAGTGTTGACAAGACTATACAAGGCGAGTAGTATTTTGTGTTGACTGAGATTTGCAATAATCATAATCAATTGCTTATTACCTTTACGTCTTTCAGTGCTGGATGATATAATAACAGCCCTCCTCAATCCTAAATTACTATCATCGTTATTCGAAGTAGCACCTCTAGTTAGCCTATCATCGCTTCGCTCTACCCTCGAGACTGTAGTTCTGTCCTCTATCATGAAGCTTGATAAGAACAGTATGAACAAATTATTTGACTTGATGATTACAATGGTGAAGTATCAATTAACAGCAGCTACTGGGCCTAGAGAAGTAGTCCTTTTGACATTAAACCATACTGATGCAATGCGCGATATGGTAACTGATACGAATGCTCAGGATGCAGTAGGATTAGTACATCAACTGGTGATCGACGTGAGCGCTTACCACTTACATTCTCCCTAAATTATCTTCTTAAGTATCCTAAATAATAGTTACACAGTTTTATGGCAGTTTAACTTGTGATGAAATCTGGAGCATCAGAAATCAATGCCTGCAGGAGCTGTCGCCTTACTGTGTAAGAGTATCTATTTTGCTAAGGCTCAGACTACAAAATGATGATTGCAGTTTTAATATAACTTCGCTGAAGTACGATGAAAGGTACGAGGAGAATCGTGATTCTTTCGGCCGGGTGAAGTTATGCGATTTAGATCCCAAACACTGCGTTGGTTCACTCAATCTTTTTGGTGATCGTGTAACACAACTTGGCAAAAATATGTATGTACATCCTAATGGCGTAAATGTACTTCAAGAAATATTTTAAGCGAATGAAAAATTGTTATATGAACTTGCAGATATTCTCCGATTTACGGAATGCCCACACAGTTAAATAACAGACGGTCAAATCAGAATTTCTTGAAAGACTGCGGTACTAAAGCGGAACTTGGTATGTTAGCTGCTCAATTAGGAACTGAGGAGCCCACGTACCAAAGACCGTTCACATTGAACTTATTCTCAAACAATGATAACGAAACTATGATGGAAAGGGAAGAGTATACTCAGAGTAATAGAAATGATGAGATACATGATATGAATATCAACGAGGAATATAAAAGTCAACTACATAGCGTATGCGCTGATTTTTTTGGAAATTGTCAGGAAGTACAAGGATATAGTATGGATTTACTAGATATGTTGGATAAAGTCGAGTAATAGCTTTTTCCACGACCACAATATGATAGTAACCCGTGATTTACTAACACTGTGGTTAAATCATTTTTCTTACACTCTTGGTTATAGCAATTTTATTAAAATCGCTATATTATAAGTCACTTCATGCAACGTTTACAGGATATAACTATTTACGAGTTCTAATTATTTTTCACCGGTACTTACAGCTTTATACAAAAACTTAATTAATTCTTTGTACAAAATATAAAATTCGAAACTCTAAGTTGTCATTCTTTATATGCCTAGAGAGAAATGCTGCGATATTTAACTATATATTTATATGTTGTATTACTTTATTAGGACATATCCAAAATATATTTTATGCCCGTTTGTCCTTTAGGATTAAGCGCATTCATAACGGCCTCCTTATAATCATCGAACGGTACAACTTTGAACGGCGGTGCTTGCAGTTTCTTACTTTTGAAGAACTCACCTAATTCATACAGCATTGTTTCGCGTTCTTGCGATTCCAAATTTGCATTTGTCCACGCAGTCATCCAGAATCCTTTTAGAGTTGCATCCTGCAAATATGTCGGAATAGATTAGGCTATTTTAAAATGACATAATTCAGAAATCAAAGGAGAATCTACCTGGAAAATAAATGCAGATGCAGGTGCAATTATTGGCTCTCTGGACATGGCACCATATGTTACCATTGTGCCTCCATGTGCGAGGTGTTTCATAGTGTAAGAGCCAATTTTACCACACACACAGTTAAGAGCCAATTTTGGTGCTGGCAGTTTTGATTCTTTGAAAATATTAGTTGTTCTTACTTCAGCCTCTGTTAGCACTTCATCTGCACCCATACACTTCAGTTGGTTCTGCAAATATTTTCTTGCGTAATATCTGGGACTTTTGTAAAGCTACTGGACAATACATTGTACATTATGTACCTTAAGTTCATCAATATCTGGCCTATCCCTAACAATATTAACAGACTTGTAATTCCATATTTTACATAACTGTATGACCATCTGTCCTACTGCTGAATTACCACCATTCTGAATAACAGTATCCCCTGGTTTCAATGGGACAAAGTCCTTCAGCATTCTGTACGCCGTACATGGGTTCACATTCAACATACTGGCTTCTACAACACCCAAGTCTTTTGGGATCTAAGAGAAGACTTATATATTATAATACTCTGCTTCATTTTTGAAATTGCTTAGGATCTAAATACACATAGTTTAGCACCTTCAATACAGAGTCTGCAGAATAGTTGGCTAAGACTCTCCATGTCCCTTTATTCACCCCATTCGGTATAACTTTATCTCCAATTTGAAATTTTGTGACACCTGATCCAACAGCTGCTATCTCTCCAACACCTTCGTTGCCAGCTATAGCAGGCAAAGGTGGTTTACTGGGATATTTTCCCTGAATTGTGTTTATGTCTGCTGGATTCACAGGTGACATTAACCACTTGACAGAAACCTATAAAGTAGAAAGTTGAGTCGCACTCGATAATATGTTGTTGAAATAATTTAATTCTTCCATTATATAGGGTTTAAGTGTGAGTACCTGTCCTTTGCCGGGTTGTTCAACATTTTCTGTAACAACTTCCAGCACATCAGCTGGCTCTCCATAACCCTTATAAAGCAAAGCTTTAGAAGTTTTCATTTTCATGGCACTCATCTGTCGTATTTCAAAAAATTTCGTACTAATTGATTGGACTGAAGGTGAGAATAATCGCTTCGCAAACATGATGATCCTGGTAATTTGCCGGTTGATAAATTACAATTGATCACGAACCGGCCGGCTAGCAGGTAGTACATGTGTGTGCAAAGTTCGATGTCAACGACGTAATACGTAATCAAGAACAGCAAAAAGAGTTGCTTACGATTAATCTAAAAACTAATAATCTATTTCCATTATTTTTACTCATATACTCATCAATTGTATACGAAATAAAGATAGTATCTTGTTTTAGAGCAACCCAAAGTATAATTTAGTTTAAAAATTAATAAATTTGAATATTGCATTGTGTAATTATAAACTGTTACATGTTTACCAAACGCAGATAAGCTTTTGTCTAATGTTTAGTTGATTTTACTACATAAAGGATCTCAAGGACACAAAGCATTTTATACACAAATTTATTTTAACTCTCCCCGAAGGACTTAATGTAAGTTTTGTACTTAATTACTTAAATCAATATTATTCTATTCACATTTGTCAATTGGTTAAACCTATGGCTGAGAATGTACAAAATATTTGGGAATCAATGATCAATAATAATCAATTCATCAATGCCCCAATCTTCATAACTGTTGTCAGGTAAATATCGTCGAATTACAATCGGGATCTTTCTCTGTTTCAGCTCTTTCATTGCAATTTGAAGGGGATCTGTTTCTCCTTCGAGTTCAACCATCACTGGAGCACACATTGCTATCTGCAATGCCCTTGTCCCTAAAACCCGTGCCCTCTCGTACCTGTAATGATATATATTAGTACAATGTTCTGTTGCATATATTAGTTTCGCTTATGTACTTTGTCATATATCTTGTTGTTATTCTTTTAGATTTCTGTGCTCCTCCTGAAACTTCTCCTGGTGCCATCACCACGAAATTCTCTCCATCCTCATCTTGCGGTTCGAGCTCGATGTTGTCATCGTCGTCAACATCATCGAAATCGTCAACTACCCTGTTTAATAATCCAAGCTTCAATTAAAAGATTCTAATTCATAATATAACAGTACTTATTGCAAAATACGTATTAGATTCGTAAATGATTATTATATAGTAAATATGAACGTGTATCTGGGTTATGTTTTGTGAGGTTGCATATTCTTTAGGAATACTTACTCATCCCCGTCAAAATCGTCATCAGCCATCGTTCACTAGTTACGTTTCACTCTTCAATTAGAGAAAATAGTTGTTCTTGTCGCACAAAGGACACTCTTTAGTTGTTTGCAAATCGGAAACGTAGTGCGAACCGCCTGCAATCGTGCACAATCGTAAACCACAGTATAGAGTGACATCTAGGGGATGACGGAACGTCCACGCCAACAGCCTTGAGCTGCATCAAAACCAATCAAAACGTGCCTCAGCTAGAACAAGGGATCTGAGTCAAGTGACCCTACTGGTTAGTCTATATACTGTGGTCCGATAGATATGTTATGCTGCGTAAGATAGGTTAGTATTTAGCCAGCGTCAACTCCTGTCACGCACATCGAAATCCAATATTTCTAAGATCATCTATTTTTCAAAAGTACAAAATGCAGAGAGAAGAGAAACAGTTAGACTCCGCCTTAGAGGCTATCATTATGCGAGTAAATGACTTGAAAAATGCCATTGCGGCGATGATATTTAAATTAGAGCACGAATACGAGACTCTAAACTGGCCCAATTTTCTCGACAATTTTGCTCTCATTTCCGGACACGTAAGTTAATGTTTTCTATCAGTCGAAATATAACTTCAAATTATCTTTTGAAAGTATGCAATTTGTGCAGGTCACGGGTTTATCCAAAATACTTGGTCACGACAAAGCACCAAACTTACGAAACCTGACTGTACTGCCGCTGAGACTGAGCCCTGAAAAGGATGAGGAATTATTGCGCCTCACCGAAGGCAGAATACCAACATTCGCTCATGACTTAGTGCCGGATTATCTCAGAACCAAACCGGAACCGCAAGCCGAACAGAAGATGTTGCAGTTGGAGACGAAGGCTGCAACTTTGAACTACGATACCGCGCACGTACGACAATTCTTCTTTGAAAGCCTATAATTAATCAATGAACATTCCCCATTACATTAATACAAATTGAGTGATAGTATAATACGATGATATAAAAGACCGTTTAAAGTATTATATTTCTCTGTTAATGTGCTAACTAATCCACGCCTAGGACTACAATGTAAGCTACTATCAGATGGCTCTTAGCTTTTAACAGTTCCATTCGCTTTGGATATGTTCTCCTCCTTTTCATTATAAGTATCAAACCCAGTTTCTTATACCACTTTCTATGTACAATACCCCTTTGCATTATCCAGCGAGTGGAACAAGTGAGGAGCAGTAGAATGGAAAGAAATATATTATGTATTTTACAGAAACAAGTGACCCAGTATACAAAAGTAATTAGTCACGTATGGGACATAGTGAACAAAGCACGCGAAGAATGGGAAAGCGAAGCTGGATCAAGAGGAACTCAAGCCCAAACAAGTAGTGCTGCAGACACGCATGCCCTTGTAGCTGCTGTTGGAATGGGGAAAGGCTTAAAAGTAAATATATCGGTGCAACAGAAGATGAATTCAATTCATCTAAGAAGAAACACTTTTAACAGTATAAAAAAGTGTTTCTTCAAGAATTTAAAAAAAAAGTCTACTCGAATCGATCTGGTTTTCTTTCTAATTGAAAGTGGACTCATTCGAGATCGTACAAACAAATCGTCATAATAGACGATTAAACAAATATGGTCGACAAATTAATTTGCGCAATTTCGGCGCAGTTACGGCGTTTGCATGATTGTGATTGCGATGATGATCCAATCAGTAAATGTGTGAAATCTACTTAAACTTTATCATATAGATCTTTTGTTCCCGAATTTTATCCACCGAATTTATCAAGGCTATCAATATCAAACACGCTTTGTTTATCATTAGCATACAGAGCTATACGTTTAATTTTTTATTGCCGAATACCACATGGTTTTTATGTTACCCGAATTGCGTGCAATGAAGAAAGGGTATTCAGAAATAAAAAATATATATGGCTCGATATATTAATAATATACATGCCAAGTTTCATTTTCATAGCTCTGATACTTTTTCGAGAGAAATTCCTGAGGAACACTTATTTTCGATTTTCTTAATGTAGAAAACATCTCCAGCGGAACACACCCTGTATTTCAATGAAAGGGGTTCTGCTATATATATTTTATTTTTATATAGTCGGATACTGTGCAGATGGTTCAGTCTGGTGTGAGTCCTGTGCCTGGAGGTATGATGGTTGGC
Source organism: Ectemnius cavifrons (assembly GCA_964023945.1). Taxonomy (NCBI): domain Eukaryota; kingdom Metazoa; phylum Arthropoda; class Insecta; order Hymenoptera; family Crabronidae; genus Ectemnius; species Ectemnius cavifrons. The sequence continues at coordinate 7,958,489 of OZ030383.1, read as the reverse complement.
AGACCTGGAAGTCAGCAGAGCCCTGGCCAAGGACCCTTAGGAAATCCGCAAAGTAAGATAGCTTCAAACTATTACATTACAGTATAAAACTCTGTCCTAACTGGAGAAGCAACCAGATGCTTTTTTGATATCGCGAATTTCTAGACAAAACTTCTCGGTTCTTACAGAAAATTTTTTAAAGCTGTTTTCTGTTGCTAATCATTCAACTTGTTCCATATTACTAGTCACGTTTGAAATTTACAAGCGATCAGCAACAGAAAGTTCCTCATTGTTGCTCCAAACAAGACAACTTAACATTCATTGAAAAAGTACAAAATATAAATTCTGGAAATTTTTGTATTTCTCAGTGGGACAAATGAGCAAAGCGCCAAGTGCAATTAAGACGAATATCAAAGCTGCTTCGCAAATCCATCCATACAGATGAAACTATAAGCAACTATATGGTATACCTATTTTTTTTCTACAATTTGTAAATAAGTTATTGATAAGTACAACAAAAGTGTGTGAAGCCCCAAGAAATATTGCGTGGTGGACTTTTAGAGTAAAAACAGAATAATATACATATGTTTTATTGGAGTAATTCTATCGATTATTTGTCACCTTTTCTGTGATACAATTGCATACGATCGAGGGGATAATGTTTTGTCCATTGCAGACACAGTCTTTGCCTTGAAACCCTGTTCTTTCAACCAGCAAAGTCGGTCATTCAAAACTAATGACTCTGCCGGTGCCTGCAACATCAATTGCAATCCCGTGTATATTTCGGCCGCTTTTAATTTATCACAGTGTTTGTTCCACAATTCCAACATATTCGCTTCGTGGATTTCGGGTGTGACAACATCACCTAAATATTTTTTCTGTAGTTCCACAAGTATACAACATCGACTGAAACGTTTGTTTTTTTAATACATATATTACCTTGCGATTGGTGTTGCTCTGGAGATATAAATGTATATCTTAACAAAGCATCTTTGATATAATTTCTAAAGCTTGAACACTGTGTCTTTCTCGTTCCTTTCTGAACTCGCTTCTTAAGGGAATATCCATCTGAAATTATGTTGCGTTATGATTCTAATAACAAGACTACTTGGTGGGATAATGCGTCTGCGTTAGAACCAGCAAGTACTTTCACCCGCTATTAATTTTCTGAATTAAATAATTTTGTCACATTTATTGATGCCTATTAGTTCCTCCAGATTAACATATGCAATAAAAAAAAAATCGAGAACCACTGAACGAATTATAATACGGTTTTCTCTTCTGTAAAGAATTATATTGCAGTATATGCTACTTATTAAGGGTCCTTGTTAATGTACACACAAATTGACACCAGAGTAAAGCCGAATAGGACAGCCAGTGTATTGTATAGTACCGAAATCGTTGATTTACAGGCAAACGCATCACCCTACAATAATTACTTTTCCTACAATACTTACTTCTACGAGCGTAAAGTTCAAGCACACACCGAGCAAGAACATGAAATGAGTGGGCGTCATGAGTTTCTTGAGACATATTATCCCACCTTTCAGCCGTCTCTTGAGACGCCAGTCTTAAGAAAGGCTGTCTCAAGAAACTTCCGATATCAAAGTCCAAACTTTTAACAGTATTTTGCAGACAACGGGATAAAGGAAAATTTCCAAAGTATTGCTTCTCGCAATATTTTACATTACTCGAAAGCGCGAGTTTATGATAACAACAAGAAATCAGAATTAACGTACGCGCTTTTTCCATACGCGCAAAAATACTCGCTGCATGTATGCTGAGATCACCGCAGGCATGAAGGCCAATAAAACAAACGTGGCTTGTTTCTGGGTATTCATTTTCTATAATTGATTCTATATCTTCCACTGAATCGCTTCCCAATTCGTAACAGGCGTATTTCACGTGATTTTTAGAATCTGGGTATAGTCTGTTCTGTCTAGCTTTTGCATTCTTCACATTGAGTTCACTTCTTTCGAGACCGAGAACTTTATATCCATGCAAGTGATACAATAATTGGCAAACGTATCCCTATGTGAAACAAAATATGACGAATTAGTTAGTTTTACTTGTTGGTTAATGAAAGTGAAATATTTACCAAACCGGAACCAAAATCGACAATAACGTCAACACCTCGGAACGCGCATTCGGAATGAACCAAATTCGCCAAACTTATTACTTCATGCTGCTTTTTATGGCTTAATCCTATTGTGAATTGTTTAGGAAGTTGTACTGGTATTATAGGATTGGATTCCGGTAAAAGATTAACGTTTTCACAATCTATTGCAAATGATTTGAGGGTGTCCGGTAACTGAAACTAAAGAACGAATCAGACAACCCCTTTTAATCAAACGAATCTTATGATTCACCAACCTCTGACGCCCGTTGTATGACAAAGTCATTAAGCTCATTGTATTCTAAAATCTGTAATGCGTTGAGCCAATCTTTCGGCATAGCTTCTAATGATCCGGCAACTAATAATTCCGTAACGGGAACATTATAGAGCCACTGCGCTCGGTGAAACAAACGGAGTGCATCGGTGAAGTACTTATTTTCCGAATTATAATTGAATTCCCCCATTGAAAACTAAAATCATATAAATAGCATATTATTTAATGCTGAAATATTATTTATGAAATGCAGACGATATAGAATAATGCTTTGTGATGGAATAATAACTATATAATATTTTATTCTACAAATATATTACAATATTTTTGAAAGTGCGAACTTTTATTGTACAGTGTTTAATTTACATCTGACTCCATGGAGAGTGTGGGCCAGCCAAATACTCGTATTGCGTTTTTAAAAAAATAGCTGAATATATGTTAGTCTGCCTGCTAGTCTCATTCACTCTCTACAGTCCAGTTTTCTCCTTTCCTCTGTAACAGTTCTGCGTTAGCTGGCCCAATTAACGCACGACCAATTTTAAGATGATTTTTTTCGGAATCCAAGAATTTCTCGGCAACGCGGATGAGATCTTCTTTGGTCGTTGACTTGACATTTTCAATCATTTTCATGCGCATTTCGTCGGTTAAACCGTCCAAAAATTCTTCCATGCCTTTGCCACTTGGTGTTACTGGGGCACAGAATTTCTGAAGTACTTGCAATTTTGCCTGATGCAGATCATTGTCCGATAGAGAATAATTTCGCACAAAGTCTGCGGTTTTATCGAAAGTATCAAAAGTGCGAATGGAATTTGGATCCCTGTACGAATAAAAGAAAAATACACCATTCGCCGAAAGTGTAGCACCGCCGCCATACGCTCCGCCCTTTTCTCTTATTTCTGGGTGCAAGTAGACCGATGAAATCAATGCAGCCAGTACGCGTAGTGGCGCGTGTTCCGGATCATTGTATGGCACTGTTAATATAGCTTTCGACGCATAATTAACATTGTATGGTAGAACATGATGAATCCCTTTATTCGTACCATCTAAATTCTGGGCACTCGTCATTACGCGCGAACTTGTACAGGAGCCTTTTACTGAACTGTAGAAACTATCAATACTGCTGGCAATGTCTTCCACACTTTGCGATGTGTTCATAGAAGATCTAAGATGCTGTTTACTTAAAACGAATTTCGAGATATCTTGTAGTTGACTTAGTGTATGACTGAAATCTTTTTGTTGCGCTATCTTCTTCATTTTCTTAATATACGATAAGCCTGATAACTTTTCTTTGAGCGCATAACTTGGCGAAACAAGACTACCTGCACTCTGCATCGCATAGGAATGTCCGGTATTCGCGATACCCTCTACCAAGTCAGCTGCATTAGATTTAACTATTGTTTCGAATCTCGTCACATCGGTGAGCGTAACATTGTTAAATAATTCACTCCACAGTTTCCACATATCCGGCAAATTACGATCCAAACATTGCGAGGAAATTAGCAGCCCCTCTTCGTGTTTCAGAAAGTCGGTTTTGTCCGTCGATACATGAGTGCAGAAGCCGAGTCCATTTGTCTTAAGCTGTACCAGCTCGTCAAAGGCTCTGTAGTCGTGATTCTTTGTACCCATTTGTGTAACAGTGTTGCAAAAGAGCGGCAACAAGTCTTTCAATTCTGCTGGGATGTCTTTTGTGTTAATGATTCCTCGGTAATAGCAAAGGCCGTTTGTGCTCTCTTTGTACACTGTTAGAGGAACAGACGAGACTTTGGCGGATGTGCCGGTGCTTGCCAACTTTATCGGATCTATATCTTTCATTTCCAGCATCGGAAGAACATGCACGTTTTCTTCTTTCTCTTGTTCCGCGCGTAGTACTTGACCATCGAGATAAATCTTATCCAAGTCCTCTTGTGACAAATTTGCTAATTTCCCTTCAAGTAATTTCTGCTCGGTAGCCGTTATCCGATTGATGTAGTCTTCCTTGGGCAACATAGTGAAGACTAGCTTGTGTCGATTCTGTATCAAATATTTCTCAACTAATTCTTGAATATGTTTAGGATTTCTCTTCATTTCTGCTTTGAAGGACTGAAGCGTTTCATTTATCTTCAACGTATTCATTATATCGCCGTCGTGATTCCACCGCGAATTTATGCCATGAAGCAATTGCAGACCAAAGTTACTAGGTATATGTTTCATCTTTAATTCAAGACTATGAACAGCAGCCTTAACTTGCTGCTCCGTAAATCCTTCCTCGGCTACTTTGTGAAGCGTTTCCTCGAATACTTTCTCCACCTGCTCGAAACTGTCTGGCTTCACTCCTGATAAACTGAGAGCAAAGGGCACATCCTTTGTGAAAGTATGATATCCTGTTAATGGACCAAATGTTGTCCCAAGCTGCGATTCGATCAATGCTTTGTAGAATGGAGACTTTGGACCATCTAGAAGCAGATCCGCAGCTATATGCAAGTCAAGACATTCTTGAACATCGCAGATATCATTACACAGATAACCAATCGCGATAGTTCCTGATCTACTTGGATCTGGATTTAATGGATTAGGTTTACACTCGATCTGACTATGCTTCGGTGCGTTCCAACGTTTTTCTCCTGGCACTTTAGACATGGAAGAGTCAATTTTATCGAATGATGAAAGATATTCTTCATTAACGTACTGAAGATGTTCGTCCAAAGGAAGCGAGCCATAGGAATATAAACGAGAGTTGGAAGGATGATAATAAGTTTTATGGAAATTCACTAGATCCGTATGCTTCAGATTCGGAATTACCAAAGGATCGCCGCCCGAGCATACACCGTACGTGTTGCTCGGTAAAATTTCATTGAAAAACTTATATTGAAAGAGATTCTCATTCTCGCTGAAAACACCTTTCATTTCATTGAAAACGACTCCTTTAAAAATTATAGGCGAACGTTTGTCATCCACGTTCGTATGCTCCAATCGCCATCCTTCCTGTTTGAAGTCCAGCTCTCTGAGATTCGGACGGAAAGCAGCGTCCAAGTAAACCGATCTCAAGTTATTGAAATCCTTGTTATTCACTGTGGCGAACGGATACATAGTGTAATCGAATCCGGTCATTGCATTCATGAAAGTAGCCAATGATCTTCTAAGCATCTTGAAGAACGGATCGCGGCAAGGATACTTCTGCGAGCCGCAGAGTGCCATGTGTTCAAGAATGTGAGGCAAACCAGTGGAGTCAGTAGGAGTTGTGCGAAATCCGACGCAAAAGGCATTGTTTGTATCGTCTCTGGCTAAATGTAGATATTGCGCGCCAGTGTCCAAATGTGTTAGTTTCAAAGCGACCAAGTCAAACACTTCGATCTTCTCGACATCCTCCACCATGAAACCATGAACAACTGCGCCAGGCTCAAACTTCTCTAAATTCTTGTCAGCCAAGAACTTTGCGTACACCGGCTTATGTGTAACCTTCTCTTGCGAATGATAGCCGGAACACAATTGATACGGTTTCGTCAATCCTCGACGTAGAAAGGAGTTATTCAACTTCATTAACCGCAGCATCGTTCTTGGATATTTGTGTCTCACCTTTCGAAATTATATATCTAATTCGCCAATGATGTAGAATTGGTACGAATCAGCTGACCGGCGTTAAAATTGGAGAACCTTCTTTCTCAAACTTGACCGATATTACGTAAAAACAAGAATTCCCACTGTAAAGCCGGCAACTCTCAAGGGTGACTCAAACGATAAGTTACCATTTCATTCTTTCCTTTTTCGATTTTCGAAACTCGACTCAAACCCACAGAAACATCGCACGCTTCACTTCCATGATGCAATCGGATGCATGTGCCTCGATGCGAGTATGAATTTCTGCATGATCGATAAAGCGCAGCAGGGTTCGACTTCAGCCGACATTCGGCCTATCGAACGAGGGCGGATAGGATTTTCAAACGCAAACTTGAATAACCGACCAACCACCAGGCGCCGTTAACCAATACCGGCCAATGACGACGGAGATGCGCGCTCACCGAACGGTGCGGACACAAGCGACGACGGCGTCGACAAGAATCGTCACATAAAAACTCCGGTCGAGCAAGAGTGACTAATATTTAAACGCGGTGAGATTCTACAATTAATAACTCGTACCTCCGGAAGAATGACTTATCAAGCTCGACTGAGAGCATAGGTGTAACTAAAAGGTAGCGAGGCAATGTAAGAGAGTAGTAATAAGAAGTAAACTCGATCACGACAGACTTGCATGGAAACAGGCTTACGACACGTCGAGAGAAAGCGGAGAGCGGAGGGTTGTCGGTGGCGACTCGGCGAGCGGCTGTAAACGAAAGCGCAAGGTCTATGCCGAGAGAAGAACGCGCAAAGCAGGAGCGCAAAGTGCTGGGTTGGTAGGCGCCCTGGTAGAGCATCAGACCGTCCACTAATCGCAGGAGTGCAAGTGGTGCGAGGCTTGCTCAGGATGGCTCGGCTCTGAGTGGCTGTGAGTGCGGCTAGAACATGCCGAGTGCCACTGGCATCGAATCTCGGCTGGGATCGTTATGACGGATGCGCTATTGTACGCGCTTGTCGGCGAGTTGTCGGTCCGCGCGAGTGGAGCCTCTCGAATGGCGCTCGCGTACCATCACCGGGAGTGCAATGCTAACAAGTAGTCCAGCTGACTCTGAGAAAATGGTAGGGCAACCGCCGCGCGCGGCTGCTGCTAGCTCTTTCGACTCTTTCCGAGGATAAAGTCGAGCCGCCGCCGCCGCCTCCTACGTCGGCGAGAGCACGGGCTACCATGAGTACTGATAACCATGATCAGTCGAAGCCCTGCGTCAGCAAAGCACCCGGGAGGAGCGAGGCCAGCGCCGACGAGAGCGCGTTCGACGGCAGGCGAATCAAGAAGGAGCGCGCCGACCTCCTCCCCGTGGAGAATGGCGAGGCTGCCCGGCCGAATGCCGGCGCCAACGACAACAAGCTCCAGCCGCCGCAGCATCCTCCGATGCAGCGCCCGGCTACCGGCTGCAGGTTCTCCAACGGCTTCCACGACGGCGAGCCGCTTCAGGAGATCATCGCGGCCAAGTTCACGGCCCTCGCGAGCCACGGCACCACCGGCAAGCACGAAAAGATTCGACACATGATCGAGGATAGCATCAGGTTCATCTCGCCCTGCATTTCCTCCCTCCCTCTCTTTCTCTTGCTACCTATGCTTATCAACTCTCTTCTTCTCGCTGCCGCCAACACCCCCCCCTCTCGCTCTCTTTTGCTCTCTCTCACTCTCTGTCTCTCTTTCTGTTGCTCTCGCTCGCTTGCACGCGCCAGCACATGCATAACTTGTCTCTCTCTCTCTCTCTTTGATTAACCGACGTCTCTTTTGGTGTTCGCTCTTTGCCCGTCTTTCTCTTTTACCTTTCGTTACCGATCGTCGTTCTTGCTTCTGCGATCGGTAGTCGCGTTTCTAGTTTGAATTTTGTTCTCACTCCTTTAAATCCTTTTTCCCATGGTTGAGTCGATTTACGGTACTCCGGGAGGTTTGAAAGTGTAGGAATTTTAGTTTGAAGTATGACCGTTTTCTCACAAGATTTCATTGACTGTTTTAATTGAGAAAAAATAGGAAATGTGCGCGATCGTCGTGCGATCGTTTGCGCGCATCGAAAGCGTCTGATAAGAATGCGATTTAATCTAGTATTTTGGAGCTTGATTAAACCAATTGCTTTCTTATTAGTGTCTCCCCCTCCCCCTCCCTTTTTGAGAGACGGATTTTGTTAGCAGTAGTGAATTTTCGTATCATTCTCGCTTTTTCTTCGATATCGGTGCTTCGATGTTCGTTACTAATGTGTGCATACACTTTGTTCCACAGTGATGAGTCGAAGGCGCGAATCCAAGAGATCTTTTCACAAATTGAACAATTGAAGATAGAAGAGAAATTATTGCTGTACCTGAAACTTCCACTATCATTGACTAATACAGGGGGAACTGTCGATCCGTTAAGACAACCATTAAATCCATTAGGCAATCGCTATGAAATTCATCAGACCATTATGTGGATCAAGACGCATCTGGAAGAAGATCCCGATGTGTCTTTACCAAAACAAGAAGTTTATGACGAATATAAGTTAGTATATTCTTATTTAAAAAGAAGAAGAAATTACATTATTGGTAATCTTGAATGGAGTTGACTAAAATCTTTCATTTTCCATAGTATGTATTGCATGCGGAATTCAATGAAGCCTTTGTCAACTGCTGACTTTGGGAAAGTTATGAAACAAGTGTATCCGCGGGTGAGGCCTCGTAGATTGGGGACTCGTGGCAATTCGAGGTACTGTTATGCTGGGATGCGCAAGAGAGTCAAGTTAGAACCACCGACGTTGCCGAACATATCGGGATCTGAAACTGTAAGACATTACCAACGAATGATTGGATTTGTTCATTTGTCTTGTAAAGAAAACCATAAGTTTTGTCTATCAAACGTAACTAGTTCTTGATAGTGAGTTTAATGTTATAGGGCGACGAGGTGGATGAGAATATTACTGAGGAAATGTTAGGTGCTGCGTCTATATTAATCAGAGAGTGGGCAGAGAACCTTCTAGGCATAAAGTTTCCAACTTTGAGTGCCTTGGCTCGCCATCTTGTTGATAATCTTTGCGTTGATACACGTTCCCTGGCAGCTGTTTGTATCTTATGTGCTTCCGGTGAATCCAATACAACAACGAATAAAGGCTTGTTGATTATCATACACTAACTTATATATATATATATATATGCTTAAATGGCACTTAGAAAAATGTAATTTATTCCAACAGAATCAGTGGCAGACATTCCAGGGACAGCATTGGCTGGGAAAACTGGGAAACTACGAGAAGCACAATTACAGCTGCAACGCAAACTCCAACAGCGAGAGCATATAAAGGATCAAAAACATCGGCACCTCGACCAAGTAGTGCAGGTGGAGCTAGCAATGAGAATTAATTCTTCATAAGAAATCTGTTAAGATACAACAATTCCAAACACATTAAAACTATGTTTCAGAATCAGAACAAAGAGAAGACTGTTGATAATAAAGTTGGGGTTAACAAAGGAAGTAAGAAAGCGAAGTCCAATCAGTCGTCTCAAGGTACAAATGCATCTGGTGGGCAAAATGCATTAAGCAAGTTGAGTCTGCCTGCCATAACGAACAGTCGACAAAAGAAAGTTCTTAAGGCTAGTAACCAGCCGTACAACAACATCGCCCCGGAATCCAACTGTGATAATATAGAGGTACAATCGATTGAAGACGTACAGACTAATAGCAACCCTAGAGTAGTGACGACCAACTGCGTAAATACACAGCGAGATATCAAACCTAAAAATCCCAGAAAGCGTGCCAATCCAATAGTACCGAACCAGCCTGCGGAGACCAGTCCTGAGAAGCAAACGAAGCTTCAAGAACAACAGGTCCGGGACAATGTAGAGCATTCCAATGCGGTGTTGCCTAGGCTCCCATCGATACGTGCCGGGAAAATATCGATGATACTAGCTAGTAACTTGAAGCCTACCAAGTGTAAAACTAATGAGGCTGTTACTAATCAGCCTACCAAAAACTGTGATATCGAATCGTCGACATGTTCCAAGAATTGCGTTAAAGTGAACGGTTGTCCTAGTACTTTCGATCCCAACAGTAGTGCGTCCGAAGCATCACCGATCCTGACCAAGGACCAGATACGATTATTGCAGGAGAACCCTGGTCTTATCAGGAAAAGTGACAAGCTTTGTTCCATCGACTCGGACGCCCTGGACGATTACTTGAATGGCGGGAATAATTCCCAGGAGCAGGAAGAGGAGTTACTACAGTATTTTCAGCAAAGCAGCTCGTCGAATTCTGACATTGAAGTTAATGCCATCGCGTTAGACACTGAACAAATATCAAGATCTGATAAAGTTTCACAATTGAGACTAATATTGCAACAAAACTTGAAAGCAGGCACTGTGCAGACGCCTGCTGAACTTGCGCCGGCTGTAGTTAGACAGAACGTTGCCGTTGAGAAACGTGAAGTCACCCAGAAACACAACTTGATATTACCAACCTTGCTAAATCACACGAACCAGACTAACACAAGAAGAAGAGTTAGTTTCGAAACAAACGTCGTGGAACATGTGCAAGACCAAAATGTGATCTCTAATACGGTTCCCCAAAGTCCGAATACGCGTCGGCGTATATTCAATTTCACACCAATATCTCCGGGTCCTCATTCTCCAATAAATGGACGCGCGTCCAAATCCAACTCTGCAAACGCAAGTCCATTCGTCTCACCTAGAAATACACCGGTTCCACGATCTAGGAGCAATTTGCAACCAGGCAGTTCTCGAGCCCGGAGCCATAAGTCGTTATCACGATCAATATCGTGCAGCGTGCCGTATACCAGCAAGAGCGACACATTTGTAGTTCCGACAAGTGGTCCAGAAATAGTTCGGCATACGTCAACACCGCAATCGCCTCTGATTTGCACGAAATCCTCCGAAGTACAAGTTGGTACGAGCATGCCTCAGATTTCTGTCACGCCAAAGAGAGAAGGGCAAACGACACCATGCCCAGCATTTTTGCCCTCCGATCTAGCACCCCAGAAGCAGTTATTAATCAATTATCCTAGTCAGGAAAATTTGCAAGAGATCAAGAATGTGTATCAGAAGACTCAACCGACGGATCAAGAAATCAGTGAGCTCTTGAACGGTGGCAAACAGTTTAGCAATGAACACTTCTACAGATCACAGTCGGTCCCATTACACAGAATGGTCAATCCAGCTTTAATGTCACCGATTTCAACGCAGCATTGTCTGACCTTTCAAAATCAGAGCTTCAATCCCTCGACAAGCAGCTCAATAGCTCCCACACCGGTACCAAGTGAATTTAACGACTTTGGATCGATCGGTCAGCCGGAAGGTACTTCGACATACTTACTCGATGATGTTGATCCGAATTTCATATCTGATGATCAGAATTTCCTGATGAGCGACAAGGAGATCACGCCGGAAAATATAACAAATATTCTAAATATCTTGGACGAGGAAGCAACACCCAGCTTACAGATCCTTCCCGAGCCATCAACGGAGGAAAACTTGATGGAGAACAATTCGATAGTACTTGATACTTTACCAAATACTAACATGAACCTGTCTGAAGAAGATATCCTCGATCCCGCAAATGTATTGGATCTCCCAGTGGGAGGAACTCTGCAGAAGATGATACATTCAAGGTCTTACCCTAACACGCCCTTACCAGTACAAGTATCCACGTATACGCCGTCGTATGCGGAAGACAGCAACGGTTCAAGATCATATCCCTCGACGCCGTTACACACTGTCCAAACTCAGGAAACTTATCAGGAGAATAACGAGCCGATGCTTTCGAGTCCCACATTGAACTCTCTGAATCTGCACGGTGATGCGAACGAGTCCGCCTCGAATAGTCTCTGCCGCAATGTCGCCGATCTGCTCGACGCTAACTTTCTTGGAGAGGGCGACGCGGAGACTGACGACTTGGACCCACTCGGAAATTTTGATGGGCTGCAGGACGTCGACTCGTTAACGCCTCTGTTCAACGACGTAACCGAACCGAACCGTTGAGCCGCGCGGAGGTAATTTAACGCATCGCGCTAATTTTGTCAAACGAGCTACCAAAGTTGAAACTGTGACATTCGTGATATGTGTGTTGAAACTGTGCAATGGTATTCTACCGTGCAAAGCATTGTCATGGCTATCGGAAGAACTGTAGGCAAGTCTTAGATCCCCGCTGTAATAATTATGCAGAATTCTCCGGTGCAGTGTAAATATTCATCTCCGAAAAATCTTTCGATTGTCTCTTAGGTTGAACGAAGCTTCTGGTGGCAGGGATTTTATCGTATTTATAATACCACTTGGAAATAGTGATCCCGAATTTTTACTGGTTAGGAAGAATCGCAGAATTCGGCCGTCTATCGATACTTTCTGTAAATAAAATTGTGTCGCGGTCATTCCTGGTTAGAGCTTGGAGAACGCAAGTCATTCAGCAGCAGTCGTCAACAGAAAAATTGCGACTGAAGACATACTCATTGAGAATCTTGACCAACGATTTCAATAACTTAGATATAACATTTTGCAAGACTATGTTTGTATAGTCTAGACTAATCTCTAAAAAAAGCAGCGTGCAAAAATTTATAACTGCCAATCGTATCTTCGTAAACCTGATCTCACTTATCTTCTGAAGGAAGCTAGGTAGAGAAAGACGGGGCATGGTGGTATCGTGATTGAACGAAGAGGGTATCTCGGTGTTGTAGCACTTTCCTCAAATCGATGGACATTAAAGCCAATGCGGAGGAGTTGTGCGAAAGAACCATGAAGAGTCTCGGCGGAACAATTGTGTTCTCGCGAATGTTTAAGAAACGACGAAGAAAATTGCTCAAGCAGGGCGAGAAGATTCGCCGCAGAGCATTTGAGATTCAAAGGAGTGGAAGTTGATTTTATATAAATACTTTATAATCATCGTTTTGAAACGTTCGTTTCTAAGTCATTTAAGAACGCGTTATTGCGACTTTGTTAATCAAGCGTTTCTAAAAAAATATTTACGGTCACCTGCTGGACATTGGTGAGCTTCTTTTTACATGGCGATCGGTATCGAACCCAGTATATAACGTAAATGCGCTTAAGTGCGGCTGCGCGCAGCTGCCGTGGTGCACCTGTAAATTTGTAAATGTTTCATTTTACCTCATATTTTTATAGAATGTCGTATCTGTGTTATCACTCGACGAAGCATCACGTTTTAGAAGTACGTGAGCCTTTGAGAGACGTGTCGACTTGCATACTTAAACTTCTTACTAGATTCTACATCGACGACTAATTCGGAATAATTATTGCTATCGCGGCTCTTCCTGGTATGTCGTTTGGTTCATCGGCGGAATCCGAATTACCACAAATACACCGCCAATTTGTATTTTTCTATGGCACTCTCGATCGAGAAGTTTTACCAATTGGATAGTTGTTTAATCGAGTTTTATTCCTACGTAATTACTTAGCTTTCAAAGCAGAGAGGAAAAACGTTGTTAGACATTTTATAAGAAAAACCCGCGAGACAACACGCCGCACCGACTGCGGCAGAGGAGTTTCATCGCTCGAAATTATTTTTCACGTCGAAGTTTTGATGATGCGCTTCACGTCATAAAGTATTAGATTTTTATAGAATATGGGGTAAACGTAATTTACTCGTAAACGGTCACATTCGCGCGTAGGCGTCATTTGCAAATGTGGAGAATCTGTATTGTCATTCTTTCCAGAATTATGTGGCGTTACTCCGTTAACACCATGTGAAGAGTTATCTAGTATGATTTTTGTGAAATCTTGTTCTTTGACAGTTACTATCGGCCCGGACAGCATGAATCAACCTACACGCGCCCCGTAAACAATGTGGATTGTCTCGACAATAACAGTACGACAGAATCATTTCACTTGACTTTTACATGTTTATACGAATAAAATAATTGGCTCGTGTGTTCCACCGATGGTACAATTTCCTCGGAAACTTGTAACGTACGCGTGTTCCTTGATTCATGCTGCCGGCGTATAAGGCACTACATTGCTAAATATTGGTTCCCAATCGCCATTTTCCATAGAATTATCAAGCTGTGTTCTCGCTGTGGGGACCAACCAGGAATTTTCCGTTGATATTTCTTATTCCTTGAAAAAGCTGCGAGTTCTTATCGAAAACTTAAAGCTTAATTAATGTTTCTGTTGCCAGTGGTGAAAGTTGCTGCTCGTTACTCATATGTCCATGCTAGTGTAGGCAAAGTACCAAAATATCCAGCAACGATAAGCAACAAAAAGTTCCTTGTTATTCCCTCAGCGAGAGTACACCTTTACACTCTAGTGTGTGGGAATCCACGGATTTTTTAATCTCTCGGACTTATACAGCTAAACGTGTACACCTACCTTCAACCATTAATGTATAAAAGTAGATCGATTCATCGAAGCACTCGTATTATAATTAAGCTATAGTATATCTCCGGAAGTCAATAGTACCAATGAATCATAATCTTTCCGAAGGAGTGAAAAGTAAACCAAGAGCACATACATTATCGAACCTGTGTTTGTATAAACACAATTCTACGGAAAAAAAAATGCGGAAGATTTCCACACACCCCGAATGCAGCTGAGGTAACGTTCTTTTATGAAATAAGTTGAGCATAGTTTAGACATTCTAAACTGCAGTGCAACCTCCAGACGGTACCTAATTGTAAGGCGAGTTGTGAATCTGTTGTACAAATGTGGAGAAGTGGACGAACCAAGTAGAGATTTGCTACTAGTAACGAAGTTAGCGAGTAGCAAGTGGGGAAAGTCTAGTAAAACGCGTCTTTTTGAGAAGGTATGCGCGAAGGGTAAGAATACGCGGAGAAGAAAGCTACTGTTAAAGTCGGCTGCACATAAGTATGGCAAGTTATTATTTAAAACGAATAACTTTCGTTCACTTGACCAAACGATCGCTGATATCGCAAATTTCTATGATGGTACTGCTACTTGTAACTTTGTAAGCAAGGATCACGTATTACGATATTACTTGTTGTTATACGCACAAAAGATTTTAGATAGGAGTTATTCGATATTATCATATAATCAGGGTTTCTCGGTGCTGTTTCGTTCTCCCTCAATCGTCTAGATACAGATATCGATATTAATCACACGACGGAGCATAAATGGTGTGCCAGTGGATTTGCAACCACATTTTCTACAAGTATTCCGAGGCAGATTTCTCCGGCGTGTCTCGAAAACTGTGAGCCAGTTGCACGAAAGAAAGTTTCAAAATTTTAAGGGCACTTCTTTTAAACGGATGCTTGTATCTAGAAATGCAGTAACAGCACTGGATTTATTTATAAGGAACCAGAAACAAGTTATAGTAAAAGCGTATATACATCCATATTTACATGAGCAGTCAATAGGTATATAACAATAACATAACAAAAAAAAAATGTACATTTTGCGCTCGTCGACTACTGATTTGTACTTTAGCTAATCGCAACAAGTCGGAGAGCGCAAAGACGAACATTATCTCGGGAGACCGTTCGAATAGTTGTGCTGTAACTAAATTTCCAACGCGGTCTGGTTTTGCACTGTGTTTTTTGCCTCAAAGCTTACTATGCGTGTCACTTCACTTTCAGCCAGTAACTCCCGCGCATTCATTGTGGTGACGGCAGAGTTTTAATTTAGGAGAATTAGTTCAACAAAGTGAGAGCCTGTTCCTTACATCCCGTTTTAGTTAATGTTACAGTATTACATTTGTCCCCGACGAAAGGTGATTTCTCGTTCGATTAGTTATTCCAGGCAGCGTACGGTCTAGAGGGAAAAAGTGGAGTACAAGTCTGTCATCGCTCCGGTACTAATAATATTTGCATGGAGTAGAAAGATTTCATAGAGCAATACATGTATAATCATACTCGTAGTGTGCAGTAAACTTAACAGTCATCTCGAATTAAGCAGGCGTAGAATCACGAGAAAGTTAATTTTCGTAAAACGGGAAGCTGATCATGATAAGTCCGCTGAAGTTCTTGAAGTACTTGAATTAACTGATTAACAGGATCGCAGTGTCCGCGAAGACTTGAATAGGCGTGATGGGTGATTGTTGTGGGAGAACAAAGTGTATCAGTTAGCAGGCCATTCTACTTTGAAGTATTAAATGAAGACTCGCCTTGCTTCATTTTCCGTCGTGCACTAAAGTGTGTAAAAGGGAATCTTGCCAGAGCTGAATGATCTGTGTTTAGTTGTTTCTCGTAAAGAATCTGTGTCACTTTCACGATAAGGGTAGACTTGGCAATATTAAGAAATGACAACTGACTCCAAAGCTTGTCGACTTGGAGGATCGATTTTCCGATCCTCCACGATCCTTTCTCTTTATCGGAAAGGACACTTCTCTACCCATTTTGTATGATCGAATGCCAACTGGGCTAAATCAAGCAATGGGAAAGCGGTATCCCCTTGCGTGTGCTAGTGTCATGTGGCAATTTATTTTGCTTTGTAAATAAAAATTCTTTTTTAGAAAAAAAAACATCCGTCATTGAAAATGTACGAAGGATACACGTTATCTTTTTCATGTGATAGAATCCTACATTTAGGGAGATACGAAGAGCAAGTAACATACCGGTGCCATTGAATTCTTTATGGATTGGAAGCATCCTTCAGATAAGTATTACTTCCTTCTAAATTTAGCATATTGGTACCGAAGGTAAAATTTAATGTTGATATCAGCGTCGCCGTTATTTCGCGGTATCTCTTATTGAGTTCCAGAACTGTGATATTTGCATAATTACTTATAATAGCCTCGTTTGCATTTACCTTGCATACTAAATACTTTTAGTGTACAACAAAAATACGCTGTAATCAATAAGCGTTTTCATATGCTTTCGAAGACGTTCTGTATGAATGAAATTCATTACCTGCGCGTTCAACGATACATGTTGGTTTCGCAGCAATACGCCAATAAAGATTCATTAGGTATGAAGAAATGTGTTACGGGTGGAACGCGTACACTCATGTTAGAACTGTAGTTTGCATTAGAGATGCATAACAATGCTAGACCTACGTATGCTAGCAGTTCTGTTATATCCAGTGTAACCATGAAGTACATAGAAATATATACAGAGTAGAAAATAAACGTGTATAATTTTGTATAATTTATAATACTGTACGGATTAATAAAGTGTGAACTTTGTATGGCCTATATATTATCTCTACTAATCTAAAAGACAATGTTTGTCTCTTTGTATGTTCGCGATAAACTCAAAATCGGATGAACAGATTTTCATAGAATTTTCTATCATCTGTAGAATTATGATCCAGGCAAACTATAAGCTATAACAAAAATTTCTAAATAAATAGGCGATCAAGATATACATTGTTCGAAAATGTTTGCGACAAGATTAAGACAGCTGTAAGAGAAAAAACTAAGACATGAATAGTTCTCGATATATTTATTTCTAATAACAAGCACTTGCGTATTTTAAATCAGCGGGATTGCAGTAACTAAAAATCAAGTAATTTGGGTGTTTCTGTTATTATTACTATAGCAACAGTGTGACTGTTGTTTTAATTAATAACAGGCTTCAAAAACACAGTAATATACATATCATAAATTTAAGAGATGGGCATAGTTTATATATCTCGGATTCACTGATGGATTACCTGCATTCGAAGTTCGTTTGAAGAATACCTTAAGTAGCAATATTTTAGGAAGAACTTTTCTATGCTCAACATATTTTCGTTGTTCTTCGTTTTGTGAAATATGATTCCGTCCTTACATCTGCAGGTTCCTACGAAACGTTTTTATTCACGCCAGGAAGAATTTTTCTCTACGTCAACCTGTTGACAAAGATTTAAAACTCTCAATGTAATGATTTCCCAATTTATACATGGTCAGCAACTATCACGATCGATATATGTTTCTGATATTACAATCTATAATTCCTTGTAATTATTACAACACATGAGGTGTTGGTTCTTTAAGCGATGGTATTATTTTTGTCGATTCGGGCCTACTATTTGCTTTATCACTGACTGTCGATCTCAGTTCGTCCTCTTTTATTGTTTTATTAGCCAAAATCGAGTGTAGATCTTCACTCGTTAAAGTCTCGTATTTAAGCAAGCTATCGGCGATTAGTGCCAGCTCCTTCGAATGAGTTATTAGAATTTGCCTTGCACGTTCACTCGATTCCTGTGAAACATTCAAAATACTTAGATGTAATGTAACTTTTGAAAAATGCAAGCAGACAGAGAAATGTTCACGGTTTCTTACATATAACAGACGCTTAATCTCACTGTCGATGACTTCATTTGTGCTACTAGCCAATGAGGGCCGTTCGCCAGTTGTTTGACTCACTCTGAGTCCACATTTCTCTGACATACCGAAACTTTTCACCATTTGTTCAGCGATAGAAGTTGCTTTCTACAAAATCAAAGTTTAAGGATAAACAAAGTTGCAGCATTAAAACTAGAATTTTTCAGGACTAACGGATATATGATTCTACTAGAGAAATATGGATTTTACCCGGAACCCGAAATGTATGCATGTTTTAAAAATTCCTCTCCGATGGTTCGCACGATAACTTTCACTAAAGTC
Source organism: Ectemnius cavifrons (assembly GCA_964023945.1). Lineage (NCBI taxonomy): Eukaryota > Metazoa > Arthropoda > Insecta > Hymenoptera > Crabronidae > Ectemnius > Ectemnius cavifrons. Next base: position 7,940,054 of record OZ030383.1, on the reverse strand, counting down.
ATTGGAAACCAAAAAAACGCGATAGCCACATTCATACTAATAAAAAAAAATCTGTTTTCTCCCCCAAGTGTATAAACTTAGCTAAATGTTGAATCAGAAAGCATGGGTGATAGTCATTTCTTATGATTGACATTTGAATAATATACCGCGGCGTAGACTATCTTAATAAAGTTATCTGATTTTAAAATCACCTGAAGATCACTGTATGCCCCAGTAGTTATACTGTTGGGTCCAAAAGTTACTTCTTCGGCAATGCGACCTCCCATTGCTATATCGATTGTGGCTAGTAATTCTGCCTTAGTCTGTGGTGCCGCTTCCTTCGTTGGTAAGTATGATACCTGGGTAATAATAAACAATAAATATTCACATGCAAAATATTCTAATTACAATAGAATCTCTCTTTTATCCTATTATTCGATCAAATTATCCAAACACTTCTTGTATATACAAAGTTCAGTGTACATCATTAGTAGTGCAACCAGTCACAATACAGCTAAAAAGATTTAGCACCCACAAATCTTTAATCGAGTCACATTTAATTTCAATATTTATACTTTCTTGTTTAAATATATGAAAATCAACATTAATAAAGTAATTGTTCTATTAACCGAAAATGCTCTTCTCCGGATAGGCATTTCCCTCGATTGGTTCGGATAATCAATGTTCAACTGTAAATTTAGCATTATGTCAATGTAGCATTACATGTCCTAAAGCTTGTCCGCGAGGAACTATAGTAATTTTATTTATCGGTGGCGCATCTTTTGTATAATATGCAACCAATGCATGGCCTGCTTCATGATAAGCTGAGTTACGTGTCGTCTCCACATCGGTTGAGATAGTCTTCTCAGGACCCATTATCACTTTGTCTCTAGCATGTTCTAAATGAGCCATGGTAACATAGTCAGCGTTTAGTGATGCTGCCCTCAAAGCACCTTGATTAATCTACGAGAGAGAAGAGAGTACAAAGGATAATATAAATAATATAAAGGATAATGTTCTATATAGTGTTACGATTCAGGGAACTATAATTTATAAAATATTGCACTATTTATTAGTTATAATGGATGTTTTAAGTGGATTTTCACAATTTCGGAAGGAACGGAAGAAGACTTTTGCAACAACCTGGTAATCTTTAAATAAAGTTGATAACGTGCATACGAAATGGCACGCGGCAGAATTTGGGGTGACAATTAATTAGTATAAAATAGTTGTAACTGTTACATACCATGCTTTCTATTTCCGATCCAGTGAATCCTATTGTTTTTCGAGCTAATACATCCACTTCAATGTCCCGCGATAATATCTTCGATAAATAATGAATTATGATTTCCTTTCGACCAGCGAAGTCTGGTTTCTCTATATAAATTTCAATGTCGAATCGTCCTTTTCGCATCAACGCATTGTCTAATATTTTTCGTCTATTCGTGGCACCTAGTACGATGACTCCTTCATTCCGTACAAACCTGAAAATGTTATGTCGGTAAATACAAGATAATTGATTTGTTTTTAAATCACTACTGTTGGAAACTACACCGCTGTATATACGATAACTGTAAATTAGTTAGTCATCTTAATTATGACTAAATGTTTTCCAAATCTTCTCTACAATTACATAATGTTTATACAATAAAAATTTAATTAGTTTAATATTGTTATTTTTTAAAAAATCTATTTAATTTAATATACTCTCATCTTTGTTAATTACAAGTTTAACCAAAAAATGTACTGTATATATTTTATGGATCATAATTATATATATGATGTATTATTTTATATTTATATACACTGTATGTGTATAATATAAGTATATGTCTAACAAAAAGTGGTAGAATCGTAGTTCTACACGTCTGTATTTCATAACTCGAAACAAAATATCACTTACCCGTCCATTTCCGTTAGCAGTTGATTTATAGTTTGATTTGCATATGGTTGGTTACCGGAGCTTGTCCTTTTCCGACCAACGGAATCGATCTCGTCGATAAATATTACAGATGGTGCTCTTTCTTTTGCCGCTTCTGCAAGTGTTGCGTAAGTATACTTAATTTAACAAGCGAGCGATTACAAGCGATTGGTAACTTCCAGGTAGTTTAGCACTTACTAAACAGATTCTTAATTCTTTTTGCTCCCTGGCCGACAAAGATGTCATCGAATTCTGAACCCGAGGCATAAAAGAAAGGTACACCGGCTTCGCCAGCTACTGCACGGGCCAATAATGTTTTACCAGTACCAGGTGGCCCTACTAATAACACACCCTTCGGTAATTTCCCTCCAAGTGTTACAAACTTTTCTGGATTTTTTAGATAAGCAACTATTTCCTGTAATTCATTCCTTGCAGTATCCACACCCTTGCACTCGTCAAATGTCACCTGTATAACTTCGGGCACGTAATCTGCGTTCTGATAAAATAATATTCCATTCCGGAAAACTGAAACATTTGTTTGGGAATCCGTTATGTTTTGCTCACTGACCATTTTATCGGACTTCCTTAGAAAAATGTGAAATTTATACCATAGACATACGAAATTAAGATACACATCAGCACACTGATTAACGACAGGTATCCAAGGAAGGTAGGCCCCGCACGTTTCCTTTGTGTGAGTCCGATTTCCAAACCCTCTATAAATATTGCTCTCGCTTTCTTACTGGCTTCGGGGGAGTCTCTAACATCAACCAGTAGATTTTTCAACTTTTCAAGATTCACCTCGACACTAGTCTTGTACAAATATTAGAGACACTATTAAATTAGTTTATGCTTTACAACTAGTGAAATAACAGTAATAATATCTACCGTATTCTTATTCAAGTACAAATTATTCCACACCCTTTTAAACCAACTCTTTGACACTGACTTCTTGTCCGCTCGCACACCCCGAATGCTTTTAAAACCTCTAGTCTGATTTATGCTACCAGTGGCATTTTTTACATTGAGTGTGCATAATGTCCTATGCTGCTGTTTAATCGATAAACGCAGAACCGGCACTATGATTGGTTCCATTAAAGGTGCGCATGGAAAACACTGTTGTTTCTGCGCTACACCCAATTTCAATATATAAGACATATTCGACCTGTATCCCTTATTGGCTTTTATACATAATTCTTGTAATATTATCTCGGCGTTGTTAGTTTTTGTAGAAAAGGGTGGTGCCAATTTACTCGTATCTGGGTTATCCAGAAGTATACTGGAGCCGATATTAGTCTACAATAGTGAAAGAAATAAGATTAATAATCCTTGGATGTTTACTTCTGCCAAGTTGCAAGCAAGACTTCTTACTTGTGGGAAGTTCTTATCAATAGGGTGACTCTGCTTCGTGTGGACATAATTATTCTCTTTCTTAGTCTTCACCGGAAGAGGTGTTGACTTGGTAGTTAAAGTCGATGCGAACTGCGTAAGGTGGTATAACACCTATAAAACAAAGCTTTATTTTTAACATGCTCACGATTTATAACACAAAAATAGCACTGACATTCCGCAACGTTTCATTTACCACTGCAATCGTAGAGGGTTAGAAATCGATTGTGAAACGATTTCATGATAAAACGAAGAGAACTACACGACGGCCACGAACAATACGAGAAAAGACGCATTTGGAAAATCACAAAAGATGAATATTGCTAAACGACACTATGAAGGATAGCAGCGTAATGAAATCATGTATTTTTATAACAGAGCGCGACAAACCAACCTGATTATGCGACTGCAGGGAAAACATTGTTCTCTAGCGCATGAAGGAAAAGAATTGAAAAGGGCTGACACCTCAAATCTGCACGGGCATTCGTCGCTCAACGTTTTTCACTGTTGGAGAAACCAGAAATTTGGATGGTTGCAGCTGTGCTTACATAGCACTGCATAGCACTAAATCCCTCGACAGGAGCACGATTTTGATGCCAGAAGGCCAGCGGAAATGACTATTTATTGCGCAAACAACCGCGCGTTTGATTGAAAGATGCCCCGATGAACTTCTCGTTCGCCTCGAATTTTCTTTTCTCACGCGCCTAGATAAACGTGTCTCCTCGAGTTTCGCTAACTGGAATTTCTTTGGAGGTAGAATCTGTATTTCGTTCGATATAAGAAGCGCCGAGGGGAACTATCTTAATAAAACAACTGTCGAACGCGCTTCTCGTTTAGAATCGGTTTTGGTGTCGGAAAATGGTATCAGATGAGAGTGGTATTCTATAGATCAAAGCACTTTTATATGTTTGCACGTAATAATATATACGCGTATTTCACAAGGTGATTCACTTTCGCTAAATGTTTAAATAAGTTTATTTATTATTAATATCTTTATATATATACTTTATAATTAATAATCGCCATTTTTCTTATCTTAATATACATATATATAAAGTTATAATTTTTAGTTGGTATTTTGTTGCAAACTATTATTATTATTAATAATCTTTATTTATATATGTGCAATAAATAATATATATATATACATAAATATACATATTACATAATATATGTCAGGTATATGTTCTTATAAAAATAAATGTGTATTATTGCTGCGAAGCAGAAACTTGTAGATAATTGTTAATAGACGTTTAATTGAAAAAGAAAAAGAATGCAGCGGCACATGTGTATATATCCTTGCGCACTCTGTTCTCAAAACTTCAAAGCCGGCATCGGACGACGAAAAATCAGGGGTGCGAAACGCGATCTATTAGATTCGCATGATAAAGTTATAGTTTGTGGCGCAATAGTCCGACGAATCTGACTGTGCGATGCATGGCGTGTGGAAAGTTTGAATGAAACTTAAATCCCAGGAATGTCGGTATATAGCGCCCGCGGAGCGAGGGATGCGTAACAGTTGAAAGACGAGTGCAACAATCTTATGGTCGTAACACCGAAGCAAAGCAAATTTGCCTCCGGTCTCGTGAAAATGCAGAAAGTAGGAGAGTTGAACCGTTCGATTGACGTTATCCCTGTCCGAGTGCCGATTGCTGAGCACAAAGGCAGAATCATGAGCCACAAGCACAAAAGCGATTCCCATCGCGGCCCTTTCGTGGATGAACTGTTGATTTCTCGGGTGCAAACGGTAACCAACTAGCTTCTTCAACACGCGTTCCTCCTCTCGGCTCTGATGCCCACTGCTTGACGCGGTATATGTTTTCCCAACACATGCACAACATAATTACACACCTGCTTTTATGCATATGAAAAAGCATATAGAATGTTTATGATTCGACATTGCAATGATTGTACGTGAAATTTGCAAAAATTATATCATCGAAGTTTTGCACGAAATATTTGTACATTTCGCTACTAGATCTGTAGCAAGTGTTAACCTCCTATCAATATGCATGATTGTTGTTTGTATTGTTATTGACACTCCTATTTGTTACTTCGTTAGGGAATGGCAAAGTTACAATTAGATTGCAAATCCAGTACCATTGCTCGACTTTTCAATGGAAAGTTTAATGTTTACGCGTATTGTTAATTGGGGATGATTAGTTGAATGACTTGTATGTCTGCAACTACAATGATATATGTACTTTGTTACAGTATATGCACGACAATGGAAGCAAAGTATATATTGATGTTGATCAGATGGCCGATTATTTGCAAAGGAGATATAGAGACTATAGAATGAAGAAGCGCGATCCTTTTAGGAAGTTAGTAAGAAGAGCGTACGATCATTTGACTGAGATGTTTTCTAAGGGTAACACTGAGAATGATTGGTCATGCGAGGACGAGGAAGATGAAGTCGACGTCGAAGTACATATTCTTTAGCCGTTATTATAAGTATAGCGTTTACAAAAGTACCGACGAACATTTTCACTTTAGTCAGATTCTCAAGGCACCATGTTAGACGATATGTTGTTAAAGATGTACAAAAAGTCGCATACTAAGGAAAATGGAAATTCAAGCGATAAAGAACTGATAGACATTAGCAGCGACGATGACGACGCATTAGACAACGTCGATGCTGCTGCGGCGAAAAAAGAGAAAGGAGCGGAAGCCACGCAGAAACCACAACAGCAAACTTCGGGCCCATCTTCGAGTAGTACAAAGCCTCAGCTCGCTACGAATGATGTGCTTCAAGCAAAACCTGTAAACATTTTTCGTACCACTTAGTTGGAGTAGATTTATAGAATTTAAAAATCATATCTGTTACCCGCAGCCTCTGAAAGAAGAGAAGCAAGTACCGGTTGAAAATACAAGCAAAAAGAGACAAAGGGAAAAAGACATCGACGGTGGTCAATTTCTATTTGCTAAAAAAGCTAAGGGTATACCAGTCACCGAACCAAGGGCCACATTCGCCGATATGGGTGGAAATGAAAAAGTTTTAAGGACAGTTTGTAAATTACTTGCGCATATGAAGCATCCAGAAATTTTTAAGCAACTTGGAATATCTCCGCCCAGAGGATTTTTATTACACGGCCCACCGGGATGTGGGAAAACATTGTTAGCACATGCTATCGCTGGAGTAAGTATATCTTGCTATAATGCATATATTGCAATAATATCTATCTGTTTATAATCTTAGGAGTTGAGCGTTCCATTATTAAAAGTAGCTGCTCCAGAACTTGTGGCCGGTGTATCCGGTGAGAGCGAAGCTAGAATTAGAGATTTGTTCGAGCAAGCGGTTGCGCTAGCACCTTGCGTGGTTTTCTTAGACGAAATTGATGCTGTTGCACCACATAGAGCTACTGCTCAACGTGAGATGGAAAGAAGAATCGTTGCCCAATTGTTATCATGTTTGGATGGTAAGCTCGATTGAAGTAATTAATGAAGTCTATATTTCAATTAAACGATGTCAATCTGATAGTTAACTTCTATCAAATTTGCAGACTTAAGTTCAAAGGACAACGGTGATAGAGTTTTAGTGATTGGGGCGACAAATCGTCCGGATTCGCTGGATCCAGCGCTGAGAAGGGCCGGCCGCTTCGATCGCGAAGTGTCGCTGGGAATCCCTGATAAAGAAGCGAGAGCAAAAATCTTAGGTGTTCACACTGAGAAAGTAGCATTAAGTCCCGATGTTAGCTTGGCTATGGTGGCTAGTCTTACACCGGGCTTTGTCGGAGCTGATTTAGTCGCGCTCATTAGAGAAGCTGCTATGGCGGCAGTCGATAGGTATTTACTTCTATATGTTTAATTATCTTCAAATATGAAACGCAGAAAAAAAAGTCAAGATAAACGAGTCTACTTTCTTCAGGGTTTTTGAAGGTTTAAATAGATCTGCACCAAAACCTAAGACAACCGAAACACCTGAAGAGGAACAGGCGGAAAAAAAACCAGAGACATTTGAAAACACAGGAAATATAATTAATGAAGCTGCGCCTGCCGAGCCTCAGGTGCCAGCAGAAACTGATGTTTCTAAGCTTAGTAAACCTAATTCTGAAACTTCACCAGCGCCTTTAGAGATGGATATTATACAAGAGCCGTCAAAGTCGCCTGACTTAAGTAGTCTGCTTAATTGGATCCGAAACGAACCTTTGTTACCTCCGGAACGTTTGGCTGACTTATGCATTGAGCATAGTGATTTTGATATAGCCCTTCGTGTTGTTCAACCATCAGCGAAGAGAGAAGGGTTTGCGACCGTACCTGACGTTACATGGGCGGATATCGGTTCTTTAGGCGATATACGGCAAGAACTACAAATGGCTATTCTTGTATGATTCTTCATAAATTATTTTAAATAATTCGGTTAATTAAAATTCCGTTAACATCACATGTAAATATTTATGCTTTAGGCACCAGTTCGACATGCCGATCATTTTGCAGCATTAGGTCTAAATGCACCTACTGGAGTATTATTATGTGGGCCACCTGGATGTGGTAAAACTCTGTTAGCTAAAGCTATTGCGAATGAGGCAGGAATTAATTTCATATCAGTGAAGGGACCAGAATTACTTAACATGGTAATTAAAATGATTTATTTCGTACTATTACATTATATTCTAATATTCTAGAATATAAGTTGTGGGAACAATTACGATCCTATTATTATTACCATATTCTTATATTTGTATTATAGTACGTTGGTGAAAGTGAGAAAGCAGTTCGACAATGTTTCATGAGAGCTAGAAATTCTGTCCCGTGTGTAATATTCTTCGACGAGTTAGATGCCTTATGTCCACGAAGATCAGATGGTGATAATAACGCTACGTCGCGCGTTGTTAATCAGATGCTCACGGAGATGGATGGAGTGGAAGGCCGCCAAGGAGTATTCCTTATGGCAGCAAGTAATCGACCTGATATCATTGATCCTGCCGTGTTAAGACCAGGTAGATTGGATAAAATTTTGTACGTTGGTTTACCATTGGCCGCTGACCGTATCGACATTCTAAGAGCACTGACTAAGGTATGAATCTGCCATAATTTTCTTCGTTATATCTCCATGAGTTTGTAATATTTTCTAAGCACATTTAACAATAATTTTCATTCCAGAATGGTACTAAGCCAAGATTAGCTGCCGATGTTAATCTCGAAGAAATAGGATACAACAGTAAATGCGATGGTTACACTGGAGCAGATTTAGCTGCTTTAATCAGAGAAGCTGGAATGCAAGCAATGAGAGAATTAATGGCATGTTATACAGCCGAACCCGCAATTTGTATGAGACATTTTTTGGTCGCTTTCGATAAGATTCGGCCGTCTGTCCAAGAAAAGGTATATAAATGTAAAAAAATGGAGAAAAATGAGCGACGTGTAATTGTGTAGTAAGTGGCCTTTTATCTTCCGTATTTCTTCACGTGGACGATTAACTTTTAGGAATTCAAACATTACGAGAAACTGAGGAAATTGTACTCTGTCAGGAAAGAATCAGAAGACGCTGATATGGAAACGCCGATAGATGTGACCGATGTAGTGATGGAGCCCATGTTAATATAACACGAAGTGAACTCACTTATTTTATCGTCTGGATACTTCTTCCATTGTAGAGAGTACAGAAAGAAATCACGCATTGCCAGGGAATCGTGTACTTTTAAGCGTAATCACATGAGTCACACAATTACTTTCTAAAGTTTTCCCGATTTTCTTTGTAAAGAGGATAAAGAGCATTAATTATTTTTTGAGTATTAGACTTATATGAAGTTTCATACCAAGTGAGCTATATCAAGGTTTTTATAAAATCCTAATAAATTTTGTGTTCTGTAAAACGTTATATTATTTGCCCAGTTTATTACACCTGATAGTTATTCTTTCCTCCCCTAATATTCACCGTTCGCCTAATTCTCAGAAAGATTGTTTATACTTCTAACAATAATGTTCGAGTAAGACGTCCGACTTTTTAAACATGAAATGCGTTCAACTGCAGGCGGCGCCACGCCATAAAGGTACCTTCATTATCGCATCGGTAAACAGTTGCCGTGAAATGGTTCAGTGCATGCACAGTAGAGTAACCGTAAGGTTCATCCATAGAATATATATTTTTTGAGAATTGCGTTCATAAACGCTAAAGAAGAACTGCAGAAGAGGGTGAAGATTTGTAAAATAGAAACCGATACAAAATATTTACACGTTTCGAAAACTTGTTCGGGTTAAAAATCTCACGATGACGACTTTGGAAGACAAATCTATATGGGAGGATGGTCAGGTGAGCCGGATAGGAACATAAGATTTAGGTTAAAAAGGAATGACAAGCATATCTAAACGAATAAACACTACGACATAATCGACATTGGTTCGGTTTTATTCTAGTAATATTTCCATATAACAACATTTGAAGATTCAATAATTCTATATTGTACTATCCCTTTACGTGGATTTTAGAATCTTGAATGTTGGCTACTTCGATCTTTTCTCATTATTACAGGAAGCCCTAGGAGAACATGTCCTGCGAATGTCCACCGACGAAATCGTCTCTCGCACCAGACTCTTGGATAACGAGATCAAAATCATGAAGAGCGAAGTGATGCGAATCTCGCACGAGTTACAAGCACAGAATGACAAGATCAAGGAAAACACAGAGAAAATCAAAGTCAACAAGACTCTGCCTTACCTTGTCTCGAATGTAATCGAATTGCTCGATGTAGACCCACAGGACATGGGTGAAGAAGATGGTGCGATAGTCGACTTGGACGCACAGAGGGAAGGAAAGTGTGCCGTTATCAAAACATCCACAAGACAGACATATTTTCTGCCAGTTATTGGCCTTGTTGACGCCGAATCCTTGAAGCCGGGAGACTTGGTTGGTGTTAACAAAGACAGCTATCTCGTGCTAGAAACACTGCCAGCTGAATACGATGCTAGAGTCAAAGCTATGGAGGTAGACGAGAGGCCGACAGAACAGTACTCTGACATAGGTGGTCTGGATAAACAGATTCAGGAGTTAATCGAGGCAGTGGTACTACCAATGACACATAAAGAGAAGTTTGTTAATATTGGTATTCAACCTCCAAAGGGTGTACTACTCTATGGACCACCTGGAACAGGAAAGACTCTGTTAGCAAGAGCATGTGCAGCACAGACAAAATCTACCTTTTTGAAATTAGCTGGACCACAACTTGTACAGATGTTCATTGGTGATGGTGCCAAGCTAGTAAGAGACGCATTCTCCCTTGCTAAGGAAAAAGCGCCGGCTATCATATTTATCGACGAATTAGATGCCATTGGCACAAAGAGATTCGACTCTGAGAAGGCTGGTGACAGAGAGGTACAGAGAACTATGTTGGAGCTATTGAATCAGTTGGATGGATTTAGCTCGACCTCCGATATAAAAGTAATCGCGGCAACGAATCGAGTGGATATTTTGGATCCAGCCTTGTTGAGATCCGGTCGTCTCGATAGGAAAATCGAGTTCCCACACCCCAACGATGAAGCGAGAGCGCGCATCATGCAGATTCATTCGCGTAAGATGAATATGTCGCCCGATGTGAATTTCGAGGAGCTGTCAAGATCCACCGATGATTTCAATGGAGCACAGTGCAAAGCAGTTTGCGTGGAAGCGGTAAGCCTGACATATTAAACCTCTCAGGTTTTGGTTCATTATGGATTAATTTGAAATTGTTACGATTATGGGAATTCTTTGTGTGCAGGGTATGATCGCATTAAGACGTAATGCATCCGCAGTCACTCACGAGGATTTGATGGAGGCAATTAATGAGGTCCAGGCAAAGAAAAAAGCCAATCTCAATTACTATGCCTAATATGCTTTACGGCATAGCCTATTTATTAAGATATTTTGTATAATAAAGTCATGCAATCTTTGATCACGCACTCCTTCCGTCTCTAAGAGCAAGAGTATCGTTTGCGTAATAACAGTTCCGGAAGAAGCGAAAAGTAAATCCGGTAAATCGGCAACTTTAAGAACTCGTGAGCGAAAATTGTCATACAACATGAGAGAAACTTTAATGTGATGGAAATTAAACTAGAACTATTATGAATAATAAGTAAACTGTTGATTAGCTTTATTTTTGTACAATCCTAACTTCAGTTTTCGGAAATATGACGGTGGATATTCCATAGCTATTCTTTGCTCCCCCAATATTCATCGTTCGCCCAATCCCGAGAAAGATTGTTTATATTCACGCATACTTCTATCAATGTTCGAGTAAGACGCCCGACTTTTAAAAACCAAATGCGCTCAACTGCAGGCGGCACTCAGGCCATATAGATAGGTATGTACCTTCATTATCGCATCAGCAAACAGTTACCGTGAAATTAGCGAAGTGGTTCAGTGCATGCACAGTAGAGCAACCATAACGTTCTTCCATAGAATACGTATTTCTTGAGAACTGTGTTTATAAACGCTAAAGAAGAACTACAGAAGAGGATGATGATTTGTAGAAAAGAAAACGATAGAAAGTAATCACACGTACATTTCAAAGATTTACTCGAGTTAAAAATCTTACGATGACAACTTTGGAAGACAAATCTATATGGGAGGATGGGCAGGTGAGCCGCATAGAAACATAAAATTTAGGTTAAATAGTAATGACAAGCATATCTAAATGAATAAATACCTTCGTCATAAGCGATATTGTTTCGAAGGATTCAATAATTCTATACTGTTCTATCTTCTTGCGTGGATTTTAGTGTCTCGAATGTTGGCTAGTGCTATCTTTTCTCATCATTACAGGAAGCCCTTGGAGAACATGTCCTGCGAATGTCCACCGACGAAATCGTCTCTCGCACCAGACTCTTGGATAACGAGATCAAAATCATGAAGAGCGAAGTGATGCGAATCTCGCACGAGTTACAAGCGCAGAATGACAAGATCAAGGAAAACACAGAGAAAATCAAAGTCAACAAGACTCTGCCTTACCTTGTCTCGAATGTAATCGAATTGCTCGATGTAGATCCACAGGACATGGATGAAGAGGATGGAGCGATAGTCGACTTGGATGCACAGAGGGAAGGAAAGTGTGCCGTTATCAAGACATCCACTAGACAGACATACTTTCTGCCAGTCATTGGCCTTGTTGATGCCGAATCCTTGAAGCCGGGAGATTTGGTCGGTGTTAACAAGGATAGCTATCTCGTGCTAGAAACACTGCCAGCTGAATACGATGCTAGAGTCAAGGCTATGGAGGTAGACGAGAGGCCGACAGAACAGTACTCTGACATAGGTGGTCTGGATAAACAGATTCAGGAGTTAATTGAGGCAGTGGTACTACCAATGACACATAAAGAGAAGTTTGTCAATATTGGTATTCAACCTCCAAAGGGCGTGCTACTCTATGGACCACCTGGAACAGGCAAGACACTGCTAGCAAGAGCATGTGCGGCACAGACCAAGTCTACTTTCTTGAAATTAGCTGGACCACAACTTGTACAGATGTTCATTGGTGATGGTGCCAAGCTAGTAAGAGACGCATTCTCCCTTGCTAAGGAAAAAGCGCCGGCTATCATATTTATCGACGAATTAGATGCCATTGGGACAAAGAGATTCGACTCTGAGAAGGCTGGTGACAGAGAGGTACAGAGAACTATGTTGGAGCTATTGAATCAGTTGGATGGATTTAGCTCGATCTCCGATATAAAAGTAATCGCGGCAACGAATCGAGTGGATATTTTGGATCCAGCCCTGTTGAGATCCGGTCGTCTCGATAGGAAAATCGAGTTCCCGCACCCCAACGATGAAGCGAGAGCGCGCATCATGCAGATTCATTCGCGTAAGATGAATATGTCGCCCGATGTGAATTTCGAGGAGTTGGCGAGATCCACCGATGATTTTAATGGTGCCCAGTGCAAAGCAGTTTGCGTGGAAGCGGTAAGCCTGACATTTGATTGAACCTCTCCGTTTTTGGTTCATATGGGATGAATTTGAAATTGTTACGATTATGGGAATTCTTTGTGTGCACAGGGTATGATCGCATTAAGACGTAATGCATCCGCAGTCACTCACGAGGATATGATGGAAGCAATTAATGAGGTCCAGGCAAAGAAGAAAGCTAATCTCAATTATTATGTGTAATATGCTCTAGTGGATAGCCTATTTATTAAGCAATTTTGTATAATAAAATCATGTAATCATTAATCACACACTCGTTTGATCTTAAAGAGGAAGAGTATCATTCTCGTAATAACAGTTCCGGAAGAAGGAAGAAGTAAATATGATATAATCGGCAACTTTAAGAACTCATGAATGGAAATTTTCAAACTACATAAAAGAAACTTTAATGTGGTAGAAATTAAAATAGAACTATTGTAAATAATAAGTATTCTGTTTATTAGCTTTATTTCTATACAATCGTAATTTGAGTTTTCGGAAATGTGGCGGTGGATATACCCGAGGGATATGAAGTAATTCCATACTGTTTTGGTGTCTGTCATCACGAACGCATATCTGTTATTAATCCTTGCACATCATTCGCATTACTGCTTACAAAATACAAAATCATATCTCTTATTGGAATTAATGCGTACTGAGAATAAAAAATATTATATATAAAGTTGTTTCATCGTCTTCTGTGGCTCCTCTTCTTTATTCTGTAAACACAGAAATTCATATTATAATAACAGTTTACACAAATAATCGGCAGCATAAATTGTATAAGGAGCTTGAACTTACTTTTTCGGCCCTTTTACAAAGCACCAGTCTACCGAAATAGGTTGACCCAGAATTTCTGTTCCATTTAGCGCTTCTTTTGCAGCCTGTGCCTCCTTGAATGTTTCATATTCCACCAAAGCGTAGCCTTTCAAGAAACCCGTCCTTCTATCTAAATTCAGATGCAAATTCTTTATTTGACCAAACTCTGAAAATTTGTCTTGGATGTCATCTTCTTGTGCTTCCTCGTGCACAGAGTTTATGAAAAGGATCCATCCTTCTACCGCTGTGAATGAAAACAGTTGTAATAAGCGTGCGTAGAAATAGTTTGAATATGAATGATATTAGTGAGAATTACATCTCTGTGGGCCAGGTTCATCATCGTCTTCTTCTACGACATTCATAGACTCGTAGTGGCCAACATCGTCACGAGTGGACACTAATTCGGCGCCGTGTCCTCTGCCCTTTCTTCTCTTCGCCTTCTCCTTAAGACGGGCAATTCCCTCTAAAAGTATCGAAAAATGCGAAACACTAGTTAAGTACTATCATTTGAAGGTATAAAACTATAAGAAAACGTAAGTCAAGGATTTGCATTTGCCGGATACAGTCGTAAAACGAAGGCAAGCGATAGGTTATACGAGTTCCAAACAGAGTTTGTTAGAGTTTGGAGACGCGTGAAGAAAAATACTTACGGTCTCCTTCGTCATCGACTTCAAACTCCTCGGCATTGTCAATATCCAATACATCAGCCATTCTTAAATCTTTCTCGCCCTTATTTCTTGGCGGTTTATATCAATACACACAACCAACAATGATTTGGTTAAGCTACGTTTATATTGCATTGAGACAGCGCTCACCGGAATTGTTCGGAAATATGTTGAACAGAAATCGGAAATACATCGACGCGCCCAAGATTTTAATACTAAGAAACCCGAAATGCATCTGTAACCTGTTATAAGCAGGTTTTTGTATGTTTTTGGGATAATTAATACTCTCCCAAATGCATAAAATAATTATTAGACATTTTTTTACAATTTCTGCGTGACGAATTTCAGGAAATTTTCTGAATATGTTGGCACCGATAAGAGCCAGATAGTTACGGCATACTACAGTAGGCGTAGTAGGAACTCTACGGACCGAAAGCATTTCATACTTACCGACAGATGCCAGTTTCTGTTCGCCTTCTGCACTGTCGCATATTTAATATGATAACTCCTCTTTTCGTCTTTGAAAATTTGAACTGTTTGTAGCTTGTCAAAACACTTAATTTTTTAAGTTGGGACCTGAAATTCCAGCAATTTCTAGCCAAAGTTATATAAAATATTTACGCCATGGTTCCCACATTGTTTACTTAAGTTATCGATCAAACAAGTACGAAATATTGTGCAACATAATGATCTAACAAAGAGATGTCGCTGGACGACATTTCTGCCGATGTTGGTATATGCGGCAATGCGTCGTTGAATTCCTGTGCTTCGTGTTTGTAATTCAGCTGTTGAGTCGTCGATTCGTGCGGCTCGCGAGGTCCGCGAACGTTTTTCTATATCGGATTGCTGACGAAACGACGAATCAGCCCGAAAAATGACAGGGTTTACGGAGAGTGCCCTTGTGAAACGGCTGATGGACTTGAATCCCTCGCAACAAAGTATTCAGACGCTGTCTCTTTGGTTAATTCATCACAGAAAACATCACCCGACCATCGTGAAAGTCTGGTTCAAAGAAATGTGTAAAGGTACGTGGCGACCGCGGTAATTACAATATCGTCGGCTGTTCTACTCTAACAATCCGGCGTACGATATGCACGCTATACTGCCGATCGCTTTGCTTGAAAAACTCTGGAAAAATATTGCTTTGGAGAAAATAGCTTTGGAACGTTTAGGTTAGAGGACAAGGAGGATCTTTGCTACGTAATATCATGTAGACGTATTTCTTGTAACATTCTGTCAACTGCAAAAGCAGAGTCGATTCGACACGGGCGGATTAACAAATATTGCGAGAGAGTTCAACGAGTGGTTCCCCGGAGTTCCATTCATTCCGAGAGCTTTCGTAATAGCCACATGTTCCGATTTTTCATCGCTATTTGCATCGTGCCGCAACAACGATTTGTTATTATCAACATTGCGGCATTCGAGAAGAATTTCGACTTGTAATTTGATGGTGCGAGTCAAGTTTAGTTTAGAGAGAGTAAAGATAGTCTCTTATCGCTTGTGGAAGGAGAATACGTGCTCCCACAGTTCGTAGGGACTTGTTGATAAAATGAAACAAGTACGAAAATATTTTAACGGATTGTTTCAAACGGGGAAAAATTAGGTGGCGAGCGAGAACAATTTGGCAGGATGATGTAAGAGTTACATGTCGAAATATTTTTTGCAGTTAAGGACAATCGGAAATTAATGTTCATGTATTTGGCGAATGATGTTATACAAAATAGTAAAAAGAAAGGACCAGAGTTTGGGAAAGAGTTTGAGACAGTGTTGCCGAAAGCCTTCGAGCATATGAAGGGGTTCGACGACAAGACGAGAGAAAGACTGGGTAGGCTATTACAAATTTGGGAGGAGAGGGGTGTATATGATAAGGCACAAATATCGGAGTTCAAAACGGCCTTCGCGGTTTCGTCCAAGGACCCTAGCACACCACCGCCCAAGAAAAAGCCCAAAAACGATGTAGAGAAAGTGAAGGTAATTATTGATTAACGAGAGTTGTTCTAAAGGAATAATTTCCACTGACAGTGTTTTCGCATTTCCAGAAAGAGAAGAAGGAGAGGAAAAAGTCTGAGACTGAAATCGAAGTGGATGGTACCAAAGAGCTTCATGTGACCTTAAGCCCTAGGACTCCTGCTGGAGATCCGCCAGAAACGGAGGAACTCATCAAAGCCTTAATGGTTAATATAATTTATAGAAAGAACTTCCAATGGGAATCTGTATTATTAGCAATAAACTATCTTATCCATAGACAAATATATGTTGAATCCATTAGGCATATTGGCAAGCGCACTCATAGTTTGAAATATCCATCCCCAATTTTAGTGATTCTCTTTGATTTTCAATTTACTAGCTTAGCGCCTAATTTTTTGCGATGTACATGCATAACTTGCCCTAAGATTTCGAATGCATTTTCGACTTAAATAAGATTAATTAATGGTTGTTTGAAACTGATGGAGCATGGGCGACTAGAACCATTGTAAATAGTATATTTTGTTTGCCAACTTGGTGATAAAGTTTGTTGTGATCACATGGAGAAACGTGAGACCTAGAAGAAAGCGCTGTGTTACAGCACAGGCAGAGAGGGACGATGTAGAGTTGAAGGCAATGACTAACAGAGCCTTCTTCATTTCAGGATTTGGAAAATACGGCGTCCTCGGATGCCAGCGTTAGAGAACGAATCGCATCGCTACCACCAGAAGTGTCGGAAGTCTCGCTTTTGGCAAATCTCGCTGATAAAGCGGCTGCTGATCAGTTAAGTGTTGCCGTAAACGAGGCAGCGGCGCTTTTAGCAGATTATAATGGAAGATTGCAAGCTGAAATGGAAGACAGGAGAAGATTGTTAACGATGTTAAGAGATTACACACTGGCACAAAGACAATTACTTCAACAGGCACAAACCACTTTAGAAGTATGCTGATAATTTTATGACGACTCTTCATGATTCTCATCTATAGAAAGAGAGAGGGAGAGAGAAAGCAAATATTTCGTTTCTCTATAACTAACGACTTCATTAATTTTATGTTGCAGGATTATAAGGAAAAGTTGAAGAAGGTCTGCGCAGTACGAGCAGAAGTAAAGTCCCACATTTCAAATCTTCCCGATTTAACACAACTTCCCGACGTTACGGGTGGCCTCGCACCCCTTCCTTCCGCTGGTGATTTGTTTTCTCTGCACTAGTGCTTGAATTTGAGAAGTATGAGTTTTCCAATTGCCTTTGAGTTCCATAAGTGATGGGGTATACGGCCAGCTTCCATTGAGCTTGGTATCCTCGACCAACTGCGTCTCACAGGGAATATTTCTACTTTTCCAATATTTAGTTTTTCTAAATATTGAGCGATCCTCGCGCGCTTTTATGGGCAAAGTACAAAGCCGAGGAGTACTGTTGTTTGATAAAGGAGATATGGAACATTTACGATATGCCCGCATTATCCAATGCTTTAACTATATGCACGCTCAAAGAATTTGCATGAGTATAATATCCTTTATGAATAAATTGATATTGCTTAATCTAATCATTGTTGACGGAGTGAAGCTAATTCCTTATGCTCACGGTAGTTCTCAGCTTTGTACTTGCATTAAATTATGGTCTAGCTAACCGTTGGTCTTTTTAGTGAGAGTCGCCGATATCAGACAAGCATTGCATTCACTTTTTGTAATTAATCTTTTGGGGATAAAGAGTTCGCGTATATTGACCAATTCTGCACGATGTTAGTCATTTATAGGGAACTCGAGGATATCCTGTATGCCTGAAAGTTTCCTTTCGTATAGCTGAACAAATTTTTCGACTGTCCAAGCGATTTATAAATACAAGATACGTAACTGATTAGACCTTTTACAGAGAATGAAATGTGCAACAAGTTCCGATAAATCCACTGATACCTCAAGCCTGTGTAGCACGAATTGGTAGTGGCGTGAAACAGTGCTGCTTTAACAATGAAATCTCCAGTAACAGAACTTCCATTAGGAAAGGGCCGGGTGTTACAGAAGCGTCATACAATAAAGCAAAATGTATAATGCACATTGAGAATGTGTGAATTAGGGATATGTAAGTACTACATAATCTTACCTATTCAGACATCGCCCACAAGAGTACCGTCTAGAGAGTGCTGCACTTATGAAAATGGATAATTATCCTTTGTATATATAAAATGTAGTTAATATAAATTTGGGACTGAGAAACATTTCCTAAAGCATAATATTGCATTAAGTTGACACTGATAAAGTAACGGTCTGTATAAGAATATATTATTATACATGTACTATTTTAAGACGCGAGCAGCGTAAACGAATTACGAAAATTGTAATAATACGAAAAACTATTAACGTGAATAAATGTTTCGATCGTTATGTGTGCGTTGAGATATTGACGTAAAAGCCTTCGACATATGTCGGCCATGTAATTATAACGTGGCGGTATAAGAAAAGTTACGGCAAGGTAAAAGAAAAAAGGATCGCTATCGTCACAAATTATATTACGTATATTTATGAAATATAATCGTACATTAGCAAAGTTTCGCGGCCAGCGTTTCGAAAATTATATTAACAAATTCATTATACATTGAACCCTTAAATAGTAGTTATCTAAAAAAGACATCCCATTGCTTGAGTTTCCTCTATTGACGGGTTTGGAAGAATATGTAAGGTTTGGGGCAACGTTTTTTTTTCTACTATGCTTTTGTACACGCGGAGTGAGGAAATGGTATTTCTGATTGTGGAATTTTGTTTATACTTGTCGTTTGAATATCGAAAAAATTATAGGGTAATTTAACATTGAACGCGATCGTCAATTTGCGATGTATGGTACAACGCACATAATAAACAAATTATTACTACTCCTCTTTTTGTCACGACTTAACGATTTGTAATAAAATAGGATTTAATATCGTCTCGATCTTATATTGCTGAAGATTGTAAAATTACTTTGGTAGACACATTCTTACTGCACCATGAATTTATGGAGAGTGCTCAGAAGGAATGTACATAATGCAACTCTATCTCGTTGTGCTCTACACCGATTTAATTGAGGATCGGCAAAAACGCACAAAATATACCAGCATCCCAACGTATACGTTCACAATTGTATATACAATATAAAAAGCTTCCATATACACAATTCCAATAGTAAAAAATGTCGAACAGCCTCGGAAACTTTCTCGATAATACTAATCACCCTATTATACATTTTTCGATCGCTAACTATTAACAAACACAAAACATCCCGAGTACAAGAGCGTTATAAAAAATATGCTCCGACTATGTACATTCCTTTTGGACACTCCGTGCAGTAATTCAGGTAAAATTGTGAACACTTTGAGACATAAGTCATATTCATAATCCTTCCTTAAGTTTCGTGTGGATGCGGAGGTCTCGTAGGTTTCAAAATGAGTTTGCCCGTGTCGTCGCAACTCATGTTGAAGTCACCGAGCACGCTCCTTGCTCTTTGCGTGATGATACTCGGTGCTATCACCCGCCTGTGTACTCCCAGCATAAATAATATCACTGTGAAACATAGAAACAATTATTAGTTACATCGTTAATGAATGGGAAGTCCAATAATTCGACTCACCTAAGATTATGCTAGCTATTGTGAAGAAGGGGTGATTGTATAGGCTCTGTGTAAAGGATACGGCTGATGTATTTGGGTCTGTCAGCCAATGCCAAGCACCAACAGCGGTGCAGACAGAGATGAAGCCCAGTAACACTATAAATAATAGAAACTATAATACATACTATATCCTTACCTCCAGCATTATTAAATATTTCTCTGCTGTAGCTGCCTTTAGACATTTTAGATTTACTCTCAGTGCAGACTATTGTCTACAGATGCTCTAAAAGTACATTGCGATAGTTGCATTGACAATCTTGCCACTTGAAATTAGTATACCGCAATAGTTTCCGACGCAGCGAAAGGATTAAAACAGCACTCATATTCGCTGTTTTCCTTCGATTGACTTGTCGAACTTTCAAGTGATAATAGCGGGAATAATACATATTATGCAATGTCAATCGTAGAAGTTAGAGAGCCTGTCAGTAAGAAAGTGCGTGTACCTATTTAGGAAGAATGGAAACGTATAGAGAATAAGAAAAACATACTTCTCCATCGAAGAGTCGCCGGCTGCAGACTTGTGATGACTTCGGTCAGCCGTCGCTCGAAAGCCTTCAAGTCTGCAAAAGCAATAACAAGGTAGATTTGTCACATAACCTGGTGCATGTACACTTTATCCAGTGCACATGACATTATGCACGTCAGAATGTCAAAGGGATTCGTGAGTAGGCAGAAAACGCATCGTTAAGCTTCGCCGGCTTTTCTTGTTACCTTCGCACACTGTTTGGTCCAGAGACATTGCGATAATTATTGCGGCACTCGGTATACTTGTGCCCACACACGCATTCAGAAACAACAAACCATTCGCATTCATTCAGCGCGCCCGCCGCGCCGATACGCACACTCAGCTCGTTCCAACTGGTGCTTGCTAAAGTGCGCGTAAACTTTGAATTAAAGTCTCTTATTTTCGGATAACTATGTGAAAGATCGTTGATTTGGAAGGGTGAGAAGTTTCTATATTCATTAAATTTAATTTTGTTGCCGAGAAAAATTCTTCCGTTCACCAAATATATATCCCAAAATATAAGTAATAAATTTTTAATATAGTTTTCATAATCTTTTTCTGTAATGAACATTCGTAATCTCTTTCACATCTTCTATGGCACTATGTTAATTACTATTACATTTTCGGGATTGAATATTAGATTTTGAGGCCACAAGCAGTCTTAATTATTTACAAATAAATAAGTGATTGTAATTGGGGAAGTCATTAGCCCTTATTTGTTTAAGGTAAGGAAGCACCTACTGTTTTTCTTAGTAATTTTGTATTATTAATCATAATCATTCTTAGAATTTGAATGTATATCAAACTTTACTTTGCAACAATGTAGCGAATTTTGAATGACGTAAACAATATTTAGTAAAAATGACATAACTCACATACTTAGTTCTATTTAATATCTTTTTCACATCCCTCAAATTACACAGATACGTTCTATACAAGCATATTACTTTCTTCCACATATATTCAAGACAGAATATTACATTTCGACAAAACAAGTAGCCTTGATCGAGTAAAAGTAAATAGGTGAGTATCATCCAGGAGATATCTGCATTTCCGCATACCAGAGTACTAGGTAAGATCTCTGACCTCGAAAGCTTCGGCTGGAGGTCATTATCCCTTATCTGGTTAGGCTACTCCAATAATAATATCGACCGTGACAGGGCGTACAGGCAAGCAGGGGCAGTTCGTGCTTGATTCCCGATTGTTCCCATAGAAACGTTGGACTTGGCCGATCGAATCGGAGCGACGACATGCCCTTCGCTGCTCATAAGCCACCCCCTGCTAACATCACAACCCCACTCGTTCGTATATAGGCTTACCTGGCAGGTAAAGCCCGCCAGTTTCTCACGGTTACCGTCGCCGCCGCACTCGCAAACATTGACACGATGAAGCAGTCCACGTGAACACCCCGGCCAGAATCGACGAGAGGTGGTTCCATCCGCCCGGAAGTCCAAGCGGCTCCACAAGATAACCGGAAGCGGCGGTCCAAGTAGATGCGTCTCACAGTAGGTAAAGACTAGGCGCACGTTTGATTTTACTCATAAGGGGAGATTGTTAGGTATAGTTCATAGATGGAGATGAAAAAATTTGTGGTGGTTTGGATTTAATCCTGTAAGAAAACCTTGTAGCAGTTTTCTAGAATATGTTTTGGTTGCCGAGAAAAAAATTGTAAAGATCGATGAAGTAGTATGTAAGGTATTATTGACGAATTCTCGAGCGCCAGCGTCGCATCGTGATTAAACAATTTTTATAAAGGCACATCGAAGAAAAATAGTAGGGAAAAATATTTAATAAATGCCGTGTATGACTTTTACAAATCCTAACCGTTCATTGACGTTTAAACACAGTTTCTAAATTGTAATGTGTAAATTAAAAAATATTAAAAGTGAAAGATATTATTTCCTAATTAAAAGATAATATAATGTTGGAAAATTCCTTTTGAGGATAACTGCAAAGATTACTTTGACCATTATGCAACGTTGGCGCTTCAGAATTCATCAGCAATACAAGGGTTAATATGCTGCAGTGCCGATCTTCACCATTTTTTTTAGCATCCAAGAAGCATTCTCAAAAAATCAAATAGTATTTTATTTAGGGGGTGAAGCCTTACTTTCACAAATCTTTTCGTCCCAATCGGTGATCCATGCCTGAAAACCTACCCTTGTCAGGCTATACAGAGTGAGAGACAAGAGTATTCGTACAAAGAATGTGAAAATAAGGAAAACTGTAGTATAGCAGTTAAGTTTCATCTTATTTTGCAGTACGACTTCAACTGGTATGAAATACCGTGGATAAAAAGTGCACACAGTGTTTTTAGAAAAAATGTTCTTAAACAATACATTCTTCTCTAAATAGAAATACATTTTCTTGAAGAAGAAAGTGTCTTTTTTAGGAAGAAATGAATGTCCTTACAGAATACAGTTTTATGTATTACGGAAAATTAAATATTTACATACATTCATTTAATGATGCAATGTGGAAATATAACATTTTCAAACAGAAACAATACCACTGTATATACGAATACTATTTTTTTAAAAACCACTGAATATACGAATACTATTTTTTTAAACCAATTACACGGATACTTTTGACTCTCACCGTAGGATTATACCCTCTCTTTTTACATGCTCTCATTCCTATTGTCTCGCAATAAACACGCGTACACACGGTGACCGGTTTGCGCGGTGCACCAGAATGACTGGCAGAACGTCCCTTGTCGAGCAGAAGAGGCTCCAGTGGGCCAAGGAGCGAGGTAAGATCCTGGCATTCTGAGATCCTGTCGTTCCAGAGGATAAACGGTTAATACGAAGTAACGTAGACTTTGCGTGAACACTGTAGAAGAGATGACACGACTCGGTGGAAGTTGGGGCCTCTTGAAACAGAGCAACTGTGCCCGCACCACCATTCGGTGAGTCTACGGCGAGTTAGGATCTAGTGGACCGATTAATCTGTCACACTTTTCTTATTAGATATTAGGCATCACAAAGAGATTCAGGTTTTCTTGATTTGCGTACTTGATTTAGATTTTACCTGTTATTAATAATATATATAACTTAACAGTGTATTAACATTAAACGTACCGGCATTTTATATATTATATAATTGTCAATTTATGATGAAAATTAATGTACAAAATAACATCTAGATAATAAAACAAATGATATATTTTCATTTTTACTTTTAATAAGAACGAAGGAAAATGTATAATCGAATCGAATTTTAAACCGGTAATTTGACTGGACATGTACGTTTCGTGTTAAAGAATTCTGTAAGTGATGCATATTTTATTATACGTTCGTGTCAACCAAGAAATCGGACTGCAAAATGTATAATAAATATTTGAATAAGTTTCATACTAGGTTTTCTTAATAATAGTGGGATTCGGGTGTCGAGAGTTCGTTCAACTCAAACGGCATTACATTTGCATAGCTAAGCAGAGTTAGGTGTTCGAGTCAGTTGGCAATGTATATGTGTGCCAGTAGCATTGAACCGATCCATCCACACACAGAGAGATCGATCGAATTGCAATGTAAATGAGTAGGCCAGACGGCATCGTTGATATTCGGCGGGTATAATGAAACGAGCGTGACACAGCACGTATCCAGCCGGTGCGAGGATCACGTTGGCGGAAATGAAGGACAAACCAACACCCCCGCAACCCTTTCGTGCCGGAGGACATTATGCGAGCACGCTCAGTTTGAAGAGTCTGGCGAATGATGGCTTGGGAAATGGTACCAAGGGCCTTAAACGTCTCGATTGTAATGGTGGCAGTTTGATCAGCCTTCAGGATCATCCGGAACTCGCCCAACTACGACGCAGAAGTCCTAGTCTTCCACCGATTTATACCAAGGAACAGGAACACTACGTGGCTCAGGTTCGTATTTGTTTTTGTATTGATCAGTTCGATGGACGATCGAATCAGTCGCAGTTTGGTTTTGAAGTTTTATTAGATTGATATTTTTTTTATTTGTGTTAGAGACTCTGAAAGATTCTTAATTGTTATATTTATTTACAACTCTATTTTGTTTTTTAACAGGGTTTACCTTCAATTATGTTCTTGTATAAAACATAAAAATGTATTTTGTATTTTTTCAAAACGTTGAACTTTCCCTCAATTAAAAACTTTAATTTCTTTGAGCAGGAATTTCCTGCTAGAAATATGTATCGGTTAGAGAATTATTATACATATTTTACACACGCTCAACGAGCCACCTTGCTTCCGCAACACGCGGACACACGTGCGTGTATCTAATTTCGTGGAAAATCTCGTCGACCCTCGCTCTATTTTCACGCGGTACTCCTGGCGAAAGTAAGGCACTCAGGCGAAATCGATTGTTATCGCGGCATTCGAGTTCAATCACCTTTAAGTCACTGTAAGATGTCTTACTCGTGACTGCGCAAGGAACTTTGCTGACCAGCTTTCTTTCCATCCTTCGATCCATCGTCCAAGTGTTTCTTCGCCGCATTATTTCGCCAATCGCAAAGATTGTCGTGTTATGACTAGAATTCTCCTGCTGATCGATATTCTGTACCATGCGGAGACATTCGCGTGAAGACGGTAGAAACGCTGAGCATTTAATATGTTTCTATAAACAGCAGAATCGATGTCAGTGTTGCTTTATGAAGTAAGAAATGTCGCAAACTTGCTATTAAAGATCAATCTTTGTATACTTCTATCGTGTAAACATTCTTCAGTTTAATCTCGTTTATTAACATTTTTTATTCGAAATCATTTGATTCTTCCAGTTATTGAACATTAAATTGGAAATCAAGAATTATTTATACAATGTAGAGTTAATCAATTTCATAAAAACTTTTCCAAGTACTTTCTATTTGAATAAAATTTCTCCTTTCGATATAATTTGAACTAAATTTATTTCTGCAACCTTTCTTTATTTACTGCTTTTCAAAATATAATTCTCCAAGACCAAAAATTGCTTCCCAGCAATTCTTGCATTGATGCCAAGCATGTTTTACACGGGTCGGCAATAAATCTGAGAAATGGGTTGAAACCTCCGTCACGGTTTGTCGTTGGCGGTGCCGTGTTGGCACAGTCATGGCATGTCGCACTTATGTACCACGTATGTACGGGGTGGAATACATAATAGGATATTCGTAAAAGGCCAGAAAATTGCTGGCCGGTCACGCGAAGCGCTTTATCAGTGGAAGTGAACGGTTCCCTCGGGTTGTACGGCTTACAGGAACAGCAGAGGGACTTGGATATCGAAGGACTGTGCTATCGTTCGCACAAGCCTGCCAAGCAACACCATCATCGACGACGGTCCTGTGATCGTGGCGAGGATCACGAGAATCATTACGGATTGCACGCCGAGGAACGCGGTGGTGAGACTTCCGGCTACGCGAGCGACTCCGTCGACGTCCCAGTTGTTGCTCCGGCGAGTAAGGAAGATTTCGAATCTTGTTTTTTTATTAATTATTTGAATTTGAATGCATATAACATTTTTCTTTGTAGTAATGTAACGTATTTTGAGTAGTGGACAGTAATTTCCAATAGTTAGTACAATAAAGTTCATTTATAAAGGAGAAATATTTGATAAATTGAACTTTAATAGTGACTTTCGTGCTTTCATTTCTACTAAATTGTAAGTTCCATTTTAATCATCTTTCCGGTTGGTTATAAAAAAGCTCAAGGTTTTAATGACCTCAGGAAAAATTCCGCCGAAAGTTGGGATCTTAAAAATTAAAAATTGGTTCGCTTAGATTAATGACACCGCAGTAATATATTTTAAGTTTACATATGCAGTGGATAAAAACACACACAGTGTTTTTGGAGGAAAACTCTGCTTTCTGGAAAGCAGATTTTTCACAAATACTTCGTTGTGCGAATACTTTTTTATTCAATGCAGATTTCGGCGTAGCATACGGTGGAAAAGTATTCAATTGTGATTTGCAGGTATCTTACCGAGCTGCAATAAGCAGCCGGGAGTGGAAATGAGCGAGAAGACTTGGCAGAATCCTTATTTCACGACACCCGAAAGTTCGTTGCCGCCGTCGAGGAGATTATCTGATGGGAGGATGGGCGAGCTCAACAGGCCAAGGTGGGGTGGTATCTGGGGTCAAGAGACTGCAAGAGGCGATCCACCGCCACCCTCTTGGCTTGCTAGATTAGGCCACACCAGTCAAGTACGATCGCCGAGCAAATCTGATATCGCTTTTGAGATTCCCATCTTTCATCAGCATTTAACAATCAATACAGAGAACGTGGGAACAGATTTAAAAAACATTAAGATGTTAAAAAATGCAGCAAGTAGCAGTTTGATTTCCCCACAAAATTGAATTATAACAAAAAAGATATAGATTTAATAATCAATACAGAGAATGTGGGAACACATTTATATACAGTTATGAAAAAGTATAATTTATGTGTATTAACTTTAAAAAAAGTGTAATTATGTATAGATCAGAATAAGTATTTGCACATCTAGATTTTCTGTAGATTTTTTTTAAAGCACATATTATATTCTGTTTTGAGAACAGTGGCTTTCTTTTAAAGGGATGATATCTTCTTTAAGAAAATTTGGTTTGTCTTAAAAAAGAAACTTTTCTTGTCCACTGTATGATTCGAGATCATCTTTTTCATCCATCGATATTCCAAAAGAAGTTCAAGTAGATTAATTAACAGCTGGCTACAATAGTATTTACATAAAAGAATCCAACAGACAGTGACTCACAAATTCATCCACGTACATTTAAATTCTAAGGCATTATCTTCCATTTTAAAATTAGAAAAGCATCTTCCTACCATATTTATTTACACATTACTGAATCGCTTAAGGCTTCTATTCAACATAACAGCAATAAGTTCCATGGTTGAGTTGTAATAAATTTCGAGCTGCTAACATGTAGGAATGTGTGAGTCATTGTAGGTGCTTAATTCAAGATTTATTAAAGTGGTACTCGCATGCATTCAGGTGCTAGTAATTAATCACGACAGCGCGAGCAGTCCCGACAGTTCAACGACCGGGTCAACCGGCTCCGAGACGGCGAAGACTTACCTGCGAGGACAAAATTTGCCGGTCGATGCGGACATCCTCCAAGAGAGAGAAGCCCGGAGACAAAAGGCTCTGGAACTTCAGCAAGCGATCAAACAACAACTCGAGGAAAAGGACAAGCAAAGAAGAGAAGAGCGGGAACGTCGGATGAGGGAAGAACGTTTGGAGGAAGAACGCATCAAGCGGGAACAGGAAAAAGAACGAGAAAGGTAAGAATGAAGTAGCATTAACGGGGGACGCCTACCTAGATGCATTTTTGATTTTTTTTTTCACAAATCTTAGATAGGTGATCGATCAAAATTTTTTTATTACAAGATGTTTCTTTCGCCTAACTTTTAGTAATTTTTTAATTTCCATATAATTAAAATTGTAAGTATTATTAATTAATTTATTGTTCTATTGACTCTACAAATAAGATTTCTATTAACATTTCAATGATATATTTCCGAAAGGTTCGAAGAGGAGCAGCGAAAACAAAAGGAAAAGGAAATAGCGAAATTGAAGCAGGCAGAAGCAATGCGAGAAGTTCTAAAAGCCGCAGAGAAATTAGCCAAGGAAGAAAAAAGGAACCGATGGAAAAGAGAGGGAAGCGAAACCGACAGATTTAGTACTCTACCAAAAGCCATTGAACCGAAAGTATTAATTAACAATTCAGAAGACGAGCATTATGGAAACAGCACGACTCACAATGAACAGACAATCTCGAACGGTACTTCCGTTACAAAAGAAGAGAAAGACACAACGAGCCAAGAGAAAGAAGACAGCAGCAAAGAGTACAGCGAAACGACGGAGCAAACTTCGTCGGATGTAAAGTCCATTCAAGTTCCAATTAGCAAGGACGTAGCAATTATCCTAAGCGGTCGATTAGAGGATACTGACGCTTTCAACAAGTCGAACTTGCAATTATTGAACCTTGTAGTGAGTCCAAGTCCACGTGTCCTTGACAGTAGCACGAACAATTTGTCATTGGGTGTAAACGCTGTTATGAGGAGCATGGGAAGTCCTGTGCTCGGCTGCAGTTCCTCCAGGATATCACCTGGTATTTTCGAGAACAGATTGCTCACACCTAGCAAGTACAGAGGCTCGTATGGTCGTGATTTCGGTACACAAACCGATATCGAGAGCGATTTGCAGGATCTCCGCGATAAGATGCAGGACTCGTCGCTGAAGGAGCACTCGATAAAGGAGCGGAAGGACACGACCAATGCTAGTAGACGGGACGTCGACAAGTGAGTGGCGAATATGAATAGCAATTCCAATCGTATCGAGACACAGCGAAAAGTCGTAGAGGATATTGTGCCTTCTGTCTTGCAACTAGCAGCGGTAATTATGGTTTCATTTCTGTTTCAGTTCTATGCACTTTCTCCTGTGTATTATAGTCATTAGTGGGTGCCTCGCGATCACCTGTGTCATCTGAATTGCTTTTAACTCTTAAACTGCGTAAATAGTTTCATTTTCCTCACTTCTCGCGAGCAAGAAATTAATTTTATCTTAAGTTTTTATTTATATTGTTTTCTTTGAAATTAATTGGAATTTAGAGCGAGTATATTTATTCTGTTATTGTTGATTGCGATTTAAAAGTATGTTTTAGAGACTCTAATCTGTTATTATTAATTAAAAATTAGAATAAAAGTAGGTGAATAAGAATTAGAAGAATTATTATAGGTCCTGGCATCAATTGATGCCGAGAGCAGTTTAAGGGTTAATTAATCGACCGTAACAGGTGTTCTCCCTACTTTGTTTCGATAGTGACTTGATCATTAACGCCTTGGCAGTGTGGAGAAAATGAATTTTTCGTGCCATTTTTGTGACAGAAAAAAAATTACCTGAGACTTTCTTAAATCGAAGTGATTTTAAAATTTCACTTGGAATTCGATATTGTCGAATATATCACGTTTTTAATGGTTTTATTCTTTCTTTTTGCTCATACTTTTAGTTTGCTTTTCTTTCAGGACCACCAATGGGGGCTCAGTGGAGGACAGTTCAATGAAACCTTTTCAGAGATCGAAATCCCAGCCGAGGACAAGCATCGAGGCGAGACCGCGATGGAATGCCAATCGGTAATGACACAATATAATAGCGCTGATTAATTATGTAAGTAAACTGCAGAAAAATATGATATATTTATTATAGGCCAGGCACTCGGTACAGAACGCAAAGCGAGAAAGATCCTCATTATCAAAGAAGGATGAGATTGCGGAGACGTCAGATTGAATCGAGCGATGAAAGATCTCGGTAAAAGAAGTCTGAATTATAAATTAACCCTTAAACGTTTTTTTTATTGAAAATGTCTATCTGCAGGCTTTGTTGGAATTTTAATTCATTTGTTTTAAATATAACAGTATTTTCATGATAATGTAAAATGTTATTGCCCATTCGATTTTTTATTCTAAGAGAAGAAACTTATTTTTTATTTATCGTAATACTTATGATTTTTGTAGGAAAGTTAATTTATTTTTCCTTACAACAAGTATACTTGTAAAATACCATTAAAGGGTTAAATATTCATCACTACACTGGGAAGAAAAGAATTACTTCAATTTTTAAGTACTTCTTTATTTCACCCAGATCGCCGTCTCCTGATCGAAGAAAGTCTAACAATACCAAGTCAAAGATCAGAAACATCAGCAGACGAAAACCAAAAGTTGATCATTACGACGCTGACCTCTCTATGGACAGTCTAAATTCTATTGTACCATTAAGAATCGATAAGAATGGTAGAATTAATATCGAAGATACCAAGTGCCTGCAGAATACTGACAAAGTTCAGTTAGAGGATAATAGTTTAAATAATGGTGTTAAATCAAATGAGAATGAAGACTCGAACGTTTGGTGCGGACAAGAAATTCTATCGAAACTGTCATCATTAAAAAATGTATATATTGTATGAAATCTTGATAATCGATAATTTATATGAACATTTTTTAATAAATTATCATTTTCATTCCAGGGTCTCCTAGTGAAGCAGATGGAATGGGACTCGGAGAGGTGTATTGTGTCACCAGCTGCGTCAGAATTCTATTAGCGAGCATGGAACTTTACTAATAGAAACCACCATAGAGTTCAATCATCCTTTTCAGTTTCATTTCCGTATAGAAAGAGAGGGAGAGAGACCGGCACGAGAGCGTGTAAAAAGAGAAAGCTGCAATTTCGATTTCACCGGGGAGATCGGGACTCAGGCTTTTTCTTGGCTTGCAGATACATACAATAAATAATGGCCTTCGAATTGGAGGATCTCCTGAAGGATGACAAGAAGGACGGCAATTTACTACCGGATCTAAGCAAGGCAACCTGTCGTTCACAGGAAGAGTTGCGACGACTCCTTGAAAACTGTCCGGAGTTTAAAATCAAGCCAGAAAAAGTGTGTAGTCTAATTTAAAAAGAGAATAAGGTATTTATTTACAAAGGGATACTCATAATCGATTTCAATGATTTTGATATATGTTATAGAGCGTTTTAAGCTGAAACGTATATGAAAAAAATTAGACACACTTACGGATGTATGAGAGATACGCGAAATTCAAAATTCATATATCAAAATCATTGAAATCGGTTGAGTATGTCTTTGTAAATAATTACCGAGAATAATTATATAACTGATTGCATTAAACAATAAGAATATGAGCTTCGGTGAATGCAGGTAAAAAAGGACGATGCGAAGGTGCGTGACAAGGACTTTTCCTGGAAACCGACTAAGAAGGAAATAAAAGCCTTTACGAAGGAATGGGGCTACGGGGATCCTGTACCACCCGACATGAGGTCTCTAAATCTTCGGGAATTGCAACAAGTCGCCATTGACTGGCGAATGCTCACGCCAATTAGACCTAAGCATCGCCAGGACGAAGAGATGTTTTCCAGACTAGTAAGCTTTCTAAGTTTGCTAAGTTTTCTTGAAGTACTAATACTTGCTTTTTCTAAAACCCATTATATGTTCATTATTGTACATACTTTAACATATATTATATGAACTTTCGTAGTCAGCATAACTTTTGTAAAAATGGACTAAATTCGTTGAAATTCATACAATATCTTCCCAATACAATACTCTATTCTTCAACGGAAGGGATTTTTCATACAACGTTTAGTTTTTGTTGCGTTGATTAAAAAGTCGCCAATTCCACAGGAACAATAGAATTCGATCATATTATTCTTAATAATTTTGTCAAAAAAAAAAAGAGAGAAATACGACATTTCGAAGCAGTTTTCAACATTTTAATTGTACATGGTACCTTAATCACTTGTTGTTGAATAGTGCAATCTTTATGTTCATTAATTATTCTTTACGGATTAGGTGGAAATGGGCAAACTGGAAGCAAAGACAATCGCAAGAGAGAGACGTTCCCTCGTAAGTCCCATTAGACGAAGCAAGAATCGCGCTGGAATGATCGAGAGTAGTGTAAAAATTTGCTCCGATTGTGGCGAAGAGTATTGTTTCGGGGAATTCTGCGGCGACACCCTCTACGATTCCTTTGTCAGGGTGTCAATTAATATCCAGCAACCTAAAGTAAAAGTGTCAGCGGATACTGAGGCGATCATAGCTAAGATGAATCGCAAGAAGAGAAAGAGGGGAAAGAGGAAACTACGTAGCAAGAGTAGATCCGGTAGAAAAGGGGCGAGGTTGCTTGTCAGGAGTAAAGGAAAGAAGGTCAGCAAAGGTGCGGGTGAAACGAATAGTAAAGATAAGAACGAACACAGTGAAAGTGGTGTGAAACCTTTCAAAAGAAAATGCATGAAGTACATGAGACGAAATTCGAGGAAATGAGTTCGCAATTAATAAAAGTTCACACTCCATTAATAAATGAAGGATAATCCATCAGTATCGCACAATGAACAGAAAGTTCTCCATATTAAAATTGCGAATGGAAATCGTAGCTCATTCAAATATTTAGAGGAAATTAGAAGCATGCGTAGGGTTTTCACGATTGATTAAAAAATTAGACATTGAAAAATACTAGAATATAAAAGATCTCGCGATTAAATAATGGATGAAGTGAAATGAGAACGTCTAGGGTTTGCATTGTTTATTTGTCTATATTCTGTGGTCCCTCGGAACAAACATGTCCTGCTTGCGAACTAAATCAGCACACAGAGAGACGTAGCTTCTTTTTTAGTCCTCGTAAATGACGTGTGTGTATGTAATTCTGGTCTGGTACGAAAAACACTGAAGTGTTCTGTACAAAGTGTGTTATATACCACGACAGTATTTGGGCGGGCGCAGTGAATGGTCGCAGATTGAATGCTGGAAAAATATAACTTTTTATTCCTTTACCATTCTCTTTCTCTTACTCTCTTCTCTTTCTATTATACCTTGTCTCGGTGATCCACTCGGTTGCATCGTGCGCTCTGTCTCGCCAGAGACTATCACAATCGAAACTCAATGCGAGAAACCTTCTGTTGCCATTTTCGTAACAAGCTTGCTTCTTCCGTCATTTCTTTCGGTAATCTCTCATTTCAGAATACTGTGAAAAACTGGACATACAACTGTTCTCCTTTTTCTTTCGGTAACAGAACGTTTCTCACGAACAGTGTCTTTTCCATCGAATCCCAAAATAAGAATACATCTACTCTGCTGGTTTCTCTTGTACACACTTGCTCGATCTCGCCTTAATGCTAAATCGTACGCGTACGCTCTAACAGTAACACTTTAATCTGACTGAGATATACGCGTTTTACACAAATAGATTTATATGTATAGTATTTTGTATAGTCGTTCGTTAATGGTAATATTAGTATGCGTACGATACATCCCTTCCATATACCGTGGCGATAACTACAACCCTTTCTCGTTAAATAAAATATCATCGTAAGTAAGCATCCTACGACGTATTTTCATTTTCGGCTAATCATATTTCCTAGGTATACTTGGTGGTATTCTCCCTAAGTTATTCTTACATTGCAACCGATATCCTTTTCGGTTACAATTGGAGTCCATTCATTAGGATTATCGCGTCTCATTTTAGCATGTCTTTAGGCCATTCGTGTCTATAAACGCAACTCTCCTTTAAACATCAGCGAAAGAAATAGTATTTCCGACATCTCCGAACTTGATTGCTCAGCGCATCCGTTGAGACAAACTTCCTAAGTGGAGTTTCTTCGGTGATACTATATCTAGTAGCACAATAATGCACAACGAAAAAGTTGCACATATATAATATTCGAAGAACTGAGAACTCCTGGGTTAGTATACATACATATGTACATCATATATAATATTTCTTACTGTTTCTAGTTCCTAGCGTCGCGTTACAGCTTAGTACGTTCCGGAGAAAGACGTGAGATTTCAAGTCGCAAGCACAAGCACATTTCAACCCGTACAAGACAACCGGTCGACATTTTGTTGTATGCCGACTTAAACTAGCCCTTAATCGTGAACAGAATGTATATACAAGTCCTTAGTGAAAATATGACATCCTTCTATTAACATCATGTATTCAACACTCCGCGTATGCGCTATATCTGACGATCGCCGACTTTCCCCCTCTCTCTCTCTATCTCTCTCTCACTCTCTTCCTGTCGCGCGCGTGTGCTGCTCTCGTCATGTGATTCTCTACGAATAGAAGAATATTACTTATCACTTAGAAAAATATGCTAATATCTCGTGCATCGAGCACTCGTGATCCGACAGATAGCCGTGTTCTCACGTGACTTTTATTTTTTTTTATCATTTTTTGTTGTTATTTTGTTAAGTTTCTCTCGTCTAGCTTTACTTAAGTACGTCGACAACTGCCGAATCGCCGTTACAAGAATCGTCGATTACAATAAACGTTTGAGCTCGGTTATTTAGTCGTAGTTATAATGAAACAATCCCTTATTTAGCAAATGAATAGATCAATCGTGGACATTCATCTTAACTCAACTTTGTACCCAAGTTTCTCAAATCCATAGTCAGCCTAAGCAAGCTAGTAAGATCCTGGTGGGTGGCGACGGTTAGTAGAGACGTAATCGATATACCACACAGAAAGGGAATCGAGATGTAACATTGCACATTTGATAAGTCCTTAGCAACTCTTATAATTTCATCTATATTCACCGGCCTCTGTGTACACATTCCTTAAACAACTGTTTTTCTTTTTTTTGGACTTTTCAAGTAAAAGCAGAGTTTATCGATATAACTACTGCCACACTTGGATTGTTTTGTGAACTTAAATGTAAATGATTATTTTGAATGTGAACTATGAATTGGTATTAATTTCTTGGTGCACCAAGTAGTACCGTGGGACAATTACCATTTACAAAAATGGGAGAAATATATTTGGCACGTAAACACGGTACAAACTGGTGGAGTGATACTTCATCCCGCGAGAAGCGTGGATGTAACTTTCTTTTGAAGTCTGCATTCGTGTAAACATGTAGCTGCGTATGAGTTGAA
Source organism: Ectemnius cavifrons (assembly GCA_964023945.1). Lineage (NCBI taxonomy): Eukaryota > Metazoa > Arthropoda > Insecta > Hymenoptera > Crabronidae > Ectemnius > Ectemnius cavifrons. The sequence goes on along the minus strand of OZ030383.1, from coordinate 7,904,918 downwards.
GGAAAGAATTGAATGTGAGACTGCGCTAGGAAAACAAATGGAAAACATAGAGTCAAAATACGAAAGAATCGTTCTCCTATCGCTCGATCGCGCGCTATAACTGATTTGCAATATACGATACAATGTCCATGTCCCGCTCAGGTATGCAGTGTTCTTATCACATTATTCCATACTCCATACGTTCCAAGTGATTCTGCGCTTTACTCCTCTCTTTCTTTCTTTATCAGTGTCACGTCATTATATGTTAACAGATAACACTAATTTATAAACCGTACAGAGTAAATGTTGTCGCCACAAATAACGCATTCGCTCGTTATATCGAGCACTCTTCCCGGAAGGACGTTCCTCGAGTAATTAAATTTCTTTTGGAAAATATAACTCGCGATACTTTCCATTTAACGTCTTTCGCATTGGCAGTCCTCGAGAATTCCTTCGATATCTAGTTCTTTTTTTTTTTACAGTCATCGCTTTCATAGAGCACAACTTTCTTCTCTCTTTCTCATTCTCTATAAACAATATCATATCTTAACGATTAAATTAATAAACGTTGCATCATTTATGTAGCCTCCCGATGAAAGAAGACTTCTAGAGATAATCAACGTGTGTGTGTTCCCTTACTAGATTCTCTACATGGCATAAATAATAAGCGGCTGGATTAGATTGTTCCTGGAAGGATTTTTAGGGACGATGGAGCAGACTTTGTCCACGTTTTATACCACACTGGTAATGTCTCCCACTTTTCTCACCGCATTATGACTTAATGAGTACTAAGCATGACAACTACAGTTTTTCTTAATAAAATATATTTGTGATTTCACTTTTCCGGAAACCAAAACAGACTTATATAATCACGAGAAATAAATAGAAATGTGGATAGAGTGGTGTGCAAACTAGAATTTCCAATATTCCGAATGATTCTTCGAACACTATTAGCGCCTGAAAATTTAATTGTGTGTCAAACACTTTAACAGAATCGCATTCTCTGTATTATGCTCTGCCACTTTTTCGAGATTGGCACAAGTTCTTTGTCGCTAATGCGCGTGTTTTTGCTAACATAGAGCAACTTTTAAAAGTGACATATTAATGGGAGAAACTCGCGTATATTTGATTAGTTTTCAGGCAACAATTTTCGCGTTCCATATGGATTAAATAAATTTCCTCTATCAGCTGTAAGAAAATATTTCTCTTGATATTGGTGAAAGATACGCGCGTACAGCAATAATGCAAATTCTTCCCGCATGAGATTGTCCAGCACTATAAATATTACTTTTGGAATATAGTCCGTACTTTCTAAGTTTTGGTTTCTCAACGGTACCGCACGTAAATGGTACATGTAAATAAGAGTCGTAACAAGTAACAACTAACCAATGTTCGAGGCGTTGATAAACGTGGAACACATGTATGCTACCGTGGAAGAGTGGCAACTGTACAAAACATTATATCGTTGGGATTCTCCGCGAGAACGGAAAAGACATAAGTACTATTTGCTGAAAAGACCTTTTCATTAACACGTGAGACATAACGGGAAAAACTATTAGTGCTTTTGGCCACAATATGTATATAAAAAAAAAAAGAAAGAAAAACATTAAACAATCATGTACAGGCGATGATTACTCTATAGTGAGAGCTATGACTTATGCCTCTTTCGTTAAATGCAAGGCAACTTTCTTGAAAAGCAAACCAGTATGTCGAAAAAAAATCGAGGCTAAGCCTGCGTTCTTTTGCCATACGTAAACGTTATGCGCTTGGAGTCATGATGCCTATAAAACACAATCGGCAGAACAACCTAGTCCAATTGGTATTATGTACAAGGGAAAGGAACGATTTGGTCAGGTGGTTGATTGGTAAGTCACGTAAAACACACCTGATGCGTCCAAAGTGACATATGTCGTTTGGACCAAGCAGGATTCTCACTCTATTCCTCTTCAGAAGGAACATTGTTTTCATTATCTTTAATCACTCTCAGTTGTCTTTGCGCGCTTTCTTTTTACTTTTCTTCTGTGGTTTAGCTTCAGTCCATGCATCTATTAAAGAATACAATGAGCCATTAAAACAAGCTTTATACTCCAACTGGACGAAAGAGTAAAGGTAAAGATATACATTACCTCCTAGCTCATCGAACGCAGCGCCACTTTTAGCAGGAGCTGGTGCAGATTTGGGTGTTTCCTCTTCTGCGCTTTCGGAAGTTTTCTCCGATTGATCCACCTTCTTCTCTACTTCTTCTGCTGGCTTATTTTCGGCCTTTGGCGTGGATGGAACAGATGGTGGTGTACTTTCACCCTCCGAAGATTTCTTTGATTTCTTTGACTTTCCAGTTTTCTTCTCTGGTTTCTCTACCTTCTCTGCCTTTTCTGTCTTCTCTGCCTTCTCTGTCTTCTCTACCTTCTCTACCTTCTCTACCTTCTCTGTTTTCTCTGCTTTCTCAGCCTTCTCCACCTTCTCTGCCTTTTCAACCTTTTCTATCTTCTCTACCTTCTCCACTTTCTCCACCTTCTCTTGCTATAAATATTCAATTAATGTTAAATAATCTTATTGAAATGGAATAGAGATCTTAGATCTAACAAATTTATACATACTTTAGGTGGTTCTTCTTGTTCCTTTTCTTCAATAATCTCCTTCTCGGTAGTTATTTCCTCGTTATTAATCGGAGTAAGAACTATATTTTTCATTTCTTTCTCCTTCTCCTTCAATTCCTTATTTTCTGTTTCCTTAGCTACCTTATCTTTAATTTCAGGCTTCTCCGCTTCCTTCTGTTTGGCCACTTCATTGATTAAATCAGCCTTCTTAGAAGCTTTCTTAGTCTTTTTGGAAGGTGATTCCTCCTCCTTCTTCTTGTTCTTCTTATCCTTCTTGGAGTACGCTTGTTCCCATTCTCCTATAATATTCAATTCCTCGTATTATTATTTAATATTGGTAATACAAATAACTAGCTTTCTACAAAATCTTTGAAACCTACCATCGTCGAAATCTACTGGTTTCTCTTGGTACAAGTTCTTCTTATTCTTGGTTTGCTCGACTTTGTTTTCCTTGCCTGCTTTGGCCACAACTTCCTTCTCCTTCTTAGCTACCGATGTCTTATTATCCTCCTGTTTGCGTTCCTTCAACTTGCCATCAACATCATCAGTCTTAGACGGAGTTTTCTTGGAAGCCTCTGCCTTCGTGGTCGAAGTCTTCTTCACTGGGCTTGCCTTCTCGCTAGCGACTTGTCCATTGGCAGATCGCTGTAACAAAAGAAAGCATATACATTCGTCCCGAAGATCGACAATACCAAGCGACAAAGTCAGCAATTCATAACAGGAAATGCATCTAATCTTGAAGGATTCGGCGCGCATATGGTTCCGCGGGGGAGTTAGCGTCAGTATCAACGGGGAGAAATGGACAGTTTAACAAGGAAGGCCAGCTGATTAGCGGACATGTGTGCGTGTAAGTGGAGGTCCAGAACAAGTGCGAGGAACCATATGGCGGGCAAGCAAGATTCTACGGAGAGTGGCTAAAAGAATCGAGGCCGAGCTCCAATCGGAGCGACGGCTGTTCGTTTTTCCTAGCGGCATGCTAACCTTCTCCCTGATCTTGCCGCGCTTCTTGCCAGCGAGTTTCCGGTCCACGTCGGAGCCCGCGGAGAGCTGGGCGAACGGCGGCTGCTCGGCCTTCTTGAAGCCGAAGGTGAAGACGAGGAGCGCGCATAGCAGAACAATGCCCACGGGTATCGCGTACTGCGAATGCTGGAGCAGCAGGGCAACGTCCATGGCAACGCTGTGGACGTGTCAAAGGGTATATGCCAGACCGACGACCGACACAACGGAACTTGAAGGACGGCTCCGGAGCTTAGGCGGCTGCTTAGCACGGCGGTGGTTATGACGCGACGGCGGGCAACAGTGGTCGGTGAACCAGGCACTCGACGCACACCTACAGATCACTACAGATGTTGGATAACAGAAATCATCGGGCCCTGCCGGCTGATCATCGAACTAATGCCTGCCAGGCGGGCGCCGATCTACGCTGACGCGGCTCTGACACGCCACGCAATTCATCAATTCAACCACTCTTTTTTTTATCCACGACAAAAACATCGGTTTTATTACTGGCTGGTTTGATTCTATTAAATATGCTGGAATTGTTTCAAATGATTTGATTAAGGAATAGGAGGATGCCAGATGACCTTGATGTTGAGTGTGGAAATGCGAAAGTACGTCGCTTGATTGCTTAGCCGCACTGGTCGCGAGTAATTCCGAGATCCGTGATATAAGTTTAGAGTTAGCGGTCGTAAAAGGTGGTTAATTTGGATTTGATTCGAGATACGTTCGGTTAGAAATATAAAAAGTAATTTATTTTGTTGTTGTTTTACTTAATTAATAAATTACAATGTTTTTATTGGTTTCTCGCAGCCTTTGCAAACTGAACAACCATCGGTTTGTCTTTTAAGATGTAGCCGTTTGTCTCCTCTAAAGCTAATTGGGCTTGCGTTACATTTTGTAGGGTAACAAATGCTTGGCCTTTCATTCTTCCTTCTTGCATAAGTCGCACGTCGTATCTAAATAAACATAATGACTCTGAATCTTATTTGTAATTATGAATACCAATAGTTTAAGGTCAGAGCTTACTCGGTATTAGTGTTGTCAGATTTTGGTATAATATATTTTCGATATATGAAATGGAGTTCGCTTATTTCCACTTGTTTTGCGAGGTTCTTTATGTACAAACGATTAGTTGGCTTTCCAGCGTGGTAGCTTTTGAATACTGGAAGAAGTCTTTGATCTGCAAGTGAAATGAAACGAAAATAGAACTTTTGTATTAATTACTACATTTGTATAATTAAAATGTTTAGAAAAAGTATGTTTCTTACCATTAACCGAGATCCTATTATTCGCTAATTCTTCAGATGTAATAACATTAGGCTGTGACGATTCCACATCTTTACTAGGTTGCACATCTTCCGTGCCTTTAGTTGGAAATATTAAACCAAATCCACCATCCACTGTTTTCTCAATGCTTTCAGTTTCTTCTATTCTTGACGAGGAATCTGGTAACTTTTCTACAGATTTTAACTCGATCTTAAGGTTTTTAGTTTCACCGCGCTGCACCTGTTCAAACATGTCTTCAGGCCTCACAGACTTTTGCGTGGATGTTGCTTGTGCGATTTGCTTAGTTGGATTAACGAATTTTGGAATCTTTAGTTTTCTCTTCGACTGAGGTAATTTCCGTTTAAGGGGAATCACTTCCAATGGTTTCGTGCTATTAGCATCGTCTGATTCAATCTCAGATTCTTCTTCTTCATCCTCGTTGCATGAATCTATTAATCAATCAATCAATCTTAATATTATCATGACAAAATATTACCAGACATTCTTTTAAACCTTCTCTACCTTGAGTTTGTTCGGCATAAATTATCTCTTTCCCAAATATATGTTTATACTTTTCTAAATCATATACTTCTTTAAGCATAGGAAATTCATTGTCTAGTTCCTCGAACGGTGGTGGTAGATTCATTCTATTCATCAAATGAAGTACCTACAAAGTAATCAGGTTCATACCGACGAAGAATGCAAGTAGCGCTAGCTGATTTCAATCTATTTACTTGTGTATAAAAGGCAGGTTCTTTTATTAACTGTATCGCTATTCTAATCAAAGTATTCCTCGTAGGTGGAGTATATTTATATCTTATATTTGGTGGTGGTGGCTGTGTGAATACTTGATTCATAGTCCAACTATTTAATCTGTTCAAAAATGCTTGAAAATTCATCTTATTCGCTGATTCTCTTTTTGCCTCCTCTTTGCATGACTCATCCTGATGAGGTTCTTGATCCGCGCCATCGAGTGATATCGATTTTTTCGCATATTCCACCGATAAATGTTGACCCCTGACATTCAACTGATGAAGACGTAGCAGTGCCTCGGTTGCGGCTTGTTGGGAAGGAAATTTGACAAAAGTAATTGTGTATTTCCTCGAGGGTCTCAAAGTTCTCGTTTTCACAGCGCCATACTTCCGAAATAGCTCGGCGCGTCGTTCGTCCGACAATCTCGGTGGCAGATGCAACACACGCAGAGTGTCGGAGATCTAAAAGAACAATGTCAATTTAAGTGTTCGACGAGCATAGGTTAGAGAAGCAGTATATGTTGCTATCTCAAGCAAGCGATTCGATTTTAGGACACATCTCGCTGCTGGGAAAGCGTGTATGGATCGGAAGATAGAATTACGTGTGCGTTTTCGGATGACATTTCAGATTAACGCTGCAACCGCTACGAGCGAATCAAAACATCGTGCATGCATGTATAAACATGAACGGCGGGAAGGTGGCGGTGGTAGCGACACATTGTCATGAACGATGTCATGAACGGTGACTTCAACGCCATCTTTTCGAGGCACGATGTTCCGCTAGCGAGAATATGGATCGGAGGGGTGGTCAGGCCGTTAGCATTTCAGTGTATCACTGCGCCGGGGCTGTCATGGAAACAGCGTACACGGAACTACTTTCGGAAGTTCACTTGTCAAGTTGATCCCTGCCGGATATACCGGTAAGTTTGAAGAGTCCCCAGTCCCCATTTCACACCGACGAGTTTGTGTTGTTCGAGCGATTTTTTGTCACACAGGCCGCACCGAATAACTGTATTGAAAGATACATTGTAAGCCCGGGTGTCGTGACATTGCGCCCTGATATCAAGCGACACCAAACAAATTATTGATTGCCTTTCGCTCGGCTACTACCCATAAGCCAGTTAATCTGTTGCTCTCGCTGCGCCCTTCAATTTTCTGCTTTCCTCATGTAAGTACGCTATGATATTTTCGTTCTTTCGCTGGAAAATCATATTCACACAGCTACTCGACCGTTGGAGTGCGTGCGATGAGAAATTTCCTCTTGCTTTCCAATGGGATCGCTGTTGCTAAGACACGATGTCAAAATAGATATACCGCGACTGACAGTAATCGATAAACGAAGGACACTTTAACGTGCCCTAATAATAACGTACATTTCCGTTGACGATTTTTTTCCTATCACATTCGACGTTAGTTTTCGTTCAAGGACTTCCAATGCCTTTGTCTTAATTTGAAAATCGCTACGGTCGCGTAAAAGCGATAATAGAATTTGCAATATTTAATAATGGATTGCACGTCGGACATTGCTTATTAGATGGAAATCGTGATATCGGAAAATGGAATACGCGTCTAAGAATAATGGAAGCTGTTCGATAAGACAGCTGGTAGTAATAAATCGAACCTGATACAGGTTTAATCGCGAGAGAGATCAAAGCCGAAGCCGCCGAGGAGGAGTTGGTGGTGGACGAGGCACTAGCCGAGGTAGTACGGACAATCTTCGGGCTAATGTTGGAAATAGATTTCCCGTACGCGGAAGGGGAGGTGTTAGTAGTGCTCGCCCTGGGCTGAAAGGCAAACAACCTGGAGGAGCACTTAGGAAAGTCAATTGGGACATTAAGAGCCTAGAACCATTTACAAAAGATTTTTATGCCGAGCATCCCTCTGTTAGAATTAGGTATATATCATCTGTATAAAATCATTAATTATATACTCGTATATCTGTCCAACCGTATAATTAAAATATTAATTTTAATAATAGGTCGAAAGAAGATATCCTTAAGTTTAGAGAGAACGCCGAGATTACAATAAAAGGGGATAATGTTCCTAATCCTATTCAGTATTTTGAAGAAGGTAATTTTCCACCGTACGTCATGGATGGAATACGTAAACAGGGTTACGCCCAGCCTACAGCTATTCAAGCACAAGGTTGGCCTATTGCACTGAGTGGCAAGGATCTTGTAGCAATTGCCCAGACTGGCTCTGGGAAGACCCTTGGAGTAAGATGATTTATATATACCTATTATCACTCTTTTATATATCTTTTTCTATTTTTTATATTATATTTATTCTTTTATAGTACATCTTACCAGCTATCGTGCATATCATAAATCAGCCGAGACTAAGCAGCGGCGATGGTCCAATTGCACTGATCTTGGCTCCTACTAGGGAATTAGCACAGCAAATCCAAGAAGTGGCGAATTGCTTTGGAGAGACAGCGGCAGTGCGAAATACGTGTATTTTTGGTGGTGCACCTAAAGGGCCACAAGCACATGACTTAGAAAGAGGTGTAGAAATATGCATCGCTACACCTGGTAGACTAATAGACTTTTTAGAAAGGGGAACTACTAATTTGCGAAGGTACTTGTTTGTGGTTTTCTGTCGAATGCGGGTACGAACTCTAATATTAATAATATTTCAGGTGTACATATTTAGTCCTGGACGAAGCAGATCGCATGTTGGACATGGGCTTCGAGCCACAGATTCGTAAGATAATAGAACAAATTCGGCCTGATAGACAAGTACTGATGTGGTCGGCGACGTGGCCGAAGGAAGTTCGTGCTTTAGCCGAGGATTTCCTTACTGACTATATGCATTTAAACATTGGCTCGCTGACATTATCAGCGAATCACAATATCGTCCAAATTATTGACGTTTGCCAAGAGTTCGAGAAAGATTCGAAGCTCCAAAGATTACTACAGGAGATTGGCACAGAGAAAGAAAACAAGACAATTATATTTGTCGAAACGAAACGAAAAGTAGACGACATTACGAGAAATATCAGGCGCGAAGGGTGGCAAGCTCTTAGTATTCATGGGGATAAAAACCAGCAAGAAAGAGATCACGTGCTGCAAGAATTTAGAAGTGGCCGAGCTCCTATTTTGGTCGCTACCGACGTGGCAGCCCGTGGTCTGGGTACGTACAGATTTTATTGTCTTCGATATTCTACTTATGTCTAAGTTAATAGAAATCATGAAATTGGGAATTGGCAACACTTATTGGATTAGCCAGTGCTCCGTTATATATTATAGTGAGGCCGGCCGACAGCTATGTACGTAGCAGTGTGATGCATAGTAATCAATAACAGTATTCGTGATATGCATTGTAGAGCCCTGAATACTTTTTTGCATATATATAGCTTTTGTTATCATTATATTAACGATTGTAATTGTAATTCTATATTCTTGTTCGATGAATTTTATATAATTTAATATTTTCATCACACAACTTGTCTTCCATGTATTGTATCGATATACTTTTCGATATTTTGACCAACAGGGCTGCAATGATGCACACAAGCTACCACTAAGTCTGTCTGCTTTTCTTTTTCAGAGGCACAGAGTTCCCTAAGAGTACCTGGTGTACTGCCAATATTGGGCAGACACAGTGACTATTTTAATTCTATTCATTTGTACCTAACTATAAATTCTCGTGACATAATTAGTTCGATCGCTAAAGCGAGCCACAAAATTTCGATTCCAAAATTCCTCTGCAAAATTTCATTTCTATTCAATCCCATTTGATACATAGTATCTTGACAATTTGCGAATTTTTATTCGACATATTGATATATCATGGGTTTACCTACTTTGTTTACAAAGTAATCCTTATTACAATATAGAGCGATGAAAAGTTCCACTTGACCGAATGACTTTTGAGATAGAAATGTAAGATTTTAAATCTGGTGCCTCTACAAAATTACTATTTCGAGCCTAACAATGCACTTGAGCTTAAACCCTAAATTGCTGCCTCTATCCCAAGACAGACATCACCGCTGTGTCTGTCTAATTAGTAGGCTGTCAGTATGTTTCCATAAGAAATCAACCAAAATTGCCCTACTTTAAAACTGGGGCTGTTCTTGCTGATTTCACATCGGAAATTCCGAATGAGAGGTGGGTGATCTTCAAGCCTGATTTCCTGACTGACATCGTTTGTAAATACGTATTTGAAGGTCCCATTTACATGCATACATAGTATGCAAATCATGATTTTTCTAAACTATATGGAGACGTACGCACTTTATTTTTCATAATTTTCCTTGCTTAGACAAGTAACAGCTAATAGTTCTCACGATCATAATTGATGTAAGCATATTGCTGATTTCTTTGCAATCCACTTTGCGCAGATGTGGATGACGTCAAATATGTGATAAACTTTGATTATCCATCATCATCGGAAGATTACATACACAGAATCGGGCGTACTGGACGCCGAAAGCAGACTGGAACTGCGTATGCGTTTTTCACTAACCATAACATGAAACATGCTGGGGATTTAATAGAAGTTCTAAAGGAAGCCGGGCAAAACATTAATCCTCGACTTAGCGAAATGGCAGAATTGGCCAAATCATCCAGCTTTAATGGAAGGAGTATGTTCTTGATAGATTAACAATCTTCATTTATTGTTTAAAACGCTTTTGGTTTGCAATTCATGTATTGATTTTAATAAAGGTATGAAACGTTTTGGTGGCCCTGGAGGGAATGACAGAGGTAATATACGGCGAACTAACGGCGACAATCGCATGAGAGGTGGCTCAGCGAGAGGAAGAGGAGGACTCGGGCGCACTGGAAGCTCCTATCAATCGAGTTCAAGTAGTTACTCAGGATCGGATTATAATAATTATAGCAGCTTAAAACCAAGTAGTGCTATTAGTCAAAGCACAGGGTACGGGTATACCACACAAAGAAGTTATGGACAAAGTTCACTAAGTCAAGTTTATGGTGGAGGGGATAACTATGGATCCAGCTATCAGTATAGGGGATCAGCGTATTAGATGATTCAGTATTTTACTCCGACGTTCAACTGCTGACCAGCATAAAAATCTCATATTTAGTGTGTCCACTGTATGTCAAGAGTAGGACGAAGTAACTTAAACAGATACAATATATGTCAATAGAAATTGAAAAGAACGTGAGACACGTGAATCAGAGGACGGACTAGTACTGCGAATACGAAAGACTTTATTAACAATATTTAGAACTGGCGATACTTGAACTACCACTGATTCTAGAATCGACAATGCCAATGCGATGTCTTGGAAGACTTTTAGGATCGTTTAATGCAGGGTGCACTTAAACTGTAACTTAGACTATTACCTCAGATTTTGCTATCGATAATAGGGCGTTGTACTATTTTAAAGGTTTATCGTTTCGGGGCAGCACGTCTCTCAATATGTTCCTAATGCAGCAACTTTACTAGTTAATCGCACCTCGTCATTGTCTTTAGGCGTTTTTCTAAGAATCCTATACTAGTTAAGTTCCAATGCTTATGCGAGAGCGTATTGTTGTAACCCACGCTTGCATTTGTACTGATGGCACAACAGGAAGATTACGTCGTACGAGTGCCGTGATCAAGCCTGTATTTAGACAGTTGCATGGTTACAGTAATAATAAGAGAGTGAAAAACCAAAGCCAAGATATTTAACGATACCATCGAGATAACAATTAACACTGAAAAATCGCCAAAGAGAGTTTACAGTGCAGGTTTTTGTATTTATTGCTTGAATCAGTATTACAGAATGGGGTGCAATTTATTTTTGTATCTAATCTAATTTGCTCGCCGGTGCAGGTGTTTCCTAAAAATAAGTTAGGAGCCTCTCTAGACCTCAACGCGATATAACTATTAAGATTGTTATACGCTTGTGTGTTTTAAATAATATTAATAAAGTTGACTCTTCGCTGTCTTGCAAATATCGGTACTTGGACAGATTTTTACCCTCCTTTTCCCACAACTATACAAAAGATATCCTTGGAGCATGAAAAGTCATATTTATTAAGAGAATTGAGAATCCATAAAGACCAAGTGGGTTATATAAAATTCATCCTGACGATGCATGTATTGGTTCATTACGCACTTGACTACGCTATTTCCGCATTGCCCCTACCCCCACCATTTTGGCCTATTTCCGGCATATAGCGCATTGCGGCATTTCATCGAATTTAACATGAAAATCTTAAATACCGCTTGCATGTGAAAAATTAGTATTTAATTTGTTAAACAGTAAACAATGAAGGTGTACGGTATAAGTAGAAATATAAAATAAAGATTGGTGCGACATAACAGGATAAACAGGGACTACTTTTCGCAGCGGAGCACGTCGCCATGACATCTGGCTTCCGAGGCCCTTTGCGATCGTGTAGAGCAAGGAGCGTGCTCGTCGTTGCTTCTCGTCTTCGCAAATTCGTCTTTGCTTCGGCAACTTTTTCACTTTTCCCAGTCAAAACCCAACCATCACCATTACCGTCATGTAAGTACTCGAAATATCTATATTCTATACGCGAAACTACAAGTTTTTAGTGCTTTTATCAACGACGTTTAATTCGCTACGATATTCTACTATGCTTCACCTCCATATTGCTTTTCATCTTCGGGAAGACCATCGCGTTAGTCTATAGAACATAAAGAAGTTTTGCCTGATCGATAATGGCCAGCATTAACTGAATTGTACGATTGTTGAAATGAATTTGCGAGTTTTGTTACTCGAGGAATAACGTCTTATTTGGGAAACGATACGATGTGAAACGTGCTCCTCGTGGTGAGTGCGAGAGAGAAAGCAAGAATAGCATCACGGAAATCGGTTTATTGAGCGACTCGTTACCTTTACGTATCTCAAGCGTACCCTAACTAGGACAAGCTTCCATTTCGCTTATTCGGGAGAATATTCAGATTAAAGCAGAAAAGAATGGTTTCGGCATTATCGTAACGTACTTTTCCGTTTCCTGTCTACTCGACGCATGGCCTTCCTCGAAATGCTATACGCTTGGGTGTAATTAGAGGAAAGATGAGGTGGAAGATAAGATTGTTAGATAAGTCTGTGATGATTCTAAGACATTTAATGTAACATTAACAGGGCGTATCGTGATCGTGAACGTGGGGAGAGACGCGGCGGAGGCAGTTCGCGTGGGGGTCGATTCGGTAGCCGAGATGGTGGCGGAGGCAGCAGCAGATTTGGCAGCGGCGGAGCCAGGGACGGCAACAGTTTTGGGAACAATAACTTTAAGAACAGACAACCCGGAGAGCGACTTCGTAAGCCACGATGGGACATGAGCACGCTACAGCCGTTTAGAAAAGATTTCTATCAACCACACCAGAACGTCACGACACGAGGTCCTCACGCAGTTGAGGCTTACCGTTCAGACAAAGAAATCACAGTCAAAGGGTCTAATGTTCCTTGTCCAAATATTTATTTCGAAGAGGGTGGTTTCCCCGACTACGTTTTGAACGAGATTCGTAGACAGGGTTTCGGTGAACCCACAGCAATTCAGGCACAAGGTTGGCCAATTGCTTTGTCGGGCCGCGATATGGTTGGCATTGCCCAGACTGGATCTGGGAAGACATTAGCGTATATTTTGCCGGCCATTGTACACATCAACAATCAGCCTAGGCTGAGTAGAAATGACGGGCCAATAGCTCTTATCCTCGCTCCCACCCGAGAACTTGCACAGCAAATTCAGCAAGTTGCGTCAGATTTCGGCGTGTCCTCGCAAGTTCGAAACACATGCATCTTTGGCGGCGCACCGAAGGGACCACAAGCGCGTGATCTCGAACGCGGCGTTGAAATTTGTATAGCGACGCCAGGACGTCTGATCGATTTCTTGGAGCGTGGCACGACGAATCTTCGTAGATGTACATATCTAGTGCTTGACGAGGCTGACAGAATGCTCGATATGGGCTTCGAGCCACAAATCAGAAAAATCGTAGAACAAATTCGACCCGACCGACAAACCCTTATGTGGTCGGCAACCTGGCCAAAGGAAGTTCGTAACCTCGCAGAAGAATTCTTAACAGACTACATTCAAATCAACATCGGCTCCCTGCAATTAGCGGCGAATCACAATATCCTTCAAATAGTCGATGTCTGCGAAGAATTCGAGAAGGAGAGTAAACTCATGAAACTGTTAGAAGAAATCTCCAACGAGCCGGAAAACAAAACTATCATATTCGTGGAAACTAAGAGGAAAGTCGATGATATCACACGCGCCATTAATAGGTATGGATGGCAGGCGATTGGCATCCACGGAGACAAAAGCCAGCAAGAAAGAGATTACGTCTTAAATCGTAAGTAAAGCAGCTACTACGCTTATTAAAAGGATAAATTGTTGTCTATATGTGAGATCTTATTACAGAGTTCCGGAATAGCAGATCTGCCATACTAGTTGCTACAGACGTTGCGGCAAGAGGTTTAGGTAAGAGACTCTTTGCGTATGAGCCTATATGATGTAAGGGTCAGGCTGCGATGGTTATTTCACGCTTGTGAGAGTCGTATTCTTACGATGTGGCAACGGATAACGGCATGTGCCAGACTGATTGACACTAGTCCTTTCTCGTAAAGGACACGATCCACAACCTACATACATTCATACGATCGGTGTTATCATTATTTTATTTCGTCATCATTTCATTCGCATGTTGAATCACTTACTCAGGGGATTTGATCACGCGTTTAATGTAAGAGAGAAAGCCAAGGAAAAGAAGTCATACTTTTCCAGCCGTGCGTTCATTCAAGTGATAATTTCTAACTTACATTTTCGGTTTCATGTAACATAGCTTAGGTGGATTTTGATGTACTCTTGGCACTTGACAGAATGAAATGCAACATGAAAGTATGTCGGCACTTGCCCAGTGGGCAGACAGTATCGACAAGGCTGCATTGGCTGTCGAGGTCGAAAGTATATCAAAATATTTCAGCTTTCACGTTAGATCTGGTGGACAGGTAAGATCACAAGGAGGTTTATCTGTTTCCCACTGCTCCGATCGAAAAAAGTCCTGTCAGTCTGGTATTAACGTGCTGTTCTATGTGTTTTCAGAGGCACATGCGACGGAGTTTTATCAATGATAAGAACTCTGGAGAGCTTGCTTTGGAATATATTATTGAACGGGGCGTGACTGCTGGTCGCCGCCCCTGCGCAACAAGCTAACGTAACGCTGTGCCTCGGCCCACCGTGCCACTTGAAAAACACACTCTCACTCTGTACCTGCGACGGTCCAAAGTATGGAAGTTATAGAGTTAGGGCACCTAACATACCAGGACGGCCCAGGGGGATAAAGATCGTGTTACGGCTTAGAGTAGCGGGATAGGGGAAAGCATTTTGTCGTTTTGCAATTATTGCCAATCCAAAACAATATTGGAATCCTTGCAATTTGCGTTTTTGGTGTCCATAAGCTGACAAACCTTAAATGTCATATAATGGTCAGTTAAGATGCAAGCATTGCAAAACGTATATAAATGCTACTCGTGGAATGGAGTACGCGTGAGGTTGTCCGGAGAATACACACGGTGTTCATCCAAACCCAACCTCACCGAAGCGATGTGCAAGGACCAAATTTCGAAAGATCAGGACAGATCCATACTTTGGTGCGGGCGAGAAGGGTGTGAAGTTACTAAGAGTAAATATAGAGCTCGCTAACACATAGAGCGAGAATTCCATGAGAACCATCTGAGCTCTGATTCCTCTACATTTCCAAAACTGTATTTACGTTTCCAGCTTTTGGCAACAACAGGTAAATAACATGCAAACTTGTTCTTTGTGGTCAACTTATATATGATTTTTCATGTGTAGATGCAGATGGAATTAGAGTCCCACACACCTGCCTATTCTTTTGCAGTATACAAATTTTCTGTTTCAACCACATTTTTCAGTAGCAACCTTATTATTTGAACATCGTCCGGTACTTAAGATTTTTTTTCCCCCATCACATAAGGATATTTAATAACTCATCATTACCAATTTTCAATTCCAACTGTAGGACACATGCCGGTACAAATACTAATGCTTTAATCGTTTCGCTTTATAAGACATTTGAACCACAAAGAACCAAGTATTTTCGAGTTTCCGCATTTCTAAGTAACGATATTGTGCAGATGTGGAGGATGTCAAATTTGTGATAAATCTGGACTATCCGTCCAATTCTGAGGACTACGTACACCGAATCGGCCGTACAGGACGATCACAGCGTACGGGCACAGCGTACGCATTTTTCACACCTGGAAATGCACACAAGGCGAGCGACTTGATTCAAGTGCTCGAGGAAGCGAAACAAGTCGTCAACCCAAAACTTTACGAGCTCTCGAGGAATCCAGGCGTTTATAAGAGTAGGTTTCAATTTTCACTTTTCATACAAAGATCTTTATTCAGGTTTATACTTATTCGCGTTTATTCATTGTATGATTTAGGGGGTCGTTATGGTGGGCGAAGTGGAGGCGGTGGTGGACGCGGTTCTGGAAACCGTGGAGGTGGCATGCGCGGTTCCCGAGGTGGTGGCCGTGATGGTGATAGGGGAAGATTCGATCGCTCCGGCGGGAGTGGCGGAGACCGAGCAAGCAAATGGAACTCCACAAATGGTACATTCATCTGAAGTACTATTCTATTATTGCCACTACCAGTACCCTTCATTCGCGAAATTAGTTCGGCAGCTACCATGTGGCTAACCGGATGTTTTCCCCCTTCAGGTGGCATAACCGGCAATGGTTACACCAATAAATCATATTCGCAAAACAACTTCACAGGTACATCCGGAAGCGGTTCCAGTTACACGCAGAATGGTGGTAGCTACGGTGGTGGAGGAGGTGGAAGTGGTTATAGGCAACAGAATGGCTATTAATGCCATGAAAGCATAAATTCCAAAATAAACTTATGTGTAATATAGTGAACAAGAAAAGAGAACGAGATCAGAAGTGGTTGTGTCCTAAATAGAAAACGTTTTCATTTAACGCGCATCTTGTTGTGACTGGACACACGGATAGAGAAAAGTGCATTACGCACGCGATGATCGTAATTAGAAAAAAACAAACAAAAGAAAGGAACCAGATCGAAGGAATTAAATGGCTTTCCATGTCATCGATCTACCGACACTCACAAGCATTCATTTTTTTAGTAAGAATAATTATAAGTGTATCAGTAGGTAGGACATTATTATAGCCATGAACCGTACAACGCATTGCACTGTATTTAATAATAAAAGAAGGGTGGTGTGTTCACTCTTGCGCAATGTAGCACTTTAAACTAAATAAAACTGTAAGATGGAATGTGACCACACACACACACACAAACATAAACATGTGAAATCTTACCATCATATTTCATCTATCGACAGAAAACAAGTATTTCGTTAGTTTTGTTCGACGTTACTTTAGGTAGGTTGAATAGTATAATCGGTTTGATGGATGCAACTATTCCCGTACAGGATAGTTAATCTCATTATGTGCAACCCTGGCCTGTTTTCGTGAGCTGCGATGCAGTACGAGCCAGTAGATCCATACATGCATGCTCGCATTAACGCGATATATTCTCTGTGTGTGTCGATTATCGGAAAATTGTTGAGTGTCTAGCTACGCTGGGGTTAACGCCAATTATGACGCAGCGATAAGAATAATCAAGGAAATACATAAGAGACGCTGTTCTCTATATTCATTGGCTGGAAGAAGTTATCGCGAATCAGGCGACCGGGTCAGAGTTTGCCTATTCATTCACATACATACATATAGCGTTTGTACATGTAGGTCTTAATCTAGTAGTCTGTTATCACATCCAAATCCTCAAGTTTGTTGTGTCTGACGAAGATGCATACCTTGTCTTCAGTAATAGACATTTTTCATGAAAAATCTCGTACAAGTGATGCGTCCTTGCGGGGACGAGCGTGTATTCTATTGCATAAAATTCCGTGAATCTATTTTTCGACTCACTTAGGTACACTCAGCCGAATTCGCAGGCGCGCGAAAAAGGTTTCTACATAGCAAATTGAACAGTCTTCTCCGTACAATCTATTTAACAATATGAATACATGTAAGACCGAATTTCCACAAATACAATCTGCATTCAACCCTCTACTGTTGTATCTTTAACTGTACTTAAGCCAAGTAGACCAATTGAAAAAAAGGATTATGCAATATACATATTCCTTCCCCAGAAAAAAAACAGCATCACGGACTGTGGGTAAGAAATCAATCATTCGGGAGCGCGTATTCGTTTTTTTAAAACGGGTCAAGGTGAAAGCTATCAAAAGGCTATTTCCTCTTCGTTTTTACTCAATTATAATAAATTGTCGTATGACGATTCGGAAAGTTTGTTCCATACGTGATACGGGACGAGTAGCATTGGCACAGAAAGAACTAGTGCATGAAATATAAAGTGCGCTGTATCCATTTTTTCGTGGCATCCCTTTGGCTGACCTCGCCCTTAGGCTCGAGTATCATGTCGGGGTGACGTCAGTCTCGAACGTCACCGATCTTCACAGGTTGGCGGCGTAGGTAGAAAAATGGCGCGAGGAAGAGAGCGGGCGGGGGAGTGCGTGGTGGTGGGGGGAGTGGGCTGACTGATGAAAACGAATGGCGCGACATCGCGCGCACTACATTTCAAGAACTTAGCTCGCCGTGTTCGCGTGAACCTACGGGTCGGTGACGTCAGTGTGTCCGATCGAGAAGAATTCGATTCGATCGAGAATTATGACAGAAAATCGTCGGGAAGTGCGAGTATGGTGCGATGGATGGTGAGTTGGCAGTGATATCACTTCGATAACTAATGAAAGCAACGACGCATTTTTTCATATGTCACAGCGGCACTGACACGGCGACACTGTGACAGGTGATCGCGCTTTCCATTGGAATGTTAAACGGATGCATAGTTTGCAATTACAATTGCCGTTGACAGCCGTGCTCTTATCTTAATTCATGACAAGTGCGCTAACATGCTGATCTGCGTGCCGATTATGTTTAATTCGTGTAGAGTCCTTTTCGAGCTGCTTCCCACTTATTTATCGCACGTCAGATTGCGTGCGGACGACCGCCCCTCATACGCTTTAGCAGTGGAAGATTACCGGGCGCGGGCGTCCGGTATATTTTCACGCGGTAATCCCACCGTAGCCGGAAACTCCTAGCGTAACTCGCAACCGGCGAATTCTTGGATGCTCGTGTCAACTATCAACGAACGATGATTGTGCTTTTTCAGTTACGATATGGTTCATTTTGGCCATGCGAACTCCCTGAGGCAGGCAAAAGCCCTCGGCGATTACCTGGTCGTCGGCGTCCACACGGATGAGGAAATTACGAAGCACAAGGGGCCGCCGGTTTTTACCGAGCAAGAGAGGTATCATTACGCCACACTTATATTCGAATCATTTATTACGCATCGTCTGATTTTATCTTGCACGTTGTATTTTCCTGGATTACCGTTTTCACTATCTTGTCAGGGTAATTATTGCTGCAATGCAGTCGTCCTGTATGTGTATACTTCTACGTAAACGTTTAGCACTATTATCTGTTTTATTGAACTTATCTTATAGTTTTAATAGTTTTACACTTGGCTCGAACGAAGAGTGATGTGGCACATAGCGCTTCTTCTTGAATGAATTATGAGCAGGGTTGAAACTTTGTTCGTGTAATGAATAGCTGCTTGCCAATGAAACCTTGATGTTTGAGGTCAAGTTTTCTTCAATATAGATAGGGTTGTAAAGACTGTAGTATATAGACCATTGAGACTTTCTCTACATACCAGACTTGATATCTTATCCTTTCTAGTCGAGCACCACTTCCTATTTATATGGTTGTGAACTTACTATCATTCTAGTATTATCTCGCTCTTTAAAGCTCCGTTTTTTACGTTAGATAGTAGTCGAATGGAATAGAATAGATAATGGAATGGTTATTTCCGAAACAAGGATGATTAATTTCGCAATCATAATAAAGATAAACATGAAACGAATCAACGTTTCTTTATTAGGTACAAAATGGTCCGTGGCATTAAATGGGTCGATGAAGTGGTAGAAGGTGCGCCGTATGTCACGACGTTAGAAACGTTAGATAAATACAACTGTGATTTCTGTGTTCATGGAGATGATATTACCATGACCGCGGATGGAATTGATACGTATCATTTAGTTAAGACTGCTGGACGATACAGGTATGTGTTTTACAATAGAAATACAGCTTTATTATAACTATATCGTAACTATAAAACTGTAATAACTATACTGTAATATTACAGAGAGGTTCAAAGAACAGCTGGAGTATCTACGACAGATTTGGTAGGAAGAATGTTGTTAATGACCAGACAGCACTTTAGGCAAGGTGACAGCGAATACACGGTTGATAGAGAGCCGAGTAAAAGTATGGGCCAAGACAAGGCTGCGAGAAGTCCGTGGACCGGTTGTTCTCAATTCTTACCAACCACGCAAAAGATCATTCAGTTTAGCGATGGCAAAAGCCCTCAACCAGGAGATAAGATAGTGTACGTGGCAGGAGCATTCGACCTCTTCCACGTTGGTCACTTAGACTTCCTGGAAGTGGCAAAGAAGGAAGGCGATTACTTAATAGTCGGCCTTCACACGGACCCGGCAGTCAACCGGTACAAATGTGGCAATCACCCAATCATGAATCTGCACGAAAGAGTGCTTAGTGTGTTAGCTTGTAAGGTAAGCGGGTGACGTAGACAATGTGGATGAGTAACATAGGAAACTTGAAAAGCGCAGGATTTTCATATACTATTTTGTATTCTTACAGTATGTTAATGAAGTGGTCATTGGAGCACCATACGCAGTTACAAAGGACCTGATGGAACATTTTAATGTGTCCATTGTTTGCCATGGGCAAACTCCCATAATGCCTTGCGAAGATGGCTCAGACCCGTACAGAGAACCTAAAAGACAGAATATGTTCAAATTGTTGGATAGTGGTAACGATATGACCACAGAAAAGATTGTCGAAAGAATAATCCTCCACAGGTATGTTCATACTTATTACATATTGACTTATGAATGCTTGATGTAATGTCGCACTATTTAAGATAGTAATAATCGTGATTAATAACTTTGTGTAGTATTAAAAGTAGATAAATTTTATAACTAAGCTTGTACAAATTTCATACATAATTCACTGCAGGCATGCATGATCCTTTTTGCAACATTTCACATTGTTACTTGGCCTACGATATTATTGGCTCGAGGAGAATCATACTTTATTAGAGACAAATTATATGGATAGCCAGATGATGTAGTATTTAAGGAGGATATGCAGAGTTGCTGCAATTCTTTTTTCATATTCTTTTTATACATATTAGCTGTAGATGATACCGTCGTGTAAATCAGGAGAAAACTGTACTGTACGCACACTATTTTATCTCCTAGGTCAAGTGAACTTCACACAATAATTAAGAGTTTGAGCCTCCGGTCGCCGAATGGTGCTGTTTTGTAATCACCCGTTCGATTTATAATAAACACCTTTTTTCCTTATTTTGCTTTATATTTTCTTGTCATTCATCGATTCATGCTTTCTAGACGGGATATGCAATTTGACTGCTACCGAATAATATCTCATGCATTTATTTTATTCTTTCTCTATCATGGGCGTGTTGTATTGGTAATGTATAGTTGCGCTCAGTGTTTTTCTAATGAAGAAAAGATTATCCTTGCATATCCCGAGAGTATAAGCCAGTCCTACCACGTTTTGATCTAGCGTCTAATTACAGGTTGGAATATGAAGATAGAAATTTAAAGAAGGAGAAAAAAGAACTTGCCGCTTACGAAGCCTTCATGAAGTCTCAGAAAGATGAAAGAACTGAGTAATATCGCTGTATGCCCGAAGTGTGTGATAATCCTAATCTCTGAAAGTTCTATGTAAATAAGATGTCACACGGTTTATTAAGTTATTCGATTTCTTTTAAATAAATTATGAATATGTGCTTTCCATATCCGCAATGAATTATGAATAGCTACTTAAAGCGGGCGAATGAATATTTAAACATGATTTTTCACTTAACACGACCCAACGAAGAAGCGTACACAACGACGATAGACGTATATATATATACATTCATATAAATATGTGTAAATTATATCCCCTAAATTGAAAGCAATTTTAAATACGTAATTTGGGTTACCATGACTTTCAGTTGTATTTTATAGTTAAGTGTACCATCAATTTACGATTATATTCCATTGTTTAAGCGTTACTTATTCTAGGTGACATACATTTGTAGAATAGCAGGAGCGACCTAAAACTTTACATAACTGACTATTATTTTGTATATGTTTTAGTATGATATTTCTGGCTAAACCCATCGTTATCACGAGCAAAAGCCAAGAAGCGTATACATACTGACCAAATTGGGTGAATATTAGAAATTTTATTGTACGAAGATGATAATTCCCTTTTGCGAGAAACTAGATCGACGTTTTGTTCTCTTCAATCGCCCTGTATATACGATTGAGGAGTAGTAATCATAAAATCCACGAATTATTTAATGCCAAAGCAAATCTAGCTCCGATCATTTAGCTGCTCGCTTATTCGCGAGTGATTTCCGAGGGATATGAAAATCGGGAGTGCATGCATGTTGCGGATGAGATATGCTTGTGTACATAATGATAGGCAATTTTAAAGTACCATACTCTATTTTCGTGAAAAGCGAGTGGCAATGGTTCGATATCTAACATCAAGCTCACAAAACCAAAGTTACTTGAAAGCTAGGAAACCTTGATTCTTAAAATGTGATATCTAGTTTCTCAATTAAATTTCTTCTTAGCTAATTATATAGAAGTATGCAAGAAGATTTCCGCAGTAATGAGCGAGTTAGATTAATTGTTATGGGAGCTTGATGTTAACTTTATAAATGTATAATGCGAGCGAATGGACTGTGGGAGAAGAACCACGAGAGTGCCAGACTGCGCGATGCATCTCTATGCGCTATTTTTAATGTAAATGGAATTCATTGTGAACCAAAGACGACGAAGATATTTGTATATGCGGGTTTGATCGTGCGAGTCGTGTTGGTCGGGCAAAATTCACGCTTGATTTATTTTGGTATCGTGTCGGCTTGCTTGCACACTTGCGGGCATGTCCGCAAAGTTAATCCAATCCACAGCACGTAACTCTGTTAATACAAAATTGTCGTGTGCGCGTCGTTAAGCGGCGAGCACGCGAGACACATTTTCACATGGTGTGTGAGGCGTGTGACCTCCACGCGTGTGCATGTACGTGTATCAAGCACGCTGTTCTCGCACATTATTATGCTATCTAGAAGCTGTTCTTGTCGTATAGACTATCACAGTGCCCCTGCGAGATGCCATTAATCTACAGAGAACGCAGTATCGCAACTTCGGTTCTTCACAGGCCAAATAACTATAGCGCGTACCATTTGCTTAGTCCTCACGTTTATTTTATAATAAATAATTATTGTATACAGTCATATACACAGTTTGACAGTTTCCGTAGAATTTATTCCGACTACCTCACCAAACTCTTTCGGACGGTTATCTGACGCGCAGTGGCTTCAGCGCGATTGTAATCGTGCGAGCGACGGCGTTTCCATCGCGTAAGAATCCTAGAACGGTGCGGCTATTTACACAGTGCCGAAATCTATTACCCACAGAAGCCCGGTTCGATCGTGGTCTCCGGCGGCCACGCTCTAATCCTAGTACAATTAATCTTAGTGCTAATTCTATAATCCTTATTGGAGCGATCAATGTGGTCGCTGGGTTCCATCAGGTCACGTAATAGCATTGCACGTTTGTTAAGTCGGTCACAGCAGCTGAGACCGCATATCCGTGAGAAGGGAGGGGGAAATTGATAACCGTGCATTTCTCAGATGAGACATATCTGTTCATCGTGTCAGTTCAATTGTATTGTTCCGCACGCATTAAAAACTTGAAAGTGTCGGGGCGAGAGTAGTGCAATAAAAATTCAATTGCAATCGTGTTTCAGGGTGTTAGATCCAGGAGTGCGGTATTTCCTTCTACAATAATGTGATTACTATCGCTTTTTAATCCTATGCCAATGTTTCCCAAGTGGCAGTTTCGCGCGGTATTCGTATTCCTTAATAAACAATTAATGAATCGCGTGCACAATATATCACGCGAATATTCCATTTAATCATTGAGGAATAAAAGACATTTAGGAAACACTGGTGCAGAATATTCGATGATTCGTCGTAAGCTTTGGATTACTAAACTAATGTTGTACAGAAGCGTTTCGCCGAATGTTTCACAATTTGAATATTTCATGAGCATTAGTCATGATGATATGTGTTCATTGATTCGGTATTTTGCAGTCTTGTATTAGACAGTTAGACAGTCATCGGCACCAATGAACGCCAGGTTTACTGTGCTCTATTGCACGGTCGATCGACCGGTGTAGGCAGGTGCCGCTTCGCAATACTTCCTGGCACGGTCTCGCACCAAATCGTCGATCTTATTTTGCGGTACGATGGACGAAAGATTGTGTAACCGGGATGCCAGGTAGCACATGATGAAAGCTGAGAGAACCAACAGAGCACCCAAACCAGTGGCAACGTAGAGAAAATTACCACAACTTCCTTCAAGACCAGCAGTCACCCTCTCATAAAGCTCTGGAATCATATTAGGTAAAGTGGAGTAATCACAGTCAGTATTTATAATTGTTTTTTTCGAAACTTCTATATTCAGACATACCATCGGGCATCATTACGGTATATTCGATGTTCTCTTTGAATTTTGTAAACTGCGTAGAGTCATTGTACTTCTTTATTAATCGTTCAGGTTCCGGGAGAAGTTCGGTGATAGGTTCTTGCGAAGATCTCTTCCTTCTTTTCCCATGTCCCGCTGGTTCGAATAGATCGAGGCAGAAGTCCTTGAAAATCATCGTAACGATACTACATCATTCTCTAATTCCATCTAACTCTAATCCAAAACATCGAGCAGTTAAATTTACGCGAACTCGAATAATTCCGACACACAAAAGAAGACGAAAATTTAATAAATCAGATGTTACAGCCGTAAAGCCGAACTGTTTACGATAGGCATTCCTTTGAACCGCGCGCTCTCGCAGGATGCACGCGCAGGTAACCCCATCGTATTTACATAACACTTTTTGTACGAGGGGAATTCACTTGTGCCGACCGAGGGCATCGTTCCGGTAGCTTCCGAGGAATTCGCATAAAGCTGAAGTTGAACGGCCACTGGTAGGTAAATTTGGCCGACGCTCTGGCCGATATAACAACCGCCGGGGAAATTCCAATAATAGAAATAGGATTGTTCAGCGAGGTTCGCAGGTAGCTAGCAGGTAATAAACATTCCGGAGCGACGTCCGGTCAACAAAGGGAGAAGCGTTCGTTGATTCCGGCGGTGGCCAGGCTGCCAAGCAGAGTTGTAGTACGCGAGACCGCAAATTATGTCCTTACCGGTTGGCAATCCTGCGGTTCCATGCAGGCTTTTATTTGTGAGTGAATCCAAAGGGTGGAGCGTTCCCGCATCGAACTCAGCAAGAATGCTTCGAAGTCCAGGAACACTTCGTTCTTCCTCTCGCGGTATCTCGCTGGTTGATGAGGGATGATCGAAGCGAAATCTCGATTTCTGCAACCATCTTTCACCAGCACCACGCTGCCCTGTGCGTGCGGCTGATCCGGATCCGGGCTCACCGTCACTTCTAGCAGTTTGATGTAGCCCCAAGCGCTTTCCGAGCTAATGCGCGCTCGTAGTTGCAGTTTTGTCCCAATTGGTACTGCTTGGTCCACAGTTTGCGAACCGGACGCATCCGACACGTTGCCCGTTGCTTCTCGGTACAGTGCTACTTCGTACTCCAGACGACCCGGTGTTTCTTCTACCACGCCTGACACCCTCGCACCGTGCGGGCTGAAATCAGTAGATTCGGATTGATACTATTTCATGTATTAATTGATTTATTTTTATTATACAGTACTATAGAAGAGAAATCTATTTGAAATACAGGGTGATAAGTTTGAATTAGAATTAGTAAGAGTTTATAACAACTAGTAATTTTGCGAAATGTGACAGTTTTTTTTTGCAAATCGTATGTGCAGACGAGAAAATCGCATAAAGAAAACCTCTTTAAGATGTTGTATGCTATTTAGATTAGTGATGGAGAATTGGGGATTGACAAGAATGAGAGGTATATATTTGGAAGTAACAGTTTGGACCTGTTTGTCGCAAATTGAGCCTGGTTGAGTGGAGGTGAAGGAGGGACTTACAAGGTGCCTGCGAAACCAGCAGCTTTGTGGCGGAGCAAGGTGGGTTCCGGTGGTCGACACATCAGGATCAGCTCCTGATCAGCCAGCATCACCACGCCAGGGAACGCCGGGAACCAGACGCGCAAGTGTATGAAGCCCTGTTAACAGTGATGGTACCGGCTGTTTATTTATTAATATTTATTAAAAAAGAAAGTGTAACAATAGCTATTACAAATGAACGTTGGTTGATAAAAAGGGAGGAATAACCTAGAAATAGTTGTACAAGTATAAAAAAAATATTCGTATACCCAGTCTTATTGGAAAAAATGTTCTTAAGGAAAAACACTCTTCTCTCTAAATAGAAATACAACTTTTGTGAGCAAGAAAATGTCCTTTTAAAGCAAAAATAAATTTCTTTAGAGAAAATAGTTTTCCTTTTGAATAAAATTTATTCTAAAAATACTTGGTGTGCTAATACTTTTTTTTTATTCCACTATATGTGTAAAGCACTAGTAGGTTTAGTGGTAATTTTTACACTGCGATAGGCGAGTGTAATATATTTTTTCAATAATGAACAAGTAGACCAGTGGTGGTAAACTAATTTTAATACGTGCTACAATCTACGTATGTTCGTAAGAAATGTGCTAATAACTTTGAATTTTCCGTCATTCAATTTTCACATTTTTTTCGTCCATAATTGACTGTTCTCAAAACTAGTTTGGGAAATCATTAATGACACAGCGTAAAGGACAATCAATCGCATCCACTTATCAAGCACACTCCAGCATGCTCGCTTGTGCATTGGGAGTGTGATAAATAAATAGAGATAAAATATAATGGAAGTTTAATAAATTTTGATTATCAGCTTATAGTAATGCTAGCCGACGGCAGTAAATTTCGATGGTCGTTTTCAATAAATTGGCTGGCTCTTTCGCAGCTTTATTTGGCTCCCATGAAATTGAATTAAAATGCAATGTTGGCGTAAAAGTTGTACTCCTGATATCTCTTTCGCTTCGTTGAGCACTTTGATTATTTGGCAGCACTTGAGTGTCAATGTTATATTCGTATTCGGTAAAACATTGTTTTACACTTTTGCTAAATAATAAAAAGTGACAATTTTAAACTGTTCTGTGACTTTGAAATAGTGCTGAAACTCTCCACGAGTTATTGTTACACTTTCGGCAGAATAAATTGTTACAGAGGTTATATTTAACTTGCAAAATTATAATTCTGTAAAATTATTATAATATTATTCTATTTATTTTAATTCTTTGATGCTCGTTTTCATTCTACTAGATCCATTGTTTGACAAGTTGCAATGCGTAATGTGTGTAGTGGATAAAAATAGTAGTACAGTGTTTTGGGAAAAAAATTTGTTACAGAAAGAAACTCTTCTCTCTGAGTACAAAAACATTTTCTTGAACAAGAAAATGTTCTTTTAAAATAAAAATAAATGTGCTTACATATAGTTTCCTTTCTTAAGAAAATCTCTTCTGAAAACAAAGGATGTGCTAATTTACTTTTTTCACCCACAGTATGTACACGAATATGAATTCTGAATTCACCATTTCATATGTAACTCATTCGCAAACGCTGACGTAATTCTGCGTGATTTTTAAATCAATAGCTGGCTGCCGAGACGTAATTGCACGTCATTTTTAAATGTAAACCTGGTTGCCGCTGACATAGTTTTATGTCACTTTATGTTTGTTGCAGAAATCGACTATAATATTTCCATATTTCGTAATCTTTGATTTTTTTCAATTTCCATTTATCACTTCTAAACTGTTTTCTATTGTAAAAAACTATTTTCATTTTCAGCACCAACCTCGTTAAATCAGGCTGAATGGTCAGTATGTGCGTTTCAATTTCGTAGGGTATGCTCGAGGTGTATTATCAGAGATCGGGCGTAACTGAGGGGTGGGTGTGCGGTGATGCGAGAGGGCTAGCAAATCGATGACTCACGTTCCTCTTCAAGATGCCGCATCTCGAGAAGTCAGTCACCTTGAGGAAGTAGTTATCCTCCTGAGGATCGTTGGGATCCGGCCTGATCTGGCAGTGTATGTCAGTGAGGGGATTGGCGGATCTGTCGTCGGCGAAGAGCGGCGATCCTCTGAAGCCAACCGGCCTTTTGATCTTAGCTGTGAGGAGATCGGCCGCCGATCCGCTGCCGCTGCATTGGATGTCGGAAACCTCGTAATCCTGGCCAAGCGCTGCCGCAACCTGAAACAATACCACCATGCACACCCCATCATTTCCATCCGCACCCAGAACACTCCTTTCCTTCCAATCCCCGATCGACACTCTCCACAGTCTCTCGTCCTTGGAATCTTGACCCGCAGATTCCATCCAAGTCCTCCAATACACTCTCCTTCTCTCCTAGAATCTCACCCTAGTTATCCTCGAGCGAGCATCGTTTGACAGTGTTCACTGTCAATGCGAGGAGTCCCGCATTCCGAGGATACTCTAATGCTCGTCATGCTATCTCAAATAGCACACAATGTTATAAAGATGTATTCTTTATGCGATTTTCATATCCGCACGTCTTACGATATTCGTAGGACATTTAAAAGATGTTTTACAGATGTCCCCAATTTTTTAGTTTTATATACACGAAATCGTGATAGAAATAGTGTTAAGTGAAAATAAATATTCTTAAAGCAGAATATTTTCTCCTTGAAGAAAATTCACTTCGGGAGATCTGAGTTAGGGAATACTTTATTTTCCACTGTGTACATATGAACATACAACATACTCAATCATCCAAACCCAAGAAATCGTTGAAGGTTCGATGGGTGGTATTGGTCATGCCAATTCCCCATTTAATTTCTATTCACCCTTTATACCTTTTGTACTCTTTGTACTCTGGATTTGTATCTTGCGTCGTTTGATTCGCTCACTCGTTTAGTCGCTATCGTTAGTTTTGTTTCCCGAGGCACCTTTTGTGCAAGCAGGATCGTACAAAAGATAGTTTCTCTATGGAACTACGTAGTTTTCCAGGAGAGAATACTCGAATGTTTGGGTTTCAATGGGATTTAGTCTGCTTTGTTCGGTTTCGCAAGCAGGACTTGTTGTTTTTTTTTAAAACAAATGCTTATTCGAATTTCAAAATGAATCATTGCTTTACAGTTTGTGCGTTGTTTATTTAACTCTTTAATTTACTTGCGGTTTAATTTGCTTTTTTATTCATCATTACAATTTTCCGTGGAAGGTCTCCTTTGTCGAGGGCGGATCGTACGAAAGATACTTTTGTGTCGAACTAGGTAACTTTGAAAAGAGAGTTTATAGGAATGTTTCCCTTTCAGTGGGATTTAGCGTCCCGTTTGTTCGTTGGTGCGAATGAGACTTTTTTCAAATTAAAGTCTCCTCCTGTAACATCGAATCCTTTTACTAGCTCCAGTCTGCAAATGTGAGGGGGAAAGTTGATAGGAGTGATGAAATCGTTTAACATAACTTAACGCGTCATTTGCGGAAGGGAATGGAAATAGGCGTATGGAGAGGACATGCACTCGACAGTCATTTAAAGTCACTCAGGACTGTCTGCACGTTTTGTCCCGTTTGCTATTCAAACTTGACTTTTTGCGGAGGTTCCTTCTTTCTCGAGCTTTAGGGGAGCAGTTTTCTCTTAATGGAGTGAGCGCGCTTCTCTTTATGGCACGTGCCAGGCAGTTTCGCAGGCTAAGTGGCCGGTGTATTCTTGCGCTTATAAATGAAGCATCAAGTATTAAGAATGCATAAGTTGTATGCTTTATGCAGCTCCACTTGTTACATTGCACTGCTGGTATTAAAGTGCTTACGACTCCTCGTTAACAGAGTTGTTAGATACTGTTACAGTCGTTCAACTGCCTTAACGAACAAGTGGTACGTCGACAGTTAACAGCATTTCTTCTTTTGTGCTCTGTTTGTAATTCCAATTAGAGTCGATTGGAATCATGACTCCTCACTAGATTGTATGTGCTATGAATAATTCTCGTCTAATAGCTAAAACGTTGTATCAACCTTGATTAATTCTCTTCACGGTATGACTTTCCTCATGCTGCTACTTTGAAAGAAAGCCGACACGAGAATATATCGTTCTCATTCTCGATTGCAAAACGTATGTTGAAGTGCTACATTTTTACGTGGCAAAGTTTCACAATATAAATTTGATTCTTAAGTCGGAAGAGAATGGTTATGTGAGTTTAAATTTAAAGAGTCAAAATTTATCTTTTCCGAGTAGATCTCATATTTTTTTTAACAGACAGTAAGTAAAAAAAAGTATGTGCTTAACAACATTTTCAAAAGTCAATTTCCTAAAGTAGAAAACATTCTGCATTAAGAGCATTGTCTGGCTTTTAAAAAGGAAACTTTCGTCTTTGAATAAAGTTCGTTTTTTCGTGAAATCGAAACTTTTTTCTATATGAAAATTTACTTCAAGAAGAGGGACGCGCGTGAATATTTTTATTATCCACTATATTTTCTACTAAGCAGCATTTAGAGCATTCTTAATCAAAGAGTTATTGATTAAGCGACTTTAATGAGTTCAATTTAAAGGAAGTCCGAGAGGAGTATAAGAAACCTGTACGCCGGAGGCATTGACTCATCGACAGCTGAAAGGAACGTGTTAATTATATCGGCGCGGTGTCAGAGCCAAGGCGATTGCCCTAATTAACACAAGATCGCCGCCGATGCATTCTGCACACGAGTCATGCAGTGCGCGCGGCCTCTCAGCGTTGATGATCATTACCATGTGCTGCCATCGTCATCGCAGCATCCATACATGTACACGCTCTCTCGGGAAATTTCGGTAAATGTAAACGCAGTTATTACCGTGGATAGTTAAATTGCACCTTAAAGGCACACATAGTACTAATTAAAAACTAGTTTTTTTACCTTTAAAAATGGCTATTTTTAATCAATTTTGGAAATGTAGGAAGTTCGAAATTCCTAATATGGTTTGTTTGGCACTTTTTAACGTATTTTGTATCCTATTTGAGTATTAGTTACTTGTTGTTTTGTTTTGACAGTTTTTAGTGCCACCAGTTTTCGAAGTCAGTTCACATTTTTTTTTATATTTAAAAGGCTGCTGTTTTGTTAAAGACTAAAATTTTGAAAACCGGCACGATTGCGTACTAGCTTTAACTGTCTACTTTCTAGAAAAAATTGTTTCATCTGTTTTGAATAAAAATTGATTGACCCATAATTGTAAATTATAGGTCAATCAATAGGTCAAAAGTCCAAGACAACAATTGAAAGTTAATATAGACCACAAAGTGCAGTAACATTTATTACAAAACTCCCTAACATTAACTATCTATTTATTATTTCATTTTTACTTTTTTTCACCAAAATATGAACTATAAAGTCCAAGGAATCTTCCAAGAGGGATTCTAATAAAGGATTCGGTTTGTCAAACATTCGAACCTAATGAATGAGGCACTTAAAACTTATTCGAGTCAAAGTCTCACACCCACAAACAGACACAGACGCAGTTGGGCAGTTGCGGAGATCAAGAGGAGTGAAGGAGACTCGTGCAGGAGACTTCAATAGGAGTAACGGTGTTACGAAACGCTCTGCTGCTCTCGCACGAGATATATTCGTTATGCGTAGCATATACGGAGCTGCATTGCTCATCGCCCGAGCACACACTGCCTTCTTCGACCTCGACGGAGAGGCATGTTCCTCGCATCCTCGCCGCTCTGTGTCTACATTTATGGCGAAATGTCTAGGTTTATGGTGCTCGGTCTACGTACAGGGTGATTCACTTGACATTGAAGTTTACATTAGTATTACGCATTTCAGCTTTTATTATATGGTTGAGCTTGATTATTCAATTGAAAATATTTAACCATTTAGTTTATCTGGACTAATGTAAATTATT
The DNA here is from genome assembly GCA_964023945.1 of Ectemnius cavifrons. Lineage (NCBI taxonomy): Eukaryota > Metazoa > Arthropoda > Insecta > Hymenoptera > Crabronidae > Ectemnius > Ectemnius cavifrons. Next base: position 7,873,321 of record OZ030383.1, on the reverse strand, counting down.
ACTATTTGGTAGTAGTGTTATCATCGTGATATCCTTGCAGATAGAATTATATATTTAATCTGTTCTATTGAATGATTGAAGTAATTGAATATATTAGACTATTTAATTAATGTCGATTATTACTATTTAGTAGTAGTACAGTGCAGACTATTTAGCGTGTTATCCTTGCAGATAGGAATTATATATTTAATCTGTTCTATTGAATGATTGAAGCGGTTGAATATATTACATTATTTAATTAATTTAGACTAATTAAATTATTAAATTATTACTATTTAGTAATAGGAAACTGTGTAGACCATTTAGCGTGTTATTTTTGCAGATAGGAATTATTTATTTGATTCTATTCAACGAGCAAAATTGTTGTTTCAATGATCGTTTTATTAGTATGTTCAAAATGATCGTGATGTAGTGACATTATAAAATATTACATAAGAGGGGGAAAGATGGTTTTTGACACTTTGTGTTGAGTTTAAAGAATAATAGGTTGTGACTCAACCTAAAATTCCTTTTGACATTTTTAAATAACTTTTGCGACATCCTGTATAAGTAATAACAATTTCAATATTTTACAGGTAATAATTAAATCGATCCAATGATTTTCGAGTTTATAACTGATATTCTTATACTATTTATATTATAGATTGAGGAATTAGAAAATATTAGTACACAATAAAAATGAGTAAATAATAAATAATTGTTCTATGTTGCAGCAGCATATATTCCAGAGTAATATTGCCACGAACAGTGGCAAGTGAATCAACCTGTAGGTTTATGGTAGCATGGTGCATGCTATCTGTCCAAGTGTATACGGTTATAACGTAGCATAGGTCATGTCTACAAGTCGGCCCTACGTCGATAAGCACCGATCGACATTTCGAGGTCGGGCACCGGGCTTTAATGATCTCCTTGCCGATATCACCACGTGCTATGACTGTTGCCTTTCCGCCATCCCTCTTTCCCAGCCTATCCTTTCCTTCACTAGCTCTTTCTGCACTGAAAAATTCCCTCCACTTCCGCGTTCTACGTATATCCGAGGCTGGTGAATGTCCGAGCTGGGAGTTTGTAAGATTTCCGGTTTCTCGGTTAAGTACGGGTTGGAGTGGCAGATTAACGAGTTTCAGGATAATAATAATTATAGGGTGGATCGAATTGTTTTTTTTTTATTCTGTTTGATATGAGTTATAAGTACTTTGGAATAATGCGGTTTGCTTCGTAGAAGTAGAAAGGATGCGTAACCATTTTTTTTTTAAGTATGTGATAAAAATTTAGTTATTGCTTTTAATAATAGTTCAGGGATGCGTGGTTTTAATCGTGAGTTAATGATAATCCTGTTTGAACTCTTCCATTAACTGTTTCTGATTGTCCTTCGAATACAAAATTGCAATTTGCAATGTGCAATAAAGGCAGATTAAAGTGTGATGTTTCTTGTAGATTTTTCGGAAAGCGTCCGATTGACACTGTTAACTGTTCCGTGGAAGCAGTCTGCACACAAAGCTTGCGTACAACAACACGCGAGAGTTTATCAATCTCATTAACGAACGATGACACTGGCAGAGCTTTGCCGATAGTTTCGGGGCCGCAAACGAGCGACTGCAAACTTTTACTCTCGCAGATATACGTAATTGGCCAAGCGGAATTCCCCGGTGAGGAAGCCGCTCTATTCATCAGGACAGTCATTCGAACATTTTCCAATCTCTTCTCGATATATCGTTGAATCCTAATGTTATTTTTGTTCATTTAAAGTTATTATTTATAGTGTATTTATAGTATATTATGTCGCTATTAGTGATCATATGATTTAGTCATTGTTTAATTATGATCGGTGATGAATGATTAATTAACTATCATTCTTTTGTATTTATAAACGGCACAAGTATTTACTTCTTTACTTTGAGTAAATTTTGATACAGAAGAAAGTTTCTTTTTTAAGGGAATCGTTCTCTCATTCTTGTTGAAAATGAAAATGCAAACTTATAATTCTTTTATTATTATCTAAATGTTACATAGTGCATTTGTCTTAGCATTAAATTCACAATTACCTATACTTGAATGGGACTAACATAATCTTTGTTTCATAACCGGTCATTTGACCGCTTACGGTAAAAATAGCTGTAAAAATAAACAGCCAGTACAGAAAAAAAAAATTATCTTAAACCAGAATGTTTTCTGCTTTAAGAAAATTTGCATAAATCCAACATAATCAATGCTCACATACATGCTATCCAGATAAATTATAATAATAAATTTTTTACAGATTCAATACTTTTTAGTTCTTCCAATGCGAGCAGCAACGGGCCAGAATAACCGTGGGAAAAAAAGATCGTGGCAGGTGTGTTACGTCGGAATTTGTCGGCGAAGAGAGTGAGAGAGGGGTGGTCATTGTGCATTATTCATCGGGCGTTCTCCTAATACATCAGCGGACAGCGCTTAATTACATCGGTTAATGAGATAGAGCAAGGACTGCACCGTTAAATATTTTATTCCGCCCGACGCACTCGGCTGAGTAATTGACTGGGTGTCCTCTCCCACTCTTTCTCTCTCTTTCTCTCCGCTTGCGAACGGCACTCTGTCGAACGATGCTTCCGAATGACGCCGGTGGAGGGCGCAAAAATTTAATAAAACCAATCAATTAGGCTCGCAGGCCCCGCTCATCGCGTCAATTGAAGCAGGAAGTATTGGGCGCGTGCTCTCAAGCTAATTAAATGCGCGCCGGCCTCGCCGATCTTTAATTACGTCGTTTAATGAACAGCGAAAGGAGGAGAGCGAGAAAGATGAATGCCACCGAAAGCGGAAGAGGAAAGGAGAGAACAGCGAGCGAGCGAGCGAGCGAGCTCTCTTGGGGAAGCTAAGGAGCAGTCGTGCTGTGTAATAAAAAGCGGCAAAGCAGAAAGAGGAATTACGTTGAACGTGTTTAAGAGCAAGAGTTGGTCTTCCTTGCGTCCCAGTTCCCAGATGAGTTCCTGTGGGAATTGGTAGTTTGTTCTAGAATGCATTTTAGAAGTAAGGGGATGTGTCTTGGATTTTGGAGATTCCTTGATTGTTTGATTATTCTTTGGGAACTTTTTGCTTGCGTTTTTGTAATTACGCTTTTGGAGTAGTTTTACAAGCGACTAGGTGTTATATCGTGTTCGTCTGACTGACATTTCGTGTACCGCGCGTTGCTCGGATTTCTAAGCAGCTTTTAGGTAAATAAGAGCTAATTGTACGTTGTACAATATTATTTTAGGGATTCCTCCATAAAATTATTGAAAATATATTGCTTAACTTACTATATAAAGTTGTTCGGCCCGAAATTAAGAGGTGGGGAGCCTCATAGTATTTTTTCTAAGCTATCAAAGAATACTTTACGGAACATAACAGGGCAAGGTTGCCAAAATCGCAATTCCCTTCGAAAAATTCACACGTACCATGATGCAAAGCATTGCAAGGGGATGATTTCGGTACAACTATGTATTTTGTCGAATTTCGAAAAATTTTACAGGGATAAAAGGTGTCTCAAAGTACACAAACCCAAAAATAAAATGCTAAATTTGGTTTATTTTAAACTGCAAAGGTTCTATAAGCGACCAAGCCAGCACGGTGTGTTAAGCGCAAACGAATAAATATCAACATTTATTCAACCCTTTCGAGTTTCTCTTTCATTACACCACAATCATTATTAGTATTTTATATCTCCATTTGCCAGTGGTTCCAATTGTTTGTAAATTTTGTAGTAGTATTTTCTGCGCAGTCGAATAAATATACATTGCTATAAAACATGTATATCGTAGTATTCTATATGATGGTTGTAAAATTATCATTATCACATACGTATAAAATACTACCACAAATTTTGATTAAATTGACTGACTTAAATACACTCATCATGTGTTTAAAAAAAATAACAGAAATTACAAAACTTGTTTTCGTTGTATCAGAATAACTATTATTATTTAACACATACTTTATTTACCGGTGGTTCCGATCGTTTGAAAATTTGTGGTAATACGTAGGGAAAGCCTGGGCTGAGCGGATATGTTAATCGATTGTATCTGTAACTTTTTTATTATGGTTTTACATATTGATCATCCACTTTGCCCAGGTTAAGTAAATATAAATCGTATTATTCCACATGATGACTGTAGAACTATATAGTTATTATATATACAATACTACGTATAAACTACTACCACAGATTTAGAATAAATTGATTAAATTGACTGAAATTCAATGATTATAGTTCTACACTCATGATATGTTTGAAACAAATATCAGAAATTACAAACGATTATTATTCCACCGCGACACATTCATGGCTTTCGTTTTACAGGAATTGTCGAACGACAGTATCTGTGGGTTAAAAAAAATTGGAGGTTCTCGGACGGACGATCAAGCGGCATTCAATTTGTTAAGTTAATCGGACTTTAAACGCGGCCTGTTTTAAATCGAGTGTCGACCGCCGCATTTCCACGGGAATTGTCGAAGCTATTAACGAAACGCTAATGTTTTCTCGATTGGGTACACGCGGCGCCCTGGCTGGCACACGGTGCGCGCTCAACACAATTCACTCGAAAATTCTCGGAGGTTGCTCGAATCCACCCAATAACACCGAGAACTTTTCTACACAAGTACTGACTGTATAATTAATAGTAACTTACGAACAGATTTGTGGGAGAAGGAAAAAGTTTAAAATCAATAATCTTAGAAAAATGTGAATTAACTTTCGAAAATGGTAATCAAAAAAACGTGTTGAAAAGTTTAGAATAAATTTGGTTCTTATTTTCGAAGCGGCGCATTAATATTAGAAAGAATCGTATTCATTTTGTTATAATAAATAAGAAGGAAATTATTGGCTATTTTCCAAGTTGTTCCATATTTTTTTTACAATATTCTTTCTTCTCGGTTCTTAGTTTAGAACAATACTTTTACATGGGAAATCATTGTTGGAACGTCACCCAAAAAATCCAAAAAGTAGTATTTCGATTGGAATATTTCTACAAAAGTTATACATGGACGCATAAAAATCAGGAATTTTTCAATAACAATGGGACGTATTAATAAAATCCGAAATTTGTATAAATGGGACTTTCATAAGATAGAAAAGGTTTCATCCCGATCAGTGTATTTATAGTTACTGTTTAATTACGACCGACGATGCATGATTAATTGAAAACCAATAGAGTCGCGAATATTTGTATTAAACATACAGTGCGATGCGAAATCTGTGAATTCGCAGGAATTCATTTAAACGCAGACTGCAATATTATTGCCCATTATTAACTCAATCAATTGAGGTCCTTTCTTAATTAGTTACAAAAAAGCCAACACTCTTTCTCTCTCTCTCTTTAACCATTAGTGCGCTTAGCGCTTTCAAACAATTTCAAACATTTTATAAATCACCATTTTAAGGGGATGCTCTATAACAAACAATCCTTCATCCCAATTAGTTCATCCGTTGCAGAATTATCACTGAGGTGCATTGAGAAGTGCATTGAGTTTGGGCAATTTCGAGCGCAAAGTGTGATACTTTGATGTCACAGTCGAGCTCTTTCGAGGTGCATTCAAACACTTATGGGAAAATCCATTAGGCGAGGAGATTTGCGAGACGCTCTACATGCTGAGGTTGCTTGCCGGCTGCTCCAGAGACGTTAAAGTAACGGGAGAGCGCATGGTCGCTTGAAATCTGTCAGGTGAAACGAACCATCCTCGCGTCTGACTCTTGTCGGTCTGCGGCAACGAGATCGCGTGTTCCCGTCGCTCCTCCCTTTATCCCTCTTTTGCGCCAATTCCTTACGACACCATAAGGTTTTCGTCGCATGCGAGCATAAAGTGGACAGCGCTCGAGTGCCATACAGTTAACCAGCCAGCCGAAATTTGACAGTCATTTGGCCCTCACTCTCTTTTTAGTATCCTTCTGGATTTCGTACAGCATCGCATCGCTTAATGACTAAGGAGAGGAGAATGTCTCTGTTCCTCAGGTTCCTTGGAGTATCCTCGTAACGGGCGATTCCCTTTTGGATCTGGTATAATTGGGAAGAACAGTTTGCTCATTGACCTCGTGTTTATGGAGGTGTAACTTGCTAATTCTCAAGGCAAGCTATATGTACTTGTTTTCTTGGATACTTGTGATAGTTTTCGTTAAGCATCACTTGATATGTATCACGAAAGATCAAGTATTTACCATCGTTTAAGTTTTAAATGGATTTAATTAGTTTATAGATTGGATTTTATAATTGGAGTTCATTTAGCTTTTTAATACGACTGGGAAATACTGTTTTTTAACAAGTTTTTTTATAATAGAAATATAGTACATCAATTTAATAGATACATACGGTGGATGCAAAAGTAAATACATAGAAATACATTTTGTTAAAGAAGAAATGCATTTTTTTGAAGAAGACAGTTGTCTTTTTTAAGAAATATATTTTAAAAATACTGGATGTGTCAATACTTTTTCTACCGCAAGTTTTACTCTAGCTTCCCATACAGCACACAACGTCTTAAAACCGTCTTCTTTATTTCATTTGTAGGACGTTTTAAAGAAGATGTCCACATTTCTTCATTTTTAAAACATCATTGTTCTATCTGAGTTGAGACCAGCTAATACCATTATCACTTCTGGAAACGTGTTCGGCATTCAGCTGGACAAATCAGTTTTCCCTCAAACGAACATTCAGTTCCTTGCAACGCGTTCCCGAACCCTGTTTCTAACCGGCCTTTGTATCTGGCGTAGCCGTCCGCGTTCTAAACTGAACAATTGTTGTTTACAGGGTTTATGACTCTGTGTTCCCTTCTGCTGTAACAGTGTGTGCGTCGAGGTTGCCGACTGAAGCAGTCCGCTTCGCGGCAATAGTGTTTCCTCAGTTTCACTGTAATTCAGTTGCACGCACTCAATTATCGAATGGACTGTGTCGCGTTACGCCTGGAGGCGCTCTTTCTCATGGAAGATGTCAACGCTCCATTGATTATTGGGAATTAGGGGTGGCTTTGGTCGTCCTGGGAAATTAAAATGAGAAGATCGAAGCGAGAGAAATTTTAGTCGATGGGGAATCCTACTTTTCATAGACTCGCACCTTTTGCATCTCTGATTCAATGTCACCCTTTTCCTCTTACTCTTTCTACCTTGCTCCGTGTCGCCTTGCTACTCTTGGGTAAATCGTTGCTATTGCTCTTAAGGAAATTAGTCTGGCGCGTTCGACCGCCCGTGAGTGCCGGATGCCAAAGACGAGGGTGGACGTGCAGGAAATCTGATGGGAATCGGCGCTTCGTCGAAGCGAACACTTGACACTTGTTAAGGTAGTCTTGTTAATGAAGCTCCCTGATTGCATAACGGTGTTTTAAAAATCTCTTTAAAACTTCCGATAGAGATATTAGTCTCGTCTTTGAAATGTTTACCAATGTTAAAAAAGCACTATTAAAAAAGTGGGGACTATCAATGCTCGTCCAGTAGTTTGTATAAACAATAACGTAATTAATGTTAAAAATATTTGCTGAATTTAACGCACACTTTTGATACTCTAGAATTTGACGTGTAATAAAATGTGACGCTTTAAATTATAGTTATTCAATTCTTTCGTTAATTTACATTTGTTTTCTTGGAATTAATATAACAGCTAATTATCTTAGTTGCTGTTTGGTAATTGTGGTTAAACGAGTTCAGATCCTTGATATAACTCGAAAGGATGAAAGGATAAGGCGCGCGAGTTGTCAATCACGGCGGCAAAAGACCGTAAAAGAGTAAATTCCTTGGAATTCAGTCTTTTTACTTTTGTTTGCGAGAACGATGAGAGTGGAAACGCTCGGCCCATTCATACCTCGGGCAATCATATTCTTCTCCTGCGAGTTTGTTTCGCCGAGGGACGAGCGACAATTGTTAGGAACACTCGGCATTAAAAGACTAACTGTCGCTTCACCAAATAAAGCGTTGTCGCGTGAATTTCCGGAGCTATTGTCCCCGAGCAATTAAGCACTCGGATTCTTAAAGGGAATTATCCGTCTTCCTGGTGTCTTTAATATCGGTAAATTGACACTAAACGTTAACGCGAAACGTGGTCCAAGAATCCCAAAGAACACACCACTTTTTTCCCTCGGAAAGGAATTATTCAGTTGGCACTGATGGCGTTTTTGAATTTCTTACATCGAAGCTATCTTGAATAGAAAAATGTCAAATTGATTATAGAGATATTTATTTTCTGTTTCATTCGAATTTTAATCACTGACATTTATTAAATGTCAATTTTGGTATTTTTCTTTGCATTTTCAGACATCTTGAACCTTCGAAAAATTGTTTTCTCGAAACCGTTTTTCAAGAAGTGTGCACCACTATTCGAAAATTGTGAGACCGATTTTTACCAAATTTTGCAAACATACTCAGTAAGTTTGTAAGTACGGAATGAATCAAAAGAGTCTGCAAACTCCAAGAATGATTATTTTTTTAGCATCGAGAATAACAAAATCCTAATGCAAGAATCGTTTTTCGACTTTCACGTGTGTCGTAAATCATAAACAGTCATTTGTATAACATTTTTCGTTTTTGCCCAAAAATTTCTGAAAACTACCAATTTCTACACTGTCTATTAATCCCACTGAACAATCCCATTAAAAAAATGAACAAAACCGCCAAGAATAAAAACACAAAAAGTAAAATACAAACCGTGCAGAATCCGACAATGAGGGCGCACCACATGTTCCTCCCAGCTGTTCTCCGCGCGCCAAACTTCCCCAATTCTTCGAGAAACAACAATGAAAAGGCACAAGTAGTAGAATCGTAGCACAGGAATGCGAGGATAACACGGAGACAATGAGAAGTAAATGTGGCTAGTTTGTGGCACTCAAAAGGAGTCAAGTTCACTGGAGGGATGGAATTTAGTCGAAGGTTCCCGATGCACTGGCCACTGAGTTTGCGATGAGAAGAGGAGCAACAGTACGCGGCGAAAGAAGTCTCCCTCTGCGGATGATGTTCCTGGAGGCGCTGGCAGTGGCGTCTCCTGGAGGGGGAGTCGACGGAAATCAGGGAAGCAGAGAAGCACCGGCCCATCCAGAGTACTGTTAATGCATGCTCGCTGCCTCCGCTAACAACCATCCTTACCTCATCGTCGCCAGTGACGGCCTCGAGCTGGCAACTCCGGCAACTCCGGCAACCACTGGAGAACACTGGAGAACACTATGCGCTCCACTCAATCCGCCCTTCCGTCTCCCGCACACCTTTTTTATTCCAGGATCTCTTCAGTGGGAGAGTTTTATCGTGATTGATATGTTTTTCCCAGAAATGGATAGCAGAAGTTGGAGGTGTCGACATGCTAGGGTGGTTTTCTTAACCCTTTAACGGTGTTTGTTAAGTATATTCTTCATGAGAAACTGATCACTTTGATGGTAATAATAATGGGTATATTCGTCGAGTGGAGAAATAAATTAGTTTTTGCTATAGAAATCGTAATTAATATAACAAATGAGAAATGGATTTCTTGTCTTGGAGTAAAGAAATCAAATGGGCAATAACTTTGCAAGAAATTAAGTATACTCCTCATCGTTTGATTTTAACAACGTAAGCAAAAAGATGTGTTCAAAAAAAAGTTTACCGTTAAAGGATTAACATTCTGTAGCAAGCGTTGATAATGTGTTTGAGAGAAATGAAATATTCGAAGAATGCAGAGTTCGATTAAATAAATAACGAGTAAGAAGGAACCTGAGCAGTAATGTTGTACCAGAGCTTACAGTACAATTTATTTAGTGCATAAGATTTTGTAGACATTCTAAAAAAAAGTCTACTGTTAAAAGGTTAAAGTCGTATTACGTAAGATTTATATATTCTTCCCATTCACCGCTTCTGTATTTGCTGTATAACATGTTCCACGTATTTCGATTATTATTCCGAGCTTTTCATGCCCTAGGCAATGTTTTGCTCGGCGTGAAGCGGGATATAATAGCTACTCTATTTCGCACTATTTAATAGGAGCCATTAATGAATTCAGTAATGATACTTGCGAAGATATAATTACATACTGGCAGCTATACATATACAGTGGCTAAAAAAATATTGGCACACGACCCGCTTCTTGGAGTAAATTTTGATACAGAAGAAAGTTTCATTTTATATCGTACAGAAAATATAAAATAGAATTCCTTAGCTCTGTTAAGTAGAAGTGGCGGATTGTGCAATGGTCATTTTTCGATTCATTGAAAATCTATCACACCGGTGAGGTTCTTTCGTGGAAAGGTTGGGGTGAGCATGAGCAAGTAAGTCTAATAAATTGCCGAGGATTACCCGATTCCCGCATGCATAACAGGCGAATTGCTTAACCGGTTCCTGACTTTTCTGGTTCGTTAATTTTGGGTCAATGTCAGCATCCGATCGCAGCATTCCGAACTCTTGGTGGAAAAGAGGTTTTACAACATTTATCAGGATTCCTTTTACCGGATCTTTTGCTGAAGCGAGTTTCTTATTTTAATATGTTGTCGACAACATAATTTGATTAGTTGTATTGTAATCCTATTTTACTCTGATAATTAAGGGGAGGAAGTGTGTTGTTTGTTCAATATTTCTTAAGTATAATGAGTTCTCAAAGCAGCGTATTCTTCAAACGAAAATATTAATTTATCTTTAAAATATATTAATTATAATTCAGTAATGATTTTAATCAGCAAATTATTTCTTTAAAATCCACAGTTCAGTTCAATATTATTTATCATCTTATTTATACAATCTTAAAAAGTGATTCGATGGGAGCTTTCAATTTCATTCATGACAAATTCAATCATTCCTTCTCTGTATTCAAATTGCTGTACCAACCGCAAGATCATCATTACAGATACACCTGCAGTAACTTGCAAGCTGAGGTTTCCTGTCGCTGATTCGGCTGAAATTATGCGGGACCCTTGAGCCACGTGGAACTCCATAGGGGAAGCTTGTCTGTTGTTGGTTGTTGTTGGTTGTACGAACAAATATTAACAGCGGCGGAGTGCCTCAAATATTGTACTTGCACACCCAATATTTTTGGAAAATTTGTTGTTAAAGTAGAAAATACTTCTCTTTAGATAGAAATAGATTTTATTAAACAAGAAAGTGTTTGTTTCCCCAAGGAAAAATAGATTTCCTTAAAGGAGACAGTTTTCTGTTTAAAAAGAAAATTTACTTTCAAATACTGAAACAGAAATGTTCATATATTTAACTCAATTTTTATTATCACGATAATAAAAAAATTAATCCCCTGAATAGAAACAATTTGCAGTTGAAGAAAAATAATTTTAAAAATAGAAGTCAAGTATTGCTATTCCAAATTCAATACTTGTATTCTAATAACACAAGTAGAATCCTAAAGGAGATGCTTGCCAGTGAAATTCGAGCGAGAATCATCATTCGGAGTTCATTTGGTGTTTACTGTTGTTGATTATACGAACAAACGTTAGCGGTGGCGGAGCGCGTCAGATGTTGGCGAAAAACTGCGCCACTGTCATCGGTACGATTTACTGTACTTGACACTGACTGAGAGCAACTAATAGAGCGTGGTGCAGTGTCATGCGAATTCCGAGTTCAGCGCGCTTCCCCCGAGAAAATCGCTCTTCCGTTACTTCTTGCTGGCGCTACTCGCTCTAGCCGAGCACGATGCCACTCGCACGTTTCCATGACAGAGGAACACTTCTTTTCTATTGTGAATGCGAGCCTCCGTATGTTCCAGTGAATCTCTGTTAAGGCTTCATTCCACATATGCGTATGTAACGTCCCAGATAGTATAATGACCAAAAACGTCTTTAAAACGTCTGAGAAGAATATTCGGGTCTCTGCAAAAAATTGTCTCTGCAATTTGTCAAAGATTCACACCACCAAGTAATTCTTTTTGAAATTATTATATTTTTCTATGATCTGAAATAAATTCTAATCGGTCCATTAGTGCAATGTTTGTTAATTGTTGAATATCTAGCTCTTGTAATTAAAAATTTTCATAATATATCAGACAATACCAGGATCGTTAATTTCAAGGCAAACACAATGTCGTACAGTAGCATCGATAGTGATGATACAAAGGGAAATAATTCATCATACAGCGTGCGTATTTCCTGTCTTCAAATCATACACTGCCGGGCGAGTGCTGTAACAGAGAGTTTCGGAAAGTTCGATGAGTGGTTTTCCATTGTAATCCATGCATGCTAATACTCGGCCTGGAAACTATTGAATCGAACTTGCGAGATTGTTGTTATCGAAATTCAATGGACCGTTAGAAAGATTTTTTCTTTCATTTCAGTTGGTAGTCGACTCTTTTTACGGTTACTCCTCTCCTCGATTCTAGTAGTTACACGTATGGACGAATGAATACGCTTGTATCGAATTATCCTCAATACCGTTTGGAACAGCGAATGTTTTGCCAATATCAGGTTATTCTGAATGACTGAGGAATAAAGTTTGGGTCCAGAATAAAACACTCGTTCAATTAATTTTCATTTCAGTTTGATTTATTGTCGTGTTCTGCATTTTTCTGCTATTCATCACAGTAACATATTCCATAATTCATTTCCAAAACAATCAGATTCAGCGCTTGTAGGAATGAGTTCACTCTGATACGATAATCTGCATTCACAAACATGAGTTTTATTCAATAAATTGTAGTGCAGTGAGAGAGAAAGTTGGGAGGAGAGACGGGAAAAGTCTTAAAAGCAAAGGCCGTAATAAATGATGGAATTTATTCCTTCGTGTTTAACGGTCAACTCGTCGCACTGGCTTTGATGAAAAAAACAAGGTAAAACGAAAAAATTTACTATAAAACATGGGATATTACATTTTTAATAAATGAACGATTCTGAATAACTAACTCGATATGCAAACTGTATATTTTATTTAACTTTTGTCTGGGATGTACCACAGAAATAAATCTGTCGTTTAGCACACACACACACACACAGTAGATAAAAAAAAGGTGCGCACCTAGATTTCCTTAAAGAAGAAAATTCGCTTCTGTAAATAGAAATACATCTTTTGTGAACAAGAACGCGTCTTCTATAACCAAAACTAAAATTCTTAAGAAAATTGCCTTTATAAATACAGGCTGTGCCAATAATTTTCCATCCACTGTACAGGGTGAGTCACTTGCCTTTTAATCATCCCCTTCACATTCGAGTTCCAATTATTTACGTTACTGATACAATTTGATATTATAAATAAATGTCAGTGCGTGGGAAAAACTCAGTAAATACTCTTTTATATTAAAATTACTCAACACCGTAAAATTATACCATTTTTAACGGCCTATATCCATTAATGGCGATTCAAAGGCAAGTGAATCACCCTGTACATCGACTTGAGTGCATCGGGCTTTTTATTACCAGTGACCAATAAACACCAAAGATAGTCATGGAATTGTCACGACCCCGGTCACAATGCGTCTCGGAAATACGAGAACGAATATTTCTGAAAGAGGAATTCTCGAAAGCTCCGACAACCGCGCGGTCGTTCGAAGTGCTCGGATAAAAAAAAAAAAGAAGGAGCGGTTGGGGGGGAGGATTTAGCTTTTGTTCCCTCGTCTCTTTTTCCGGCGCTTTTCACCTGGATATCGCTCCCTTGGGCGACAAATTAGTCGACCGTAACGAGCCTCGAAAACTCTTGGAGCAGTGAGGATTTTTCAGAAAAACTCCCCTTTGCCAAACTCACCCCTTTCAACCCCCTTCCGCCTCTTCCAGCGTCGCCCCTTCGGCCAGGAAACAAAGGTCCGTCAGCAGTAAAAGGCGGCGCCGCCCGCTTGACACCTTTCAGTCCTCGTTGTCGTCGTTGTGTGCGACTGACACGTTTGTATGACAACACGTGTGTGTATCCAAGAAGTGTGTCGGTGTGCGCGGTAATGGAAGTGTGTACGATTTGAAAGCGAGTGTGTGTGTGTGTGTGCGGTTGTGGAGAGAGCGGTGCATTCTCTTTGATACTTTTGAGTTCCCCCTTTTTTTCCTCGTAATGACTTTCGTTTAATATTGTTACACTCTTTATTAGAGGTGTTTATATGTATGTTATGAACTAGTAGAATATTATGGTGGAATAATAGAATTATTTCTTAATTGTTGTTCATTTGTGATAGTGTTACACTTCAGTTTTATTAAAGCCAGTGGTAAATAATGAAGTAATACAAAATTATAGACGATTCACTCGTTTCTATAAATCTTTGTTTATTGTTAAACTCTTTTTTTTTTTTATTAAAGCCAACGGTAAGTAATGAAGTAATACAAAATTATAGAGGTTCGATTCATTTTTATTAATCATTGTTCATTTGTAACAGTTTCACCTTGTTGAATTCGCTCAAAGAAAGATCATACGTACGCTTGCGGATCTACTTGCGACTCGAGGATATACGCTTCTAATTGCGCGCGAGTCCGGTAAAAACGCAGGCCGGTATTTACCGCATCCTCCGTGCTTTTTGTCTCTCATTAGCATTGCATTGACGCACCGGTGCGCGCGCGCGTCTGTTTGAAACAAGAATTTAACAAAGCTAGTCGCTCGATGCTTGACGGATTATTAATTGTCGAGCATACTTCCTTGGTTGGTTACTACACTCTCAATTAACGAACCCTTTCATAGTTGCATCTCCGCCTATCATTACGCTTCGATGGTTGTGCGAAAGTAAATCTCTGATTAGCAAACAGTCGATGCACGCGAGTTGGTAAAGGAGAAATTAGTGTTGGTGATTGAAAGCAATTTCAGTGTTTTATTTAAAAAATATTTTATAGATTTTCGGATTTTTTGCTGAGAAATTCATGCAGTATGAAAAATCATGTTTTATATTGTATGAATAAAGATAGGTAAATAAAGTTATGTTGAAACAAATATGATTATTTGAGGAATTTGAGAACTCTCTTAACGAACGGTCGATGCGCACGAATTAGTAACGGAGAAATTAGTATTGGTGATTGAAAGCAATTGCATTTTTTGGTCAAAATAAAAGTTTCGTATATTATTGGATTTTTGTTGATTGTTCAAGATATCCCATTGCCAGAGAAATTGGTACAATATGACAAATCATTTTTTATATTTTAATGATGTTACAAATATATCTCTAACACATCTAGAACACCTTTTGACCAAGCTGCAAGAAAACACGTAGAAACCATTTTAATAAATATATCTTTAATATGTGAATGATAGGACTTTCAATATATATTATTATACTGTATAAAGTAATAGTAAAAAATCGCATAAACAAAATATCTTTAATAAGCTGTGCGCAATTTGGGTTAGACTAGATTTGGAGATCGAATTGTTGACTAAACAACTAAACAGTTACATGAGTGGCGTTAACAGGACCTTATAGTAGTAGTTGCGTCATTAAGTGGTTGCATGTCAACGCCTGGTCGAACAGTGGATTACACTGGAGCGATCAAACTTGAGAAAGCCCTTGATCTTGCTATTTAATACAACAACGTCGAACTAAGATTGGCGCATCAGTCAATGTCAAGAAGCTGTCAAGTAGGCAGAGCTTTAATCCAATTAAGCATTCGTCCTTTTAAGGCCACTCGACTTCCCTTGGCAATCAGTGTGCCGGTGAGCAGGGCGATGAGAGGTAGTCCTCGTTGATTGCGCTTATAATCTTACAGCTACTAATTGCCCGGGTGATCTGGACCGTTCCGTGTTTTACCGGATAGATATTCTCATTCGCTCCGCCGCGCCGTGCCGTGCTCTGCCTGTAATTAGCCGGCCAGCATTGTGCTAATGAGTCGCGATAAATGCGAAACATGAAATTAGTGTAATGCATCAATTAAATGTTAAATGCTGACTGTTGCTCGTACTCGGTCGAGTGCGTCCGGTGATCGTATTGTTACATAACTCGTTCTTATCCGCCGGTATCATAATTAATTCGGCTAATCTGATTGTAGCACAAGGATCGTCGTGTGTATTTATCTGGCGCCGCGACGCTTTCATTATTCGAGATATCGGTATCGAACTTTTCAGGCCTGCTCGCCGTTTCAATGAACATGTACAATTCACCGCGGCGTTAATAATGCTGATACACTGACTCGGGAGTTATTCATGTCCTCCCACTCCTCGGCCTTCCGAGAAAGAGTAATCGTTTTACGGTGTGTTGATGCCAAATGCTTTTCTCGACAGAGTTCGTATTCATCGAACAGCGTCGTACGGAATTATTCGCACTTAATTCAACGGTCGTCTTCGGTTCATTACGTAATTTAAATGATGAGAGACGAATCATTTCTTCCTTTCTACTTTTTTAATTCCCTCATTATTTTGTTTCCTCATTTTTCTATTACTTGCTAACCAAACATACCTCCCAATTTATTAATATATAACATTTTAAATTTATTAAGTATTAATTTATTGATTCTATTTGATCGAGTGTTTATGCAGGAGTACCATTTCGAAGGATCAAGTGATTATACAGAGTCACTAATATCACATAAGATAATGGCAATCAAATTGGCTTCTAATTAGCAGACTAGGTATATCGAGATTAAATTCGATGGCAAGTAGTTGGTAGTATAGAACCGTAAGTCGAATCGATCCACTCGCAATTAATACCGCGAATATTTTAACAGGTTAAATGATAAATACGATCTTATTAATTAAGGGCTCTCACCGAGAAATCAGTGGAATGTATGGGGTGTCTCTGTCTCACTCTCATTGCTCTAATCGCGGTTCACGTGCTCCGTTCGCCGTTTACGCTCGGTGGCGTTCGCCTTATGGAAATCCATAGGCGGATACAACGGTCCACTGCAAAGGTATTCGTATATTTAATTCATTTCTGCTTTTATCTCGATGATTCCAGGAGCACATGCTCTTCTCCGCCACGTATACAATCTACATATACAGGGTGATGCGTTAACCTTGTAATTGAAGATGCCTGTATCGGCGAACATCCGAGATAGGACAGTGATATTTTAAAAATGTCTTTAAACCGATTAATAGAGATATTCGAGTCATCTTTGGTCCAAATTGTACCGGTTGTTTGTACGTATATTATAACTATATTTCTACCGTAATAAAAATAGTGATTTTAAATTTTAAACGCAGTATCTCAAAATGTTAATTTTGTAAAATTTTGGTTCGGAGAAAACAACAATCAATTTCAATTTGTATACTTACAATTGACAGAAAAATACAGGGTGTACGTATACTTCCTTTATTCACCATACGTGTCCTTTGTATATTTATTACAATATTCATCACTTCATAATATTTATTCAGAACTTACTAACATGTGTTTTATAGAAATATTACCCAAGATTTCTATCACTGGTTCTTTCACAATTCATACAAACAACACAAACATTAAACAGAAAGAATTACGACGAGACTGTTTCATCCCACAAACTTTGTAGCAAGTGGAAATACTTGCTGGAATACTTGCAACTTGTCGGTGAGAAAATAGTTCGGTGGTAAACGCATCACCCTGTACATACATGGCGCGGCTACGTTTAACGCGCGTTTGCCCCTTATGCGCAACAATCGGATCGCTGCCGACGCTCTTCTTACTCGAGAGGGAAGCTTTTCCTAGTCCTGTTTTTCCTGCGGGAGTGCCGTTACACCTGGACATGTAGTGCACGTAGCTGGTGCGCGCGGTCGCTTCTTTTTTCTCCCTCTCACCGCCGAAGAAATGGGCCTCGCGTGATTCCGGACTGCTCTGCTCTTCTCGTGTCGAGAGTTCGCGTAATATTTACCGCTACTGTTTACCCGACAGTTGTATTCTTCCTTCTCGCTCGCACACGAAGACTGTTGTGCCAGTGGCAGATGCGATATGTCGCTCGAGACATTGAAATCGCCGTGAAGAGTCTTGTTAAAGAGCGCGGTACATGCTGAAATATGTATCGATGTATATCGCAAGTGTATATGCTTGTAGATCTTGACACGAATTTCAATGTTTCCGAGCTATCAATGAATCAGTATCAGTTGATGTCGTCATTTATCTTTTTAGGCCTTTTCATATTATAATAAAATCTATTTTTGAGTAGGTAAATTTAATTTGCAATTAAGCTTATGTTATGTCACACCTGCTTTTATAAGTTACTTTTATTTCTACCAAGGAAATGGTATATATTGTGATATATTGTTGCATATATATAATAAAAATGTTCTATCGGAACAATAACAAAAGGGTGTATCTTTTATTAGAAGAGATAGATTACTGGTTTGAAAATCTGTTATTATTGATTAAGGGCGTTAAAATAATATTGAGCCTTGAAATCGCAAAGTTTGTAATTAGACGTAGAGGTCTTTATTGTTTTAAATTGGTACAACGAAAACTTAGCACCTAAACGCAACGAAAGCACAGTTTTTCCCTCGGGCGCGCCGAGCTCTCCGCCGTATAAAAATAGATCTCTCTTAACGCGCACTGCTATCGTCAACACAAAATCATCTACTGGTAGTAAAAAACGTCGCTTTTACTAATCGAAGAACTAACG
This sequence comes from Ectemnius cavifrons, assembly GCA_964023945.1. Taxonomy (NCBI): domain Eukaryota; kingdom Metazoa; phylum Arthropoda; class Insecta; order Hymenoptera; family Crabronidae; genus Ectemnius; species Ectemnius cavifrons. The sequence goes on along the minus strand of OZ030383.1, from coordinate 7,854,958 downwards.
CAAGGAACACTGGCAGCCGGGTGAGTGCCACTACGGCTTTTCCCACGCACTCTCCGTCCAACCAGTCTCCAGATCACTCAAAACACTACTGGTAATCGCAGTGAATTAAATAAGAAAAAGAAAAAAGAAGAAAAGCACGTGTAAGGCGAACTAGTAGAGCCGTGCTTGCCAAACGAGTCGTTAATAACAAGCCCGGCTCCTTAAATATCGTAGTTATAATAATGTACGAGGGAAACTAGAAAAAAAGAGTAGGGGAAAACAAAATCTATCGTGTTATTTGTACATTCTCGCATGAACTAAAGAAGGTCGACGTATCCCGCAGGGATACACAAACTCGTGTACGCTCGTGAACGTACTTTCTCTCTTTAAGTCTCTTCCAGCTTCATTATATACTCGCTCGAACTCTCGTTTCCGGCGTAACAAAAATAAAAATAAACTACTAAAATACTGCAACAAATAACACACGCTTCCTTGTCACGCTCTCTTTCTCCTCTGCTCACAGCCTTGTCCCTTGTAAGAGGGGCGAGGGAGGGGGGGAGGGGGGCGTATTCTTAAAATTAGAAGGCACTGGGGGCTACGAGGAGGAAGTTAAGATCGTGTCTCGTCGCCGTCCTGTCGTCCGCGATTAGCTGAGATTTTTTAAGCACTCGCAGGGATGGCAGCACTCTCGGTACTGTCAGGTTTCATCTTCAAGGGAGAACTCGAGATGGTAGTGTCAGGACTATCGGTGCCAGAGTCGCATTTATTGTTGTTCTCTTTGTCCTCGTTGATCTTGACGCTTTCGGTTTGGATTTCCTTCTTGTTGTTATTGTCCATTGACAGACGTGATCGTGGCTTCTTCTCTGGGTCGAAGTGACCCTCCAGTACGATCAGCAAGTCCTCGATCTTCTCCTTCTCGGTGGCGGGTAATTTCTCATTTATAAGCTTCTCCAGACCCTCTCGTTGCCCGCTGCTCCAAGCCTCCTGGAATATAAAACATTCCATTAGCTGTTCGCGCTCCGCTTTCTCCAAGAATCGCTGTACTTTCGGAAAACTTGACTGAAGGTACTCTCTTTAAAGTCTGAGGAGTATGTATTTCAAGGAACGTTCATTACTTGATTGTGTGCTAAAGCGAGTTTCTTGTGATTCGATTTTTATCGACTCTGCTTTTTTTACAATACAACTTTTACAGACAGTTCATAAGGTAACAGAATATTGAACCCTTTAACGATGGACTTTTCTTTTGAAAATGTTTATTTAATTTTGATTCAAACACATTTTTCATTCCTTATAATAATTACGATTTTTATAGCATTATAATATTTTTCGTATAGAAAAATAAATTAAATAAGTTAAACGATACCACTCCAAATTGCATACTTTTAATACTTATATCTTTTAAATCAAAGGGAGAATACTTGTGATTCTTATTTGTAAATGTTCATAGCATGTTCTTCTACTAGCGGATAGTTTTACTTATTTCGTTCATGATTTTTTTCATAAATTAATTATCTCGAAAAGTCAAACAATTAGCAAGGAAATCAGGAAACCCATTTTCATTGTAAGATCGGAAACATAGTTGAATCAACAGTACCTGTAATTGGGAGTATTCGATTCCTGCTTCAGCAAGCAGTCTCCTCAAAGGGCTGGCGTGTTGCCGTTCTCGTCTATTCTCTCGGAAGAGAACGTAAAAGATCGGTCTCAGTGTATTCTGTCTTTCGAATATCACCTTTTGCTCTAAAACAGAAGTAACATTTCAACATTCAATACTTCGTTGTACACCAACAATTTCATACGTGTAATGCCCTATTTTACAATTCAATTAGTGCCAATTAAGTGGCATTTGAATGGTAAAAAGTTGTTGCGCGCGGAGTCGGGTGAATGAAAAAACCAGGTAAAATTACCAGCATATTCCTGTTCCTCGACATCAATTGGTTGAACGAACGGTCGAATTAATTCGATCGCATTCTTGTTGGCAGTGTCGCTGTCACCGCTTCCGTTCACTTCGGCACCGTTCACAGTTTCCAGTAAGCTGAGATGTTGCAGCACTTGCAACGCTAGTGATGCACGGTCCCTCGCACTGTCCAGTTCCTTCTCCTAATGAACAGACGTTAATTAGACTTTGCACGCAGTATTCAGTATGATATAATTAGAATTGTAATTTAAGACTTTTCTTACGCCAGCAGACACATATGTGCAATGTTTTGCGCGATCTACGTGCGTTCGAAACAGGAAACATAATAAGTTGAGTTTGCGTACGAGTTGGTAATCGTTAAATAATATTCTCCACTTGCACAAACATATGCAGTATGATTGTAACATATCGTGAGTTTGAGTCGTCGGATATTGCAAAGGAATATTATAATTTTTGAAGTCAATTTTGATATAGAAAGTTTCTTTTTGGAAGAAGAAAAAACAATATTTTTAACGAAGAAACTTTCCTTTACAAGGGAAAATAAATGGTCGTAAAGGTTCGTAAAGCAAATTCATATTATAAAACTTTGCCATATAAAAATACAGCACATATACGTTTTAGAAAAGAGAATAAGAACTATAAATTCAAAATAACAGAATGCAAAAAATCCTTCGTAGCAAAAGGATTAATTCTTTTCTTTGGGAAATATCTTGTCAATCAAGATGTCCATCCAGCAGGAATGTCCATGTTGGATAGCTTGGACAGTGACAGTAGTTCTCGAAGTTATCTCTCACCTGGTTCAGCAGCGATCTCGATAAAGTGCGCAGAGAGAAGGAGGGAACGGGGTTGGAGCATTTCGCCTCCGCGACGCTGAAGCCGTTGGCGAATCCCTTGACAGTCTGCTTGAATCTTTCGAGGAGATTGTATTTCTTCAGGGACTCGAGGAGCATCGCGGGAATGACTTTGCGCGGCTCGTGGTACACCAATATCACCCCATCAGTCGCGTTCCCTTTGACCGACTCGAGCCATGCCAGAAAGTCTGTCAGTGCAGATACCTCGCTCTTCGTCTTTACTACCTACAAACATATCTTCTTATTAGATGACTCGTTTCCCATCCTTCATTTCGCTCGTTACATGAAAATCATAGAATTCCATGTGATCGAGGTATTTTTAATTTTAATATTGGAACAATCAAACTCGTCGAAGTTAATCATATTTTCTGTTTCAAGTTACATTGTTATAATTTAATTTATTTCGTTATTCACACTTAAAATATAGTTGTGGTATTGGATGACTCATTTTGGTTCACTTTATTCCACTCGTTAAATGAAAATCATGGATTTGCATATGATCGAGTATTTCCAATATTTATTTCATTTTTATAGTCCTTTCGTAATAATTTTCTTTTACTTTTTCCTGGAGGATTAGAATACAATGAAAGAACATTGTCAAATTTGACCCTTGAAGAACTAAACACATCAAAGTCAACCAGATTTCTTCTTTCAAGTTACAATACCATACAATACTAATATTATTGATTCCAATTAAAAAGTTTGAAATGCTCCAATTTCTTAAAATTTCTCTTTGGCTGTAATTGGTGTCGGTTGGTACGTGCCTTATTGGTCTTGTTGTCTTTGAGGACACGAAACTTGCCAATGGTAACGACCCTCATATTGTGCCTCTTGATAGCAGGTGGATTAAGATCCTTGTAGGGCATTACGTGCTGAGAGTAACTGGAAGTGGGCGTGTAACCGGCGATTTGGCAGATCTCGTCGATGAGCCTTTTCCCAGTGGCATCCATGTCCCAACCGACCAGTCGGTAGTTACCGGGACCGATGCCCATCGCACAGCACGTTTTCCTAGGTGGTGGGCTGCTTTTCCCATTTTCCAATATCGTTGAGGATACCATGATTCTCGGACTTTAATCCTGTGATTAAAACAATCTGTGAGTCATTTGCATATAGCGTAAGTGTGTAATCTGTGAAAAATGAAAATGGTAAAAAATTTTGAGAATGCAGAGTTAATTAGAAATTTAGATGTATATTATTATATATTTTTGTAATAACTTCAATACCTGAAATGAATTATAATAATCTGCAACTAATTTGCATATAACGTAATCGTGTATACTAAAGGTTATGAATGATTATATATTTTTATCGTAACTGGAATTTCTGTGATGCAAAGATGGTTACAAAAAGAAACAGTCTTGTTCATCAAAAAAACCACTTGTGTTTCTAATTTTTCTAATTCGAACCACAAGCGTTTAATCAAATTTGATTCGAATTTGGAACCAATTGGATTACTCGTTCGTTAGTTGTTCTGTTAATAAGAGTGGAAATTTCTGTGGTATAATCTTCTTATTCACTGAAACAATTACTGAATTTCAAATATCTTAGTAGAACTTAAACCAGTTTGCAACTCTGACTGATTCAATTATAAATACAGTTCTAATACTTTGTTCTACTTTTGTAAACTGTGTTAAATAAATACAAACTATTTCTTGCCACATTGTCGTTAACACTAGTACATATGCGCAAACATTTGCGTACATTAGAAATTAAATTACAACCGTGGCAAGTTGTGTCATAGATACAACTCCAATACTTTGTTCTACTTTTATACATTGTGTTAAACAAGTACAAAGTATTTCTGATCACCTTACCGTTAATAAGAACACATGCATATATGCAAACATATTAGTACATTAGAAATTAAAATAGAATCATGGCAAGTCATACATAATATTCCAATACTTTGTTCTACTTTTATACACCGTGTTAAATAAATACAAAGTATTTCAAACTACACTGTCGTTAACAAGACCACATAAACGCTCTGTTGACTCATAAATACAATTCTAATACTTTGTTCTACTGTTGCAAATTTATCTACACATACAAAGTATTCCACGCAAGATTGTCGTTAACACGAGCACATGTATTCAAAATCCCTCGGTAATTCTCGGCTGCGTCGGCTCTGTTTGGTAGGGCAGTTTTTGCGCGCACGTTGTCACGATATTTCGGTGTATGTACACAGAGAAAGATAATGCCAAGCCGCGGCAAGGTCGACCTTGAAATCCAACAGAGATTACAGAAGGCGTCTTCAAGAAAATCGTTACACAGAAAAGGATAAAGGCTTGGATTAAAGCAGTCACTTTCCGATTAATCGCCGATAACCATTCTTACGCGCTTCGCATCCAAGTCGTTCAACCACTTTCAAGTACAAGCGTTGATACGCTTGCAATTTTGCAAAATAAAACAGTTTCGTCGTATTTATTGCTAGCTATTACTTATACTACACGTTTGTTTTAACTTTTAACTACAAGATTTACTGATAAAGAAAAATCGCATGTTACTCAACAATTTCAACATAGAGTAAGATAAATGATATTCCAAACTATGAAAGCAATTAAAACATTCCTACCAACATCCATTTAATTCATCAAACACGAGGCTGTTATAATCGCATTCAATTACTTTCAATATCATCCAAATACTTTCACAGTATTTCGCACAAAGTATCAAACGATCATTAATACTCTTCTTTAATATTTCTACCATATTATACAACATAATATTACGAACACCACTGATTCCAAAGCAAACTCATGAGACTATATTCGCGACACAATGATTCGATCGAGCATCATCGCGCTTCAGGCAGAAAGTCAACGAGGGGTCAGGAAAACCGTGTCGCATGCTGATTGAAAACTCCGGAGTGTCTCTGGTGTTACGTAAGCAGTGTAATTAAAGGTATAGCGAGGCGTCTCTATCGGTCGACGAATGTTACCGATAAGGAGCGATGCGTTCACAACGGACGCTGCGATCGGAAGATGATCGCATCGAGTTGGTAGTAGCGTCATCGTAGAAGGTGGAAGGCCACTGGTTTGAAGGAGGTCGTAGTAGGCGTGTGAGGTCTTTCTCGAGTTGATCGTTTAACGCGCGGATACTCTGGTATGGCCGTCGCACGTGGCCGTGCCGCTCTATCGAAGCAAGCACGATTTCCGTATTCGTGAGGTGTTCGCCCACGCATTCCAAGTATTCTCGCTCGTTGAACATTTCCACTCACCGTTCTAGATTTTTCTGTTCCTTTCCTCCCTTGGCTTCCTATTTTTATTCGACCACACGTTCCTCGGCGCCGAGGCCTTCTTTCTTTTCCTCGAATCTTCGAGTTCCTCGAGTGCCTGGTCCGTCGAGAAGAGTCGTGGCAAGTTGTTCAGCGGAGCAGAGAAGAACAGCAATGTCGTCGGCGCGCCTACTAGTACGTGAAAAGCCTCGGCGAATCCTGGAAGCTACTGGAAAGCTAGCGCATTCGCGGTGAACTAGCACGTGCGAGAGAACGCTGCAAATCGCCCGCCCGCTTCACGGCGCTTGTGCCGTTGATCGTAGTGTCACGTGGTCTCAGATAGCATCGCACGTCATCCCTGAGATCAGCAGAAACAAGCCGAACGCTTGATGATCATGATGGAATCGAGCGACAGCTAGTTCTAGTCAGTCTGTCTTTCGATGAGTACGAGATATTCTGAGTGGAGTGCGCACTTAGTTCTGGATGATTGTATTTGTTTTTTTTTTTGAATTCTCTATCATGATATGCTGCTTTGAAAATGTTTTCGATTCAAAGAATAGTTATTTATTTGATCGTTTTCATTGGAATTTTGTTTAATTCGAGAGTGAGCATTTCTGCTTCGTTTCGTCTGATTGGTTCTTCATTTTTGAGTTCTTCAGCTGTACTTTTTCGAGTTTCAATCTTCTGATGGAAGATTGATGATTATTGGAATTTATTTATTCAATAACGATTTAATAACGAAACTTCAATTCGGATTCTGTTTAATTTAACTGTAACCATTTTCAATATTTAATAAACGTTTTGGAGTATTATTACAATAAATGTCTAATTTTGATAATGCACTAGACATTTTCCAAACGCACACTCAGTATTATTCAACAGCAATTCGTTATACTTTGATTGCGCTGTCGTAGAAATTGCGAGTACTCCGAAACGCGATACTACAACCCGGAAGAATTGGAGTTTCTTCGGAGTTATCGAAGTGTGACAATCGGGAAGCATTGGTTGGCAAAGCTGTTTTGCTAGCGTAGTATAGATATCGCGCGCTGATTGACAGTACATAGATTCGTAGTGTGAGGGTCACACACACAGCGGGCCATTGAGTCCATAAGAGTCAGCTGAATGTTATCTTTCAAGTATGTAGGCCTACATTCTTAATCGGAATTGTCTTAGTCAGCGCGTTCCTTCCAGACACACTAGATATTGCCATATCAGTTTCTAGAACTTTGATACACCAGAAGAGAGTAGTGCAATTGTGATTAATTATGTTTCTATCGTTTAATCGATAAACATCAGGAATCTTTAAAGGCATTTGTTGCGAATTTCAGAGTTTGATATTATATAAAAATATAGATAAATATAATAAATAAATGTAATTCGTATATTGGTATAACAATGAGTAGAAATTGTTGTGATAAAAGTATACACACGATAATATTATTGTTATAAACCTAAAATTTATCCTTTATGTATCTTTGCACTACATAGGTTTATTAGTTAATAATTATAATTATTCATTAAATAGGTGTATACGTAAAGTATGTTTACGAATAAGTTAGCCGAGTATGCAGGGAGAAAAATAAGTGGGTACGTTATCGCCCACGTAATACAGGCAATCATTATTTCACACAATAAACAATTAATAATTAGTGCTTTGTGTTGCCCTGCTATGTTAGAATTACTACCTTTAAACGACGTGGTATACTATTAATAAAACCGACAAAGTTGAAATTCAGCACCTTGGTTAGTCAGAAGGAACCGACTGGCTTGTTTGCGACTTAAATATTACATTAATTAAGAATAATTAAAATAAAAAATTTAATAAATATTTAGTGAACATTTACTTTTGGTAGACAAAACTATTTTTTTTAAATCTGATCATAAATATTTAGAGGACAATTTAAAATAAAATGAGGCCTCAAATTTAGTGAACAAGCTTTTTTTTTAATATTAATAAATAATATAATTTGGTGACAGAAGTTCATTATTTGGTAAACACTTTATAATGAACGTTTACTAATTTTGGTGAACAAAAGTATTTTTCTGGGGTGCAAAATTTCATTTGGTGAACATTGAAATTTGTTCCCCCAAAAAATGAGAAGAGTTTTCAACCTGACAGAACTGACACTCTCGTTGTCAGTAATATGGTCAGCGCTGGTGCAAAGGGAAACGCATCACTCTACATTCTACCCATTCCCGCAAAAGTGTCATTGGTTTGAAATGACGATGGGCACAGACCGAAAAGCGCATTGAAATTCTGCTGCCCTCGACGAAACTCCTCCTGACCTCCTTTTTGTCTCGCTGCACTTTGCATCGTCGCCTGTTTTTTCGTCATCCGCGATCGGCTTCGCGCGAGAGACGAAAATAACGGCGCGCGCGCGCTTCGCCACTTTTCAGGATATTCTGATAAGTATCGCAAACACCGGCTGCCGATACGATTCTACAATGCGCGGTGTGTGTTTGAGTTTCCAAGCCGCTGGGAATCGGCCGTGGAATTTTGCGAGCAGATTTCCTCGTGCGTTTGAAAGCTCTTCTTGGCAGAGAACTTTTACATTTATCGTAGATTTTGATATAGTTTGTCGTTTCAAGAGTTAGAACGATGTTGTTGCTCTTGATTGTTTAATAAAAACCAGAATAAATGTAAAAGAGTTTCAAGAAGACAAGTGTCGCTCTAAACTATAAAAGTAACCTTGTTACTTAAATAACTATTTTCAAAAATTTGCCGATTAACTCTCCAAATAGTTTATGCTGCGATTTCACCAAATATTACCACCAATATTCATTCTATGCTCCGAACGCGAGGTTGTTTTAAATGGGCGAGTTCGGAGTTTCGCTTTCAAAGGAGTCCGTCAAATAAGTTTAACGAAGTTTCCTGATTGTTTACGGGCGGCTTTGCGTGGCGCGTTGGTGGACGATAAATTGAAATTCGAGGCCTGAAAAGCGGTAGGGAAATAGGAATATTGAAATAGCGGGCACACGCCGATTAATATTCAAGCTGGCTCCGATAAACACAATAGACTTGTGGAAATCGTTCATTCTCGGCTCCGACCAGCCAGCAGCACAGATTTTTACTTCGACGCAGTATCTATGTTGGCCGGCATTGTATTCGCTCCAATATGAATAATATCAGCAGTAACAAAATATCGAATATTCTTTCAAATATGAAATAATAATCAATAGAATAAATTCATGCATAAGTTCAAGCACAATATTACAAAATAGTATTACACTTCACCAAGATTTATAATAAAATAATTAGTTATCAAAGATAATATCAACTATCATTTTCAATATAATAAAAATGATGTAAAATGGAATCTAAATTTCTATATAACACGAGACTTTATTCTAAAGCTTATCAAACATTAAACATCCCTTTGGAGTAAAATAGGATAAAGTAGGCTTCGATAACTACTTTTCCATAGGTTTGCATGAGTTTTCCAATATCAAAGAAAATAACATTGATCTTTAACATAAAAAAAATCATGGAAGATGAATCGCAATAGAATGAGTCTTTATTTATTCCAAAATAAGCAAACATTGAAAGTGTCAGACAAAAGAAATACTAAATTAGATATTAAATTAAAGAATATTTATCATGTCTCTCACGTTCGATGTTGTAAATATAAATGAACATCAAACATCCCCTTGGTGTGAAACAGAGTGAAGAAGGGTTTAATAATTATTTTTCCACGAGTTTGCCTAAGTCGAACCAAAAAGGGTTGCGCGTGAATATCCGGAATTGTCTAACAGAAATGAGTATAAAATCGTAAAATGAAAGGATGCTCGGACTTACAATGTGAGCAGTGGTGAATCTTAATGAGTCTTGATGAGATTTGGATCGTCCAGAGGGTTCGTTTGGAGCATCGGTTATCAAAGACACAGGACACTGAGAGCCACAGGAGCAGATCGCACTCGGATGTATAAATCTGATAGTTATTTCCTCGGCGTGACGGAGAGAAAAAAACGCGTTTGAAGACACCTCGCGAAAGCACGACAGGACGAAGAGATGCTCTGGCGATGTCGTCGACGTTCTCGAGCTTCTCTTGTTTCCGGCTGGTTTTCGTCTTCCTTGGCTCTCTTCTCTTTTGTCACGCATCCTCTGTCTCGCTTGCATCGCTTTCCTTTCCTCGGACGAACGCGATCCACTCTTTTCGTCGCACTCTTTTCCTCCCTCCAACGACACTCGCTCTTTCTCTCTCTCTTTCTCCTGAAACACACGTTGGCTTGTCTCGAGCCTGCGATGTGTTGATAAGAGCACGTTCGAATTGCGCGAACACGTACTACTCGATGGCGGCACGAGTTTCTAAATGTAAACAACACGGATTCTAGGAGGGGATGATTACTTGGAATTAAAAATAGATGCATTTTCAGGATTATTTTTGTGTATATTTTTGGTAATTTAGGAGACATCTTTTGCGGAAATTTCAGTAATTAATAGCTGAATTACAATTGTAAGTGTTACTAATTAATTGATTGTTAACAACTGTTTTGCTGGATTATTTATGTGCCCATAGAGTCAGGTTTTTTTATTTTAGCTGATCCAAAACAGTGTTAATTGGAATAAAGTAATTAGTAGCAATTATATGTGAATAAAAATAGTAGTAAAATATCCGCAAAAGTTTCGTTATAAATGCGTGGATAAAAAGAATGACATAGTATCGGGAAAAAGGTTTTAAGTTCAAAAACGCAACTCTGTTACGCTATCTGTCATCTTTGACTTCCCTTATGTGTCATTGTCAACCAGCTAGAAGTTAGTAGCCCATTAAACTGCGAACCTTTCGGCAGTTGTAAAGTATGGTGGAGGAAAATCTCGGGACTACTGTATTATCATTTGAAATAATGGTATTTGAAATAATGTAATTTGAAACTACTGAATTACAAAAATATTTCATATAACTAAAATGAATGACTAAAAAAATTGTTGTGCATTCTCATAATTTCATTTTTATTGGATATATAAAATAATGGCACATATGACCAATAATTTCCTAACACCTAAACAAATTGTTTCTCACATTTCAATGCATTCTACTAAAACTATGTAAGTTAAAAAAATATTTTGATTTATTTTGATTGATCGACTTCAACCAGCCAGAAACAAGTAAACAATTTTCAATAGTAAATCTTTCGCACAATATCAAGCGATCCCATCCACTGAATAACTGTCTGAGCCGATCGGGAAAGGGAAGATCGAAAAATTGTATATTTGTGCATCGCATCGAGCCGTGTGCCGGCGAGCTTGTGCACATCGAGCGCCATGCTTTCGAGGCTCCGTATCTGTGTCACAATGTGGCAAGCGTTTCCTGGCGCGGCAGACATTTCAGCAATATCGTTTGGTCGCGATTGGTAGAGAAGAGAAGAGAACGGCGGCGAGCAAGGTCTCATTAGGCATTGGTGGCTGCCGGGAGTGCCGCTGTCAAACCGAACGGGGACAAGCGAGGCGAAGCGAAGCGAGGAGGCAGGCAAGGCATATTTCCAACCGGGGAAATCTGGAGCGTGCTCGAGATATCGGCGGCATCCCTGATTGGATGCGCCGGGATTCGCGAGGCGACGCGTAATGAAGGCGTCGCGACGCAGCGCGCTACCAGCCGATTCCTGGCCGCTGACGTTAACGTGCACCCTCTCGACATTTTATCGCTATCCAACGATTCGGCAGATCTGCCGCTGGCCGACCGATCGACCGACCCCCTCTGCCGATCATGCTCACGATGACGGTAAAATACACGCCCTTATTGGCACATTGTCCTCCACTTGCTAACGCGAGACGCTGCTAATTTCGACTGATCGATAGTCAAATCTGTCGCACCAGTAATTCCACAATGACCTGTAACAGTGGTTCAATACTGCTCGAGAAAGTGCGGCGCTTTGTCTGGTGATTGAATTTGCCGATGTTTATGTGTTATGTGTATGATTTATGTTATAAATTTAATGAAAGAATTTAGGGGAATATTTAATAAAGTTTATATTTTAAAAATTGGTTAGACTGCGCACGATTTATTTATAAAGGAACAATATTTTCTTGTTTAAACCATCTTTTCTAAAAAGATTCGGTGTGCGTGTGCTGCTTTTTTATACATCTTACACAGTGAAACCTGTGCAAAGAAATAAACTTGTGTGAATGCCGCACATGAATGTATGTATACCCAGCAACATGTTATACTCCTTGAAGGTGATTTAATGACCCCGATAATCTCGAGAGCTTTTCTCGCCGGAGCTCAGTGTGATATTTACGCGATCTAGCGGTATTTTATTCTATAAACCGAAAGCTTGGTGGTGTTAATCTTTATATGCTGTTATTATTTATAGCTGCATTTTCTAAAAATTCTTGATTGTTGGTATTGATATATTTTCGACACTTCGTTTGTGATTACATTATACAGCGTTATATTATGTTATACATATTATTAAAACCATAGATTTTATTTTGCACAAATATGCACAATATAAAAATGATAGTTTTGGCTTGCCCAAGAACCTAACATTATTTCGTATATAATAAGAATCTGGAATTGTTAAATAACAGGAATTTCGTTATTAATTTTTGATTTAAATAACCTAATTAGCGAGTTATCTAAATTATATATATTTATATTTGAAATGATTTAAAATTTGTTTAGAAAATGTACCTGTAAATAACAACAGCATATAAAGATAAACATTACCACGCATTAGCGTTTTATAAAATAAAATACCGCTAGATTGCGAAAATATCACACAATACGGAGTCACGAAAGCTTTCTGGTCTGGCAAAGGTAAAGACTAAGTATTAAAAATTTCGAAGCACACTGAATCAAGTATTTCGCGGAGAATACCTGATCCTACCATATCGGAAGTGTGCTTTCGATGGTTTATTGCACTAGGAAGGTTTAAATGTGTAATCCTCGTTTAGAAGCGCGCCACTCTCTTCCTTTTATTTCCTGGAATTCGAGTGAGTGACAGCGCGTAAAAGAGTCCTTTGTGGATAATCTCGGCGCGCATTTTACCGAGATTTTTTCTCCAGCCTGTCCTCCACGTTTCCCCTCCACCTTCCGCGAGCCCTCTCTTTTTGCTTTATATTTTTATTGCGACCTGTCAATTCAGCCCGACGCGCTGGATTATCAGCGGCGCGGTTCTCGCAAAAAGTGGAAAAACCGCGGACGGTAGGCGCTTGCTCACCCCGGAGGATTGCTAAAGCAGAATAAAAGGAGCGGAAATATTAATCGTACCCTTCGGCCCGATCGTTCGTGCCGGGCGCGTCGCCAACCCTTCATCAAATCTTCCCTTGCAAACAAAACCTACCGCAGTTTAACGTCCATCGGTATTGTCGGTGGCATAATGCGATCGTGTTGACGAGAGATTTTGCTTTGCTTCACCTACGTACGATCCAGTGGTACGATAAATGATGGAGGTCCGCAATATTCCTGGAAAATGTGTAATTAGTAAGAAATTGGAAGAAATCAGAGCAATGTAAGATCGTCAGAATCTTCTTTTTGAGTTTATTTTTGAGATCTTAGTTTTTAATCATCAATGTTCGGTGTTCTTTAAAAATAACATAGTGAATATTTCAAACGACAAAATACTCTGTTACCTATAATTTATCTATAAATAAATCACCTCAAAAATAAGAATGCATAATAAACAATTGAACACAAAAAAAAAGTTCCATCACTGAGAGTGCGTGGTGTGTGACAGGCTTTAGTTTTCTCCTAGACACGTATGAAATAGCGTGATAAATAGTAGCGGTGTGCAATATCGATGGAGGAAGTATCGCTGGAAGAAGTGACGTGATCTTAGTGGGAATCTGACATCAGCCGCGATTCATGTCGTTGATGTCATCTTTCCTTCTTACAGCACGGCCGCGTAATCGCCTCAGGGACCTTTCAAGACCAGCTCTCACCGATTACTGAGTGGATCCGATACGAATGGACGTTCAACGTCACCGCTGGCGTTCGTTATTTCGCCGAGCTGACACTCCAAATGCGAGCTTGCGTCCTTTCCATTAGGATGAGTCCCGGCTTTTGACAAATTTCACCGAATCTACATAGCACATCATAAATCCTGGCACCGCAGACGCTCCAACCAATTTTATGCATCTCTGTGATTGTAATGTGTGCCAAACTCGATGTCCAAGAAAAATTTACAGTTTTCGCTATGGAAATAATCGGAATTCTGCTTGCCAAAGTTTGACTGTGGATTTCTATTCTCATACATAAGTTATATATTGGAATGAAAATTGAAATACTTTTCTTGTATTTCGTATTATATAAGCTGAATGTATTCATATATCTTTTCGTTCGTTTAATCCTTGTACTGTTTCAACAATAAATCAGGAAACAAGGGTGAAGGTAAACCAAGTTTATATAATATAAATATTTAAATTAATATAAACGAGACACATTCATCGTTGACAAAAGAAAAGAGAAAGTATTAATTATACAGTGCGAGGTTTTAAAGTCGTAGAAAACATAATAATATAATAATATAAAATCTATAAAAGAATTACTTTCATCATCGATCGTTATCGTAAAAAACTTTATCGGTGATCGAGTTCAAGTAAACGTACTTCTTGTCCGACGACAAAACTACGATCGATCTAATTGATAAAGCAACCAACTGCACATTGGTAACTAGCGACTCGTCAGCATTAAATCGGCAAGTCATTAGTGACGTAATAAAAAGGGCCACTCATACCGGCTATCAGTTGCATTATTCGCATAACAAAGGTAAATGATACGTAGAAACTGTGCGCGACTCTAGCAGTCGGCTTCAAGCTCATTAATCACCATTAAAATGGCTCGATCGAAGACTAAAGAGAGTCTGGCGCAGCAAGTACATAGATGCTATTGGCAATAGTTTCCATCCCAGATTTCAGCCGCAATTCTAATGGTACGCGTTATACTTCAGTAAAGGGACTTAACCAACCAGCTGGCATTGCCAGATTTCGCGAGTAACAAGGGATATAAACTATAACACCAAGCTCATTAAAGGAACTCGAAATTCATATCTGGGAATTGAACCAACCACAGGCTTATCAAACAGCATCGACTAAGCGCCGCACTCAACAATCTCCTATTACTAGTTCCACACGAATAGGAATAAAAACGAATGAATTTGAGAATACTAAGTAATTCTAATCTTTTGTAGAGCAAAACGTTTTTTTAGTACTTAGAACAAAACTATTTGGCACTTTTTCTTACATTTTACTGACTTTTTGAAAGAGCTAACAAAGTGATTTTCAAATATGTGTGCGCGCGCTTTAATTAAGGGTGGGTTGCGCTTACATAGAAGCTTTAAAAATAGATGCATTTTCAACATTTTGTTTCCAACACCTTACGTATCTGATAGACTAATCTTTATTTTATTTCAACAGGCATTATTTCCAAAAATTTTATTAACTTTTCAATTTTGAGGCCCTCGGTTATATCGATTCATCTGCAAGCAGGGAACATATAGTTACCTAGAGAGGGTGCATGAAGTGTCAGTGAGGGAGTGGGTGGCTGCGGGGGGAGCATTAGAGGACCATTTATCTTACTTACGTGCCGGGCGATGAGCCTGGCCCATTACGGTCACGGGGGACAGAAATTTCTCCGTTCTCCGATCTAGTTTCTTCTGGTGCGCCCTGAGTTGCCCTGCTGCTTCGCAGATCAATATTCATTAGATGCAACCGACACCACCTTTCCCACATACTACAACGAAATGTACGCTTGGTAACAAGCCGTATATATATATATATACATGTATATGTGTATGTGCGCGCGCGCGGCAATTCGCCGATGGGTTCACCCAGTTATACTTGGAAACACTGATTGACCGATCGGCCTCCTGCAGCGCTGTGTAATTAATCGTCCTGTGATATCTGCCTCTCTCGTTCCCCGTAATGTTTAACTTGGGAATACCTTCGTTGAACGTCGAGTAAACATCGCTCTCGAATGCAATGTACCACCGGGGGTTTCAATCTTTCTATCAATTTTTCTTTCTTCGTCAAATCTTTCCTTGCAAATACAAGCCCTGCTAGGTTTGGGGTTGTTATGGGGTAGATTTGTTTCGGTAATAATTTGTTGACATTCGGAGTATATAAGGTATTTTTCATATTAGGGGTTAGTAGTTAGAAATGAAGAATTATATGTTTATATTTTGTACGTCATAATAAACGGCAATATTTGCAATTTTTTGTAATTTCAGTAGATGATAATTAGTTTGAAAATAATTCATATTGTAATCATAAATATCTTATGATTTTTGCAAGTTGGCTACAAAATGTCATATGAAACAATAACAATATCATAACAAGGGAGAATATTATTAAAAAGTTACAAAACGATAATTTTATCCTAAAATATAAATAATTTCTACATTTAGAAGGAGTTATTAAATGAAAACGGATGAATGCCTAAATAAAAGTGATTCTACAGAATTCTATAAAATAAAGTTAATTATCCTGTCTATCATAAAATCTGCCTATCCGCTTCTCTCGTTCCACGTACTGTTTAACTTGGGAATACTTTTGTTGAACGCCGAGTAAACACCGCTCTCGGGAGCGATGTACAATGCGACTGGATGCAGTTCTTTCGGGTCAATGTACTCGTGCTCCAACCTTTCCATCAATTTTCTTGTTTATCTATGTGCTTGGTAGCGAGTGTAAAGAGTTACAACTGGCAAGGGTTGAAAAGTGTGGAATCGCACTTTTCTACACCAGGGAAGTAAAAAGTGCCAAGTATTCATCAATTTCGACCCATTTCCTTGAGAACTAAAACAGTCCATTTAACGAATCTTTTTGTGAATCATAAGAAGTACGTAAACATAGTGAAAGACGAAGTTTAGAGATAAAAAGAAATTAACCCTTTGTAATCGAGACTTCCCGTTTTCCATTCAATTTTCACACCTCTCAAGAATGTTCAAATTGACACATTAATTACGATGTAAACTTAATTTCACACGAAATTTACAGATAAAAATATTATACGCGTACGGTATAAATTATATGCTACTAATACAGAAAATGCACAAGAAATCTAACATTATCACCACTATTTTCAAATTGACAAACTAATTACAGCGCAAAGTTAATTAAGCAGCTTGTGTACTCACTCAATGCGGAGTAATAAAAGTTAGCGGATCAATATACTGTCCTATAAACCGTACGTGCTAGAGAAAATAAGAGTTGCTACGTGGGTCGCGATGAAGAGGGAAAAATGAAATGGAGAAAGATTATCTGCGAAAGAGATCGACGAGCTCAGTCGACTGGTGGCCACTCCGAGAGCAGCTCTTGCCGATCGGTGCAACCCGTTTCCGGCGCACACTCGATTTCCTGCTGCCCGAGCGTCCCAGGAAATTGATTCGAACGATGCAAGCCCTCGCAAATATCATCGCACGAGTACAATGCAAAGTCTCGTCATTGAGAAATTAAACAAAAAGCATAGGTACCGCAAAGCTGCAAAAGCACTTCAGGGAGGAACTCGGAGCCTCGAGTGGCACTTCATCCTTCATATCCGTAGATTAAACCACTTGAGTTTGAAACCTTGTTTAATAGGACACCAAGATTAATCGATTGCTAACTAATAAACAGTTAGATTTACTATTATTACTGTACTTGTAATTACTATTAATTATAATTAATATACGTACTACTCTTCAGGGAAATATTTAATTGGCACTTCGTTTACGAAACGCCTCATTTTGACGTCATTCGAATTTGATGAGGAAAATTCTGTAAACCGTTTATATATTTTTTCTGGCACTCTTAATGTGATATTCGATTCTACAAGTATCCTTAACTTCAACAAGACTTTCATGAAATATCTTACATTAGTTTGCCATAAAGATGACACTAATAGTGAAAGTCAAAGAGAAAGCATAAAAAAAATGATTTACTTCGCGCGCACGTCTTCCTTTACTCACAGCTGCTGCCACCTTTTTCTGATAACTTTATTTAAGAGCCAACAGAAATAATTAACATCACATAAAATACTGAAGAAACCCGATGCACGGAATACATAAATAAATTTAATAATGTTGATGTACTTTTTGTGCCAGTTCTTCGCTATGTAATATTGCAATTCCATTCCACTTTGTAATATAACATTACTCTCGAAAAGGCGAGAAGCAAAGTGAAATATGAACTAAAATGATTACAGAAATATCAAAGAATCGCATTCGAGTGTACGATTATTTAATTCGGGAGAATTCTCATTCAAGTTCGATCTCCAACAGAGTCTGGAAAAAGCAATGAGTGAAAGCTGGCTGGACCGACGATCGACAAGTCAATGGGTGGAAAGTAACGCCTGTATTCTGTATCACGAATATAAGGATCGTATAATCCCGATGAAAAACACGTCGAATGATTCTTGGTTCTCTCGGGACGAATATTCCGGCCGATTTCACACGGAATTTAAGAGAGACGGCCGCTTTCTAGTAGCCGAAAGGTGACACACGAATAAAGAAGTGCTGCTTCAGTTTCTCTGATTGGATATGCACATTACTTTGCATCGATAGAAATCTTGTTCAACCCTTTAATGTAACACTCGCTCGAGTGGAGATTGCTTCAACGACAGACCGTTGGATACGTAAAAGATGCACGGTGTGAGCTTTTCCCATCGAGTTATTCCAATGGCGCTTTACTAATATTAATAGTCCTGTACGTTTTGCTATCGAGATATCCTTTTAACAATATCTGTTATTTCAACTGTCAAGAAAAAATCACTTTTTCACCAGTGAAAATTACTATATTTTTATAGCTTCTTAAGTTTAAAAAGCTATTGTTTTTGAATGCATATTTGATTTTCTAAGAACAACGAGTAACAATTTTGAGTAAGCAAACAGTTTCATCGAAAAAATCATATATTTTATTGCTTTAATTTTCAGAGTTAATTGTCTTACAAAATGAAACTGCGGGATCAGTAATTTGTCAATACGTTGATAAGCAGTCCACTTAAACTCCAAGCTGTGCGTTCTTGTCAAAGCTTGATTCACCATTGACATTACTGCTTTAGTTCTAAAGCCTTTATAACTTTATACAGATACATACCTTTCCAATGCTTACGAGCGCCCTTTCCCTATTTCTATAACAAACCTGAGCAAATGCGCTGAGTATTTGTGCTTCACCTTGTCTTAACGCAGCCTGACTCCCTTAATTACAAGGCTAACATAAAATAATTAGATCTCTCAAAGTTCTAGAATTGTTGTCGGAGTTTCTATAACCAAGTCACCTTTATTATTGAATTGTTGTAAAAGGTTGTTGAATTCAACCCGATTTTACCTTAAAATCATTCTCTTTTCAAACTGAACTATTTCAAGACACCCTCGTTGCGCACTAGCATTAAGTGTCTAGTATTAAGAAAAATTAAAAGTGTCCTAACCTACAATTGGCATCGTGATTTGTACAAAAACATCGATGACAATAATTTTGTAATAATGACCGATAGATTAACGATATTAATTTAAAATATATACCTTCAATCACGTACTTCTACGTATATTTTACAAGCTTAAAACAGAAATGTTCTTTCTACTTTTTCAAAATGTTCAACTTAACCTTCAATTTTTGTTCTTCTAATATATGTACTGCCTGAAGCCAGCGGATGCCACAAACGCAGCGTAGTATATCAGGCCGCAAAACCAGACACATGCAATTTCAGCGTGACGTTCCCTTCAGGCAGGACGTGCGGGATGCTGTGCATCCGTTGGCAGACGGGGGGGTCGTATTTACACGATAATATCTCGAGTAAATACTCCACTAATTCGTGGCTTCTCTCGCCTTGTGTCGCAAGGGCGCGCGCGCGCGCTCGCGCGATCCTCTCTTTCCTTGGGAAAGAGGATGGGATTCACGGCCCTCTTTAATTAAACGACCCGCACCACTCTGGCCCATGCTGCTGCCCCCATTATAATCTAATTTCCATGGGGCCAAATGCAGGGGAGCTTGCGTAACACTGCTCGTTTCGGTTCGACGATCAAAGCCGGCTGGAACGAGCTTCGAACCTCTCTACTATACTATCACATACTCCTCTGCGAATCCTCCGACCTCTCAATTGGAATGGCAACTCGCACGGTTAGCTAAGCATCTTTTGTATGCAACGGAGCACGTAACGAGGCTACATCGGAGTACACTGACTCACTTTCCCGCCAGATTCCTATGGTCCTGTGGTATTCTTATGACTGGGACTAGCAATTTCCCTGGTATTGTCGTTCGAGTGTCTTTCTTACCGAATATATTGAACTAAGTGGTAGTTATATATTTAGTTTTGAATTTTGTATTTCTTCGCTGATTTTTCGGATGATATTGAATCTAAAAGAATATGTGGGGCCTGATTTATCTGGTTTAAACTTTTAACGGTGAACGTTTTAGTTGAAAATGTTTATCTGTTTGCGTAGTTAAAATTAAGCGATGATGAGTATGTTTAATTTCTTGCATTTTTCATTCGTATGTTTGAAATATTAGAATAGTTTCATGAAAATGCGTAAAGTTATTGCCTGTTTGATTTCTTTATAACACGGCGAAGTCACTTTGTTTTTTATTAAATTAGTTAAAAGTAGATTTAAATTAGATTAAAGTAGTATTTTACAGAAGAGTCGTTACATTCATATTATTTTTTGAGACATTTTCTAGTCAACATGTTAATCGTTCTGTGGCAAAATTTAGTTACTAAATACAGACATTTAATTCAATGGTTTTCCTTTGAATAAATTCGAAAATTTACAGCATAGAAATGTAATACATTAGTCATTCCATGACAGACTTTAATGTCTGTAATACGAAAATTTGATTGAAAGGTTTTCCTTTCAATAAATTCGAAAATTTACAGCATAGAAGTGTAATACATTAGTCACTCCGTGACAGAGCTTAATTTCTGTAATACGAAAATTTAATTGAAAGCTTTTCCTTTCAATAAATTCGAAAATTTACAGCATAGAAATGTAATACATTACTTATTCAGTGACAGAATGTTATTTCCATAAAATAAGAAAATTGGTTTTTAACCCTTTAACTATGGCGAAATTAACGAAAGTGTTAACGTCACGAAACATTAATGATTAGCAATGTAATTTAGCTTCCTTGAAAGTGAAATCGCACCATCACCATTGATATTTAAATGCACAACAGGAATAGTTAGAAAAACGCTGGGAAACGGAAAACGCGCATCCACAGAGACGCGTGTATGAGTGTGCGAAGCGTGGGTAGGCGGAGAGCGAGCATTTTTCGGGCGATCTCTGTGCATCGAGCCGAAGATTTCTGACCCGGTTTCGCATAGTTTATTCCTAGGCTTTGATATGCAAATGTATTGTTGTCTGGGGCTGGCTCGCCTTTGCTCCTGAATTTTAAGCGGACTCGTATAATGCACTGCATGCTTTTTCCCCGGTGCTCTGCAATCGAGATGCGAGTGCGCGCGCGTTGTATGGCCCATTAGCGATGGAATGGCATGTAACTCGCAAATGCAACGTGACATTTCTCAAAATGCGTGCAAGTTTTATTTTTAGAGGGAAGCAGTTATCATTGATAGGGATGCGGGCTGTATTTTCAAAAGTCAGTCAACTCTAGTTTCCGATACTATTTAACCTCTGAATTTATACACTGAAACTGTTATCTTTTAGAGCGATGCTGGTCGAATTTTCAAAAGCCAGTCAAAACTAGTACTCGATATCATTTAACACTAACTGTATCAATACCAGGTCAATTGATTGGTTTTAAATATGAATTCTGCGATGCACTTGTTTCGTTCGTCCTTGCTAAAAAAACAAATATAAGTTTATAACTTTTTTGTTGCTATTTTTTAAATGTTACTTTGTGCATTTGTTTTCAGGTTTAATTAATAATTAGGTGTGTCTTACCGGTATACAAGCGATAGTTAAAAGTTTATACAATTCACATTATTTAAAAATAGAATTCGTGTATTCTCTACTATCATACCACTGGATTACTTTTCACCTAGCTACGCGACACAATTCCTTTCGCCGCGAGGGCAAACACATTTACGCTTTACTCTTTCGGCGATCATCGGGTGTTTAGTGTAGCATCACAAAAGCGATTTCACTGCATTTCCTTAGGCGTTTCATGATAGTGCATCTGGAAAGTGCGATGTACGCGGTGCGGGTATGCATTCGGCCAGGGTGGAATCATAAATTTAGCACGATATTGGAAATGTTACGGCGTCGGCAATTTCGGGTATCGTTTATGTGAAAAATGGTTTGGCTTATCGATGCTTGCCCCGCGCTTACTTTCAATAATCGAAGCAAAAGTGGTTTAACATTCGACAACAGGGATGGCAGAAGTCCTGGCAAAGTGAATAACGGCTTTGCGACTAAGATTTCTCTTCGTAAATAGTATCAGGAATACAGGAAAGTCTGACGTAAACTCGTACGTCCATTATTGCAAGTGGTGGTAAAGGTGATACGCTGAGGTATCGTTTCTCTGGCGTACTATGTGACATAGCAGACTGTCAATATGCCATAATGCTTCCAATGTCCTATTAAATTCACGCTGCCATTGGGAAAGACTCGATACACGCCGATGCTGTAATACCCTCGAGAATTTAAGGATTCGCCTTTTCCATATAAAAGACCAAAAGGCTGTGTGAACTGTCATATAAAATGCTGAAATAGGACTCTGATGGGAACGGATTATTGGAAGAGTTGGAATTATTAGATCTCCTATCAATCCCTTGTGTTTTAAACTCAATCTCATTTCTAATTCTATTGATTTCTCTAATAACGTAAAAAAAATGGTTGTAATATAATTCAAGAAGACCCAAAAGTTCAATATTGTTTCTCAAGGTACCACATACTAGTAAAATGTTAAAAAAGGCTTCAAAATGTCGGATTTTTTTTTCACACATCAATTTTTTTCTCAACAATGTATTATATACATATTTAACTATACATTGCAAGCTATATATCCTGTAAAGTTCATTACGATATTTACACCAATTAGCATTTTAAATTAAAAAACAGTTTACTAGTTTTCACACGACTATTAAATAAACCAACAACCTACGCAAATTTCAGTAATATTTCCAAATAGAGACTCAACAAAAAAAAGAAGTGAATGTTCGCTATTATTTATATATATATAGACAGTAATAAAATAATAAGATAGAATAGTAAGAAAGGAGTCATAGCAATTAGAAGTAACAAGTGGGGAGATATCCGAGAGTCGTCGGATATTGGAATGAGTCGGAGGAGAGGACACGATTGTTTTTCAAGTTCCACAGAATTTCAAGGGCGCCGATGAGTGGTCCTAATTAAATCCAGTGTTCCTGCAATGCAGCCACTCCATTTGCTTGGAAGCAAGTAATGCAGCCGGCTCTATTCACCGGCTGTGCAGGTGAATATCAAGTGGATACCTTGCGCTCGATGCGAAAGGGTGCACCGCTGCCATTCGCATGGAGTATTGAAATGAATGTCAAACCCGCTACAGTGTAGAAATTCTTTTCAGCCATTCGCTTTCACGTCAAAACAGACACGAATGAAATATAATTCCTTCCTCCGGCAATACTGTACAACTATTTCATACTCCTCCTTCTCCGGGATTCCTCATTTTTCATCTCCTTTTACGGCAAGAACCAAGTCTATGAATGAAGAATGCGTTTATATCGTTAACGGGTCTACTTGTAACAATATAGTATAAAAAGTATTAAATAGTAAATACGAATTTATGATTGGAATTGGTTGGTTTTGATTTTTTTGTGACCCTCTTTGGGATCAAATAGCAATTCTAGTAAATAATAATTACAAAGAACTATGATCAAGTTGATTCTCGATTTTGCTTAGACCATTTACAATAAAGATATCAGCAATTTTAAAGCAAATGATTTATTAAACAATTAAAATGAGCATTCTAGTTGAGACACCCTTTATTAACAAACTGGTAAGTACTGTCAAAGACAATTACAGTTCTAAGTTACATGTAAATCCTATTAGATAATTAATTATTACATCTCTCACTTAACAATAACAAGTCCACTTTTGAAATTAGGACTTTGGTTAATTGATATTACCTGTTTGTTCATCCCACATATACTCGAATTTGTTTTACCCGGTGAGTCGTGCCGAGCGAGATAAACATTTCTTGCAAATTACGTCGATGATGCGTAACTCTCGGTCGGTTAATAACAACGAAATGTATGTACACCACGCGTCCCTGCGATATTGTTTGTTAATGATTAATTAATATGGAGCACACCTTGCCCAATGGATTGCCGGGCGCACGACGACCATGAATTTATCTCCGGAGTGGGGAATGCACCGGCAATGTAAACCGTTTTACACGGCTTGATGATGATTTACAAATCGCTTTATCTTGTACACGCCGGTGACAATATTGCCGCTGAGTCTCTTGTAACGAGATTTACTGATAAACAGGCACAACAATTACACTTCAGATAAATCGAACTATGAGACATTTTAAAAATAGCATGTCAAACAGAATTTTTGCACGAGTTTTGTTTGCGATATAACATTGGATATAATATTGGAAAAAACAGAATTTCGAGGAGCGCAATGGTGAACTTGTAATTATTATAAATAAATCAAACTACGAAGTAATGAAAATTTTCTCGTCTACCACAATTCTTCCATGAGTTTTGTTCAAATCCACGTCAATTAGTATTGGAACAATGTAACCGAATAACAAAGTGAAATGTCAAACAAAATCCCCTCTGGTTTTTTTCTACTCTAGTTCGCGATGTAACAATGTAAACGAACACTAACTATGATAGTAGGCGAAAAAAGCCAGAAATTCCTAGCGCGCACTGTTTGGCCATGTATGGGAAACAGTGGCACTAACAATAAGAATTGGGCACACATATATGTAGCTACGAACGTATGTGACAGAAATACGTTGATACCAAAGCGTGTGTGTCTAGTTGTGTAGCCGGCAGGCAGATAAACTAGTCATTTCACGTTGTTCCATGATCTGGAAGAAATAAACGAGTGCGCGGTAGAGAGGACGTTTTGCTGGCGTTGATAACAGTTTAAAAACCATATTCTCTCGTAAAAGGAGAGGAAGGAAGGTCGGCCGAGCGAGAATCCCCTGGTTGAATGAGCCTCGTCCACTACACATCGTAAAGTTGCCAGAAATATTATGTTTCAAGCGCCGGTACTCTTTTAACTGGGTCAAACCTATCGTTTTCACTAGCAGCATTAACCGAAATATCCTACGTAACGGGATTGTATCCGATTTTTCTCCCATTTATCGCAAAGTGCTTCGGTAGTTAACTTCGTTCTATTCAATTGTTTAACAATCGAGAATCACTGCACTTCTTTCAGCAATATTCTAACAATGAGAAATCTTCTGAAATTCAAAATGGAAAGAAACAAAAAAGAGATGTGTGCGAATACTTTTTTTTATTCATTTTAATATGGGTATCGCACAAGGATGATTAAAAAGACTCACCGACAAGAAAATAAAAGTTCATACTGAACAATTTAACCGACAAAAAAGGGCAAATTCAAAAAACATTGTCAATTTATACTGTCATTGTTATCTACTAAATATGACACGAATGGCACTGACATGCGACAATTTCCTTGCGCAATCGCCGTCATTTTGTTGGCAGTTGCTGTCATTTTGACGGTTTTCGGACTTCATGAGCAAAATTCCAACAACAATTACTATTAATTTTTGTCCAATTTATGCTAACAATTGTTGGTATAATAAAACGAATATGTACCCAAATTTATTTCTCCCTGAGCAATATAATTTCAAAATTCTGTATGATGTACGAACAGTAAAACTTTATATAAGTTTGTGTTTATGCAATCCTAACAGATTTAATTAACTTATATTATGTCTATTAAGATTGTTTTTCAAAGAAAATACATGGTTTCCTTTACCCGTCAATTTGACGGATATCAGTGTTAATAAGAAAAAAGAGAACTGGGTACATAGTTGGGATTGCGTGTGCGAGAACAGATCTCGGGAGCGTGGGTTCGCAATTATCCCGCGGGAAGATCGAAGTGTGACGAGGTCAGGCGCCGGCAAACCCAGAAACCTATTTTTCCATCGAGCCTTGAAACTTTGGTGGTTCGGCCTCGCATTGAAAAGCAGGTGGAAAGTGTTACGAGCCAGGCTTTGCGAGTTCTAAATATATGCTCTGAGATTGTGCTAAGGGCTAGTTCACCTTAGCCACATTCAAATCTTGTAGTTATCCAATCGGCACTAACAAGGAGGTCCTTGTTAGGAGTGTAACACCAATTGGGCTGAAAAAAATGATGGAAGTATGGTTCGACCTCCTAAACGTCACTAATTTTGATCAATTTGCTACTGTTTTGAAATAGGTCCAATACATTCTTTTAACGAATGATGAGTCCTTTGTGTCTTAGTCCTTACATATCCGGAGATAATAGATGATAGATGATAGGTGATAGTTCAATCAATTCGAAAAGAAAGGAATTTCGAGATTATACATATATACTGTTGGAACAATGTGGAATTACCATACAACCGTATATTAAATGTATTGTTAAAATGTTCAAAAGATGTGAATTTCAGACGTTATTAAAACGTCTTTTGATCAGCATGACATTTTACATTTTAAGCATGAAAAAATCTACACATTAAGACGTGTGTTATTTGAGTCTGTATTGAGAACTTAACGTGCTAAAATTATTAAATCTACGCACGAAGAAAAATAGAAAAGTAGTCCAATAAGAATGAATATACAACGAGGTTGATTCTGCAACGATCGCGTCCCGTGAAAAAGTAATGCTTGCACTTTCGCCGGGCAGCCTCGGCCGAAAGTGAAGTGGCTTGATTAACGTTGCTAATTAGGTTCCGGCGTCAGACAATGCCGAGGTCGTGCGTGCGCGCGCGCGCGCGCTCCAGGATGCGCCTTCGAATTCGACTGCCACTGGCTTTGGTATGCTTGTTTCCTTCTCGCTCCTGCAAGTGTGAGAGACGCGATGGGGCGTCGGGACGGCATAGTCATGTCTATGCAGCTCAGCGGACCGCTTCTAAAATGTTGAATTAGCATTCATCGCAGCCGGAATAATTAGGGTGGCTCATTGTACGCGCGAATATTTCATCGCCCCCATCTATTCTCACCCCTTGCGCCTTCCACCATTTACCTGCTCCCCTTCGCTCCGCACACCCGGGCTTGTCCTTCCGGTTCTACCCGACTCTTTATCTACATCAGGCTTTCAGCACTTCCTCCTGCTTTGATACCGAAAACCTCCACCTTGTTCGTCTACGCAACCCCTTCATCCTTTCCTTGGATTTTCATTTTTTCACCCTCGTTATCCACTGCGTAATCCTTCCCCTCGGTAAATTGTTAGAAAGAAAGATAACAGAATGGCAGTGAGTGTTGTTTGTATGAAATTCTTGGATTTGTTTATGTGTTTTTCATGTGTTTAGAATGCTGTTTTTGAAATAGCGAGATAGGCTGTTTTACTATCGATGGTTCTTGATTGCAAAGAACTTCTTCGTACGAGGTTTCGTCTGGTTTAAATTTCATCCCCAAGGTCGTCTACGATTTTTAGATGGCGGAGAAAAGCTGCTTCTAAATGCTAGATTGGATGATTCTGGACTCTTTAATGCTCTCAAAGTCGGCAGGAAAATACACACAAAAAAAAGATAAAGTATAATGTTGAAAATGCAGTCTTTTTATCAGTTGAAGCTTTTAAAACTATCTGTTCATAAACGAAATTAACGCTGTATTTTGCCTGTCTAGAACTGCTACAGCAGTTTCTAATTATTTATCCAGCAAGTAAAATTCGACAAAGATTCTGTTAGTATGAACCTAATTCATTAAGAAAAGCTTGGCAACTTAATGGAAATTTCGCGAAGGATAAGTTTCCGCTCTGCTACCGGTGAACGGAAGCTCGCAGGATACTCAATTTGTTCGGCAACCTTTAATTTATGATTTCGCACGCGTTTTTCGAAGGACATTAGCATATTTATGAAGACGATACCCGGCGAATGGAGCGCCAACTTTCGAAAGAATGAGGATCAAGTGAATCCCAAATGCAGGCGAGCTTGAAATTAAAAAGGAATTTCCATGTACCCCTAACAACGCGCGATTATTAAAATCCTGAAAAACACCAGACTTTCTTCCAAAAGTTTCCAAGCAACAATAAAATCAATGAAGTATTCCCACTAACACATACCCAAATAGTATTTAATGTCTTAAACAGTTTTCTTTAAGCGATGTTCTGCCAAAGACGTTTCAAAGATTTCCACATTTTCTCATTTTGAAAAAGCTTTGCGAGACGTCATCTTTTGTCTGTCTATTTTCGGTATTTTTAGAGCGTCTCAAAAACGTTCAGCAAAAGACCTTTTAACAACGTCTGAACTTTACATCTTTTGTTTAGTAATCATTGTTCAGTAATCATATATTAAAATCAGTTGTTTATTCAAAACCAAATGTTGATTTTACTGAATGAATATTTTGAAATATAGATTTTTATCGAACGTCAAACATACTAGAGACATTTTCGGTACATCATTTTAAAAGACGTTTTTAAAAACGTCATTATGCCATCTAGGAGAAGTCTATCACAAAACCCAACCGAGTGAAAATACATTCTTGATTTCCAACATTCGACATAGTGCGAGTGCGAGTTTGACTCCAGCAAACAGGTTCCGAAGGTAGTCTAGAATTTTCAAGTATTTTTCAAGGAAAACATCATGCTCAAACACCTATCAGCTTCGTTCACCGATGCTCTACCGCTCCATCCTACGCAAACACAAAGAGAAAGTAATTGGGGATGAATAAAATAAAAGAAACTACCTTCTTTTTCTTCTCACTTTCAGCAACACTATCATTCGCCTTTGATATTCACAGTGACAGAGATATAAGGGGAAATCAATATCAGAAGAGAGGTAGCATATATTCGCCAGCATCATATGGATACTTTATTTACAAGAGTAAAACATTATGTACAAGAATGCGCCGAGAATCGTGTGAAACCAAGACCTGACTTGTGGGGTGGTGATGGGAGTGATAAGGTCTTCCTTGGAACAGGGTACGCGTGAAGAGGGTGGTGGTGGTGGTGGAGGGTGAAGTGAGGTGGGGAACACATCATTTTAAGGAGGTTACAAGTGTGTATGTAAACGATTACGAGGTCTGCAAAGATTCGCCTGGCTTACGTACAGTATTCTACGTCAGTGAGAGAAATTCTCTTCTGATTCCCTTACATATCTCGAATCCTCGTCACTTAAGTAGCTCTGTTGCTCTTAACACTTACGACGTACGGTAGAAAGTAACCTGCTGAGAGGGCTTCGCACGGCACGAAAGGGTGTGTGTATGTGTGTGTGTGTTATATCGAGAGGGGTCGTTTCAGGGGGTGGGTGCGTTGGGTGAGTTGGTAATTCGGTAGCCCTTCAGAGTTCCTCTTAAAAACTACTTGGGACACGTCGCTCGTTCGCTCATTCGCTCGTAGTTCATTCAGTCTCGCCCGACGCTCAACTTTCTCTCTTTCTCTCGCTCCCTTTAGTAGCGCGTCTCACTCGATTTATGGTCGATCAGGGCGAATGGGTCGAATGGGTCGAATGGGTTTGAGGGGGGCGCATATCACTGGGGTTCTTACTCCTGTTTTATTCCGCGCTTCAGTGACGCTCACCGCCTCCTCCCACTGTTCCATCGATTATAAATCTCCCTTGGAAATTTTCCCTTTCTCATACCTCTTTTCCCTCTCCCTACCACCCATTTTCCGCGTTGCGTCCTCTTCTTTTTCGCTCGTTGCTTCCTGATGCCGGCAGGAGGGAAAAGAGGAACTTCGCCGCAATGACGTGCCAGCAAGGTTTATC
This sequence comes from Ectemnius cavifrons, assembly GCA_964023945.1. NCBI lineage: Eukaryota > Metazoa > Arthropoda > Insecta > Hymenoptera > Crabronidae > Ectemnius > Ectemnius cavifrons. The sequence goes on along the minus strand of OZ030383.1, from coordinate 7,825,277 downwards.
CTTCGAAGGATTCTCATTCCCGTATTATTTGTGTGTTGCCTCGAGATTGAAAATCTCTTTTTATCTATCTACTCATCGATTTCTGTCTTCCCTCATATTCTTGCCGGTGATTAGAATCACCATGCGCGCTCGTTTCTAGATAGAGCTATTTTCTTTGAATTATCCACGCGGTATTGAATTTTCTGCTATCAAACCATTTTACATCGGTTTTCGATCGACGTGTTTACCAGCACAATTTCACGAACGAAGGATTTCCATTTCGCAAGAAAGTAAAGCTGAGCCTCGCTTGTAACGTCATTGCGTGTTGAGTTTCGATATTTACGAGATACACCATCGAGCGCTGTTTCTATTATTCCAGCTGACATTTATTAGTGGCGAATTAACTTTTCTGTTTGGTAGTGAAGCAATGGAATTACAGTGGCTAAAAAAAGTATTGGCACACTCAGTATTTTTTAGAATCAATTTTCGTAGAAAAGTAAACTGTTTAAGGAAATGTACTTTTTCTTAAGAAGATTATTTTCTTGTTTGAGAAAATGTCTTTCTGGTTAAAGAACAGTTTTCCAAAAATACTTAATGTGTGAGTGCTTTTTTTGTCCAGTGTATAAGTCGGTGAGAGAATGTGCACGAAATTTCCAACTCCCAAATCTATTAGCTCATTATTAGTTGAATGAGCTAATAGGGTCAGACTAATTTATATAAAGCTAAGGATGTTTCCCTGCTGATTTTCCCCTTTCGACGTTCACATTCTTTCAGCATGTCGACTTACAATTTCTAGGAGAGAAGGAAAAAGAGACGTTAACATTTAGCGAAGAAACTATATTTTGAAACAGGGCTCGAAGGCTAAATGCTCGCTGTTCGACCCTATTCTTTAACTTGCACCCTTTTTCTTATACATAGGGAATTCGTGAATAGACATACCAAAACGAACATAACGCCAGTAGAATATCGTGTGTATGCGATAATTATCCTTGCATTTGCAGATCATACGCGTGCTACGCTATTGATACGTGAAAGTAGAGAGTTGTAAACGAGTTCTTCTTGTACATACTGTCAGCAAGCCCTCATTCTCTTCCCCTTTCTTCCTTGCTTACATATTCGTGCGGAAAGTAGCCGAGAAAATGAAATAAATATAAAATTCAAATAATATTCACTCAAGAAAGACTTGCGATTGTCACCACATCGTCGTCAATTTAGTTATAGAATTTTATAGTTCGAATTGTAAACCATTTCTTCATTTCTAAGATCTTTTAATGCAATTACACTGGAGAAAGTGTCGGCTTTAAAAAATGTTCGAGCTTCGCCAGAAAGGAGTAAGTTCGACTGAAAGAGTGATCAACGAAAAATTCAATGTCATTAAGATTCTCGTCCTTTAGATTACATCGGAGGTAGTAATCGCAAGTCGAAATAAAGCTTTTTCTTCGTGTTCGAAACGTAAATTCAAAGCTCTGCCGAATGGAAAATGGAACGGCGTTAAAAAAGAGAGTGGAAGGGAAGGTTTGAGTGAAAAAAAAAGGGTCGTCGAGCGTGAGACAAGTTGCATGGCGAACGTTTGCAGAATTTCTTAAGAGAGCATCGTTAACTTTACGGTTAGCTAAGGGGCAGGCCGATTTAAAGAGCAAATAAAGCCGGCGACATTAACTTCGCCGGGGTCGAAGTTTGCCCTGCAAAATTTGCCTTCGCTCCGGCGACAGTCTCGCCCGTTTCCTCCCACTCACCCCTTTCAACCGGAAGTGCGCCTCGTATTTCAACGAAAGAAAACCGCACTGTGTTTTCCGCGAGCCAGCTCCGGAACAAACAAATGAACTTTACGTACTTCAGAGACACCTTGTCGCAAACTGGGAAATTTGTTGTGGCTCGATAAGCATTCGAGAATTTCTTCTTCACTGATTTAATTATTACGCCGTGTAATTGATTCTTTTATCAAGATTCCTTACAAGTGTTAATTACGCGAGAGAAAGAATTTTTTTATCTTTGAATTTCGTTCAATATCGATCGTTTTACGAAACACTGAAATACAAAGGGATCTTGCCGGTGTTCAAGCTGCTCGAACGCGGAAATAAGAAGTCGCTTAAAAAGGGCAGAGCTTCCCAAGTTAAAATCTCGCAACAAAGTAAAAACGCAATTAGAACTTCCCGGTTCTTTGATAATGGCAACGAAACTCGTGGAACTTCGCGAATGAAGCACGATAAATCGGAGTGCCAAGGAATACTTTCGAATCATTAGGAAACCGAACAAGAAAGCTGGACGAGAATCAAAAAGTTCGGCGGAAGCAACGTCCGGAACCTATTAAAAACACTGAAATTCAAATGAGAAATGTGTGTGTGTGTGTGTCGCGATGAAGATTATGAAATCGCGCTAAAAGTTAAAACCCATAGCACACTCTCTCGGAAAGGCTCAATCTCGCCCCACACAAATTCCTGACCATTTCCCTATCAACAATTAGACGATGCACGATACCCTTAAAATAGTAGACATACACCAAAAAGCACACAACGTTTTAAAAACGTCTTCTTTATACGAATTTCGTAGGACGTTTCAAAGATGTTTCGTCGAAGACGTTTCGAAGATGTTGACACTTTTTTTATTTTTTAAATGTCTCCAAAACATCATTTTTATATCTGCCTTTTTACGGTATTAAATGTTCCATTTTGTAATACTGAACGTCCGTCAAACTTTCGTGAGACGCGCGTTTTAATAACATTTTTAAAACGTCATTGTGCTATCTGGGACACGCGCACACTTCACCACACACTCACGCACGATTAATGTGAACATACTTGCACTTCCTCTTACGTGGAAGAAGCGCGCATCAGCTACGACTTCCGCTTTAGTCCGATAACCGAGAGTCTAAATTGTAAGACGCGGCAACAATCTTTTTGTTTACCAGTTATTACACTTATCGGTGATTTTGGAATACTACGGCTTTCTTTTTCTCTTTCATACATACACATTCACATGCACATACGTACACTCTCTCGATTATAGTATTACCTAAGGGTGCACTGGATATTGCACTGCCCGCTTGGAAGAAGCACTTTATCCTTCCCTTCTGGCAATGATCCTCACTGCTCGACCTCTGTCAAGCGAATGACCTCAGGATCATTCGTCCGGACATCGAAAGACACCTAAGAGGAGCGGGGAATGTTTTATTGTTAGCCGAGACCGGTTCGCAGGTGAGATTCTATACTGTCGCTGACTTTGAAGGGTCGAAAGCTCTTTTCAAATGATAATGATGAGAAGAAATCATTTTATGGGATATTAGAATAGTAAAAGTAGTATTTATTAAAGAAAACATAAGGAAGTAAGAAAAAGAATTGTAATCTTTCAGCAAGACTTCGGATTAGTAAATTCTTTAAATCAAATCATTATTCGAGAAGAATAATTGACAGATTGAATAATTTAAGGGTTCAATAGGAAAACGAAGTATAATCTTTCTGCAAGAATTAAAATTCGCAAAACTTTTCTTTGTATTAAATAATTAATTAGGAAGAGTAATGGACACATTGAATAATTAAAGACTCTAATGGGAAACGATTAAATCTCTCTTTTGACAGACTTTTGATAAAGATTGTTATTACTAATACTACTATAGCAGTAAGAATTTAATGGAGTTTGGAAAACTATTCATGCAAATGGTCGAAGCAATAGACAAAGTCTCAGGCGAGCTACTTGGTAGACTAGATTAAGGATTAACCTCCCGAGGATAGTACATCTTCCACAAGAAGCCAGGATAGCCAGGATAGTGCTTCGGTGGTCGAAATAAAATTAAACGGATAACTTTGCTTATCGATCTTCCGGCCTCCCCCTAGTTTCCATGGGACGTTGGCAAGCAAAGTTTCGGTGCTGCGAGAGAAGAAGAAAATGAGCGAGGAAGGCAGAAGAAAATAGCGCTCATTATCGAAAAATAGGAAATATCATTATCTCGGTTGGATGCAATCTTCCCTTATTCATGTTTTTGAAGGATTCCTCCGAAAAATCTGCGAGCCGATCTCAGCAGGGAATTCTTACTTCCTCTCAATCGACAGTCGAAAAGTGATTTAGGAATTCCAACGACGGGAGACCGGTTTCGATAATGAATCTCTAGATTTGACAAGGAAAGATCGTTCTAACTTTCTGGATAAGAGAAAGTCATACGCGAGATTCAATAATTGTGGAATCATTTAAACTGAATTCAATCTTACCGATTTAAATACACAGTGGTTGAAAAAATGACACAACCCAGTATTTCTAGAAGAATATTTCTTAAAAAAGTACATTATTTCTTCTAAACGTATTCAGTTTTTCTTAAGCAGTGTGCCTTTTTAATTAAAAAAATGTATTTCTATTTAGAGAAAAGAGCTTTCTTCCTTAACAAAATTCCTTCCAAAAAACACTGTCTGTTTACCTTTTCAATCCACTGTATACTCAGCGAAAACTCGACTATTAAAAACGAACTCCCACACGAAAATCCTGAACATCAACGAGTCCAATTAATTTCACCGATCATTATAAACTACCGAAGTTGCGCCTATCACGAGCTTTCTCACCCTCTTATTCTCCAGTGGCACCTACTATAAGAAAAGAGCTTTTGCCCGACGTCCCAGAGGAGCGTCCCACTTCCCAATATTTCCGAGCAAACCCTACACAGAAGAAAGCCAAAGCTCCAGGGGGGAACTCCGTCTTCGACCTCGACCTTTCCAACAAGTCCTCGGACTTCTTGTCGCAGGATGCAGTTGTCCAGGGTGCATCGTGCAAACCAGAGGGAAGTTCCATCGAGAAACTCTGTACACGAGAGTCCTTGCGAAGTGTATGTCTTCGATATCTTGAAACCTAGTATAAATCGGGGAGTAAAACTGCCTACATTTACCCTTTCTCTCTCTCTTTCTCTCAATTTCTCTCAATTTCTCTCTCACACTCGCACACCTTTTTCCCTTCTCCGAGCGCTGTGTGTGTGTCTGTGTGTGTGTCTGTGTGTGTTCGATCGACTTCATTGGAATGCACGCAGACAGAGACACACATACACACACGGGTAGACACGCTGACAATCAGACGGACACACGGGGACACACGTATGAGGGGACACACACATTATCTCAATTGACCCAGAAGGAAGCCGAGCATTACGAGGACCGTCTTCGAGCTCGGCGTGCCCGCCGCTGTGTTCCCGTGCTGCATCGCCGCCGGGTGCTCACCTGCAACAGAAAGCAGAATCCCTTGGATTAGTAGTTGCCCTTGCTCTTACCTTGCCTTATTTCATCTATTAGAGTTCGCCTCAGAGAGCCTCAAGGCTACTTCAGTTTGTTTAATTAGAGAAGCATCAGGTTTACATCGTATGGGAATTAACGCGTGTTAATTTACAGGAGGAAGGCATATTATTGATTGCTGGAAATAAATAGTAGTATTCTATTGTATAATTCAACGATAGATTGTTAGAAATAAATCTGTTGTACAGTTGAATTAATAATAATTCTAATTAACACGTTGGTCATCATACGTGTTTTTTCTACTTTGTCGATGTAAAAGCTACTTGAGTTTGTTTAATTAGAGAAGCATCAGGTTTACATTGTATGGGAATTAACGCGTGTTAATTTACAAGAGGAAGGCATATTATTGATTGCTGGAAATAAATAGAATTATTCTATTGTATAATTCAACGATAGATTGCTAGAAATAAATCTGTTCATCAATAATAGTTCTAATTAACACGTTGGTCGTCATACGTATTTTTCTACTTTGTCGATGTGAAAGCTATCTGAGTTTGTTTAATTAGAGAAGCATCAGGTTTCCATCGTATGGGAATTAACGCGTGTTAATTTACAGGAGGAAAGCATATTATTGATTGCTAGAAATGAACTGTATTATTTTATCGTATAATTCAATCATAAGTTACATTGCTAAAAATAAATTGATCGTATGGTTGAATTAATAATAATTGACGCCTTGATTGTCATACGAATACTCTCTATTTTGCCCATGTGCAAAACAAATTTTGCAAAAGAATACAACACAATGGCGACGGGTTAAAACGAAATATCGATTTTTCCCCAAACAATTGGTCCTCTTTCGTTTAGAAAAAAAGAACCGGAGCATAAAAAATAATCTGTCTCTATACTGTCCTAGGTAATCTAATACGCTATCCAAATACGTATCTTTCTTTTGATTTCAGATAACCTAGCTCCGAATAGCAATGATAAAAAAAAATTTATCACAATAAATTAATTAGTAGCACTTACAATTTTAATTATATACAAATTAAAAAATTACCAACATTCCCGGAAATATACCTCTTGAAAAAGAAAATACATCTATTTTTAAAGCTTCTAGGTAGGCGTTTCCTCTTTAAGGCAATTCAGAGAAATGAAGATGCAAATTGTATACCGAACAACCGGAGGCAAAAGTAATAAAGGGCATAATGCTCGCGATTCCAATTTTCTTTTTCAGTCCCGTCAAGTCCGAAATGTCAAGGCTTCACTGTCAGGTTGCAATCTCGTTTCGATCACTGTCAGGCGGATTCCGCGGCTTTGAAATATGAAGCCATCGGAAGAATGAACTCACTAATCATTAGCGCGACGCTGGCAGCGCATATTTCACATTTCTTGCGTTAGGAAGAAACGCGTATCCACCTATTGTGCTGCGTTTATAATGGCTGGCGAAGCGAACGAAACGAGCAGGAGTCCACGAGAAATACAGGTGATAGATAGAGTTAGGAAATAGAAAGCCAACTTGGCAGCCGGTACGAAAACCTCGGGCGAAAACCGACTGGATAATAGTGTTGGTCGCCACCAAAGGAACCCCTGTGATTGATTTGCCCCTAATTACCACAGACTGCTAGTAAATGATCGTCGATTAACTTCAAAGAATTACTACAAAATTCAGGATTCTACGACTATATTTAGTGTACAGGAATCCATAGAAATCCATTGTGTATGAGTCAAAATTAGTATATTAATTGTTTTAATACTAATAGTAATAAAATTTGTTCCAATATTGATGGATTCTATGAATGCAAAATAATATACATCTAGTATTTTGAGAATAAATTATCTTAAAAATTTAGAATAAAAAGCTTTCTTCTATAATAGACATGTTAAAAAAAACAGAGTCTGCGAGTACGTTTTTTTATCCACTGTAAGTCCTTTACGTAATATCGCCGTAACACAGATTTTAATTACTGCAATCTGTAAAATAATGGTCCGATCGAAAGCGGCACTCCAGAAAGTTCTTTTCGAGAGTTGCTTGTTACAAGTTACAGCGGGATTTACTGATAATGATGGTCGTCAGTGACGCGGCAGTGCGAAACTAATATCGTCCAGGTTGCGGGAAATAACGAGTCGGTCCACGTGCAGTTCATCGGGATTGTTATGCGTGACACGCGCCTCGCGCACCGGCTGTCACTCTGGATTTTTAAAATAGGATGAAACGAGCTCTGCCCGCCCCTCATTAATCGAATTTATTGCCAGGCTGGCTATACGAGTGCGCGTCGTTCCTCTCCCACTGCTTTATATGAATTCGATTAGTGACTCTCGCCACTCCTGAGTGACGTTTTATCCGCTCGCCATTCCTGCAGGTTCACCGTTTCAACAGATATTAGCGGCAATCTGCTGATTCCCTTTCGCCACGATCACTTCTGAAGTGATATGCGTACCGACTTCGATATCGCCGGATTTTCATTCGAATTCCTGATTAACGAAAGATTTAATGAACTGCCAATTAAATTCCGTTGAATTCATTCGATCAAGGATTACTTAAAACTCTCTTCGTACAGGAATGCTGTGCTAATTAATGATTATTATTGTCGAAGGTAACGTCGTATGTCAATCTTGATCAGAAGGATGTAGAATTTTATGTCAAAGTTTGTTATATTTTTATTAAAAATCGCGATTGGAATATGATGAGACAATACAAATCGAAATTGGGAAATGTCGAAATCAAAATATGTATAAATCCAGATGAAGTGGAACGAGGAATTCCTGTCGATGCTGTTATTGGTTAAGAAATAATAACAAATAATATTCATAATATATTTATAGTAAAAATCGTGATTGGAATATGATGAAACAATAGAAATCGAAATTGGAAAATGACGAAGTTGAAACCCGCAGAAATAAAGATCCAGTGGATATCAGAATTTTCTAACAAGGCTATTCTTCATTAAGAACTAATATTGTTAAAAGGTAGAAACTGCCCAATATTCGTCCAGGTCATAGAAGGGATAAGTCCGAATCCCTTGACAATTGGATGGGCTCCAAAGCGATCAGCGAATTAAACCTGCCGGGCGTTTATCATGCGAATGTCAATTTCGTGAGACAATGGGTCTCACCCTTCGGCTGATATCGAACACCGGGAATTAGGCTATCGATTAGGCGACCAATTATGGAATCATGCGCACGCCAACGGATCACGCGAGTAATACACCGAATTCAAATGGGGGAAAATTTCATGCCCGCACCCAATAAAGATAGCGGTTGTGAGCATGGATGATCCTGTACTCCCTGCCAGATACCACTCTAATTAGTCGATAGTAAATACCCAAAACTATTTGCTGGTAGCAGCTTGTAATATTGGGGATGTACGTACCTAGAACTAAACGATGCCTCTTACTGATATACTGTATTAACCACCTGTTTTGGAATGTTCGATCCTCTACCCTTTACTGCTCACCCAATTACTTTAATAATCCCTCACTATCGTAAATTAGAGATACTGTACTCTTAGAATCTAAAATAGAAGCGGGAATGCATATTCTTAACCTATCACGCTAGGTCAAATGATCTTGTTTATTACGTTCTTGTTAGAAATAAAAATGAAAGTATATATAAATTTTCTTATTTTTCTTCAAACGTTATTTCGTGTGTTAGTTTTCGTATTAAATTCCACCAGGTATTTGATGGATTGCAGTAGGAATAAGTATACAGTGGCTAAACAAGTATTTTTAGAAGAAATTTCGTACAAAAAGAATGCTGGGTCCTCTAAGGAAGTGTTACTTTCTTTAAGAGCATTTTTTTTATCCACAATAGTTGTTACAATTTTCAAAATGGTCGCCAAACAGAAAGTGATGTTTGGTAGCATGAGATAAATAGAATAAAATGCCCGAACATTTAGTGATAATATTAATGAAATGAATCTGTTATCAGGGAACCATCTAATTACATTTCAAATTTTCCAATAATCACTTTGTCACATATTTCATGCAGCCAAGTATAAATTAGAAAATGACTAATTAATCAATACGAGCGATAATAACAATTGGTTTTCACAATGTGATTCCATCTCTGAGCGTTTCTAAAGGTTACGCCAGGTCGAGTAAAACCTAAAAACAAACAACAAAAATAACTAATCAATATACACGAGTGATAATAACAATTGTTTTTGAGAATCGGATCTCCGAGCATTCCTAGATTTCTAAAGTGTTTACGCAGGCTAGATCGGCCGAAGTAGATCAAGTGTAGTCAACTGTGTTCCCGAGAGCATCGGCGAGTGTCGGTCGAGCCATAGATCGCACGGTTATTTCGTCGACAACTAATTGGTTTTCCCTGTAAAGTGGAGAATGGCATTGCCGCTCTGCATTTGCATGCGCCGAATTCCAGGGCGGGCACAAAATGTTCTACCGCTCGCGGAGGACAATGCACGAGGAAAGCGACGTACCCGTCCGGGTTAAGTTAAGACCGGCAGCGTGCTCGGAGGACCACACCAAAATCACGGAGGGGGTTTACGGCTTACATTGTTGAGTTCTGCCAAGGAAGACTGGACCCTATTTCATCCACCGTGCTCTGCCTAATGCTGCTCTGAATTTGAACTCGTCTCTTATTGTTCGCCCGGCATAAATCCACCCAGCATGGATTTTACGTCTTCCTCCGGCGGCCTATTGACCCCTTTTCAACGCTCCATGAATTGATGCGAAGTTCAACGATAATTATCAACATACGGTGAATAAAAAGAGTGGTGAAAATATAGGATCGTTGAGGGGTGGAAGTTTGTTTTAATTTATAGTAATTCCTGTTAATAGTTTGTTGGTTATTCTTATCTCTGATTTGTTTATTACAGTAATAAATTAATAGGGTAAGGTTGACTAAATCGCTCTACTTTTTATATTAAGGTTTATTACACGGAAATGGAGAAAAATGAAAATTGAAAGTATCCATACAGTGGAACTTGTAACAAGAAACTCTTGAAAAGAACATTGAAGAGAACGGTTTCGATGGGGCTATTATTTTACAAACTGTAGTAATTAAAATCAGACGAATTGATAAACTTCTCCTTTTCGAGGACGATCAAAACGTATTTAAACTCAATTGCAAAATTCAAAGGTCTTTCCTCGTTTATCGCATCAGAGAGCTTTCAGAAAAGCTAGGAGCGCGCGTGGTTCGCCTAATTTATCGTGTGATGCCTTTTCGGGATGAATTTCGGGAAATTGAATGGCGAAAGGACAGCGGTGGTAAGGGTGGATTTTCAGGGAAAATAAGGGCTAGCTCGCACAGTGAGCGCACAAATCGCCAAGCAGTGAGAGTGTGCCGAGCGTGGAGCCGTCTCGGCTTGCTCCCTCGGCTGTTATGCATATCTGAATATTTATCTTTCCACGGCACTGCCCAGCAAATTCATCCCACATAACACCCATGGAAAGATGAATTCCATGCACTTCTCCAGAGATAATTACCCCTCTGGCTTCGCCTACCGAACTATACACATATAGTTGGTTCAACACAATTTTATTAACGGGTCTAGGAACAAAATCTAGAAAAAAAAAGAATCTTAGATCTGTCAAGTCGAAACCTCTGCTAATTTTTTTGTATAATTTCGTAAACCAATGTAGGATAAGGTTGTTCAAATCGCCATACTTTTCTTGTTATATTGTTTACGTTAGAATATTTGTATAATTTTTATACATGATTATAGATTTGAAAATAATTGATATTGCAAATATTCTAAATCATGTGATATAGGCAATTAAATGGCACCCCAGCTTGCCAAAATTGCTGTCCCATTGGAGATCATAATTTTAATAAGGATTTTACACGTGGAGCAACATAAAAGAAATAATTCTTATTTTCAGCTTACTTTTCATTAAGAAAATCTACGTTGATTTACTTATACAAAATACACTGGCGGGAGAGCGAAACTAACGTCAATTACCAACAATTACAAGTTAAGGTAAATTGGGTGCAAAATTACAAAGCTATTTGCACTAGTTAAAGTCTTAAAGTCTTCAGAGTTTGAGTAATTCAAGACAAGGTGGCAAGTCGAGGAGCTGTCAATTAGTACTTCTACTATGATAATGAGTTTAAGTGCATCAGAACACTGAACGAAAATTTACATCAAACCCCACAAAAAATAATGTGATGCACCAACATCACCGCTACGAAAAATCACCTCATTTTACAAGTAATTGAAGATCTTTTCATAGATACCCATATTGCTTGGGTTGTCTGACAATACACAATGGAAGACAAGACAATGAGTCAGAAATCGACTATAAAATGCTGATTGCACAACCACATTTTTTTATCCACAGTACAACAAAAATTAAGATGAAATAACATTCGGCTAAACATTGCAAACGTCACTGGTTAAAAAATGTAAAGTCCTTTCAAAGATCAGCAGCGACTAAAAGAAGAAGGAGTTGCGCGAAGAACGACGAAGTGGCGTGAAAGAGTGGGGGAAAGAGAAGATAGCCATGGGGGTAGCGAGCTTGACGAGGCGTTAACGCCGGCGCTTCTTTGCGCTCATTACTCACTTTAATTAACTGTGATTTATCAGGACGTATTGCCCGCTCGAGGACAAGTTCCTTGGCGAGCCGGATGCGCGCCACGGAGCTCGGCCCGATTCGTCTTCATTAATTATTTGCCCGCTCGGCAAGCGCTCTTTGAGAGAGCGAGTGCGCTCCGGACATAGTACCGCAGGCCTCCGCTATTTCCGTGGTGAGCGCAACGCATCAAAGCCATTGCTTTTCATGCTCAAACTACTTCGTGAAGAACCAACTACTTCCGGCTGGACCGATTCAACCGGCAGAGATACAACCTACATCTGTAGTTCGTTGTAAATACCCTTTGTTCGAGAAATTATGTAACAATTAACTGGATTTTTCCGTTATATTTTGTAATAACAATTACTCGAGTGGTGTAATATTTTCGAAATTTTGATAGGCCGCCATTTTTACATGGCGATTGTACAATGTTAAATCAAATTCGAGTTGATCGATTTTGTATTGCCAGGCAGCCCTAGCAATATGGGTGTCTATGAAAAGGTCTTAGTGAGCAGAAGTCAAATTGAGAATCGGAAAAGTATACAAATCAAAATAAGTGAAATAAAATTGAAGTTACACGATTTTCGGATTCTAATTCGGATAATTTCTTAGTTAAATAAAAGTAACCTTCTAAAAGAATTTAATTTTTTGTTACATTTAAGAATAGCGGTTAATGAAAAAGTGTCATCGAATTTATGACACATGACAACTAAAATCTCTCTTTGATCGACGAATTTGCTCGTGAAAACAGCACCAGCAGAGAAGTTTCAAAGATTTATTGGAGCGGATATTGATTAAAATCGATAGGGGCGGCTTGGTCAAACGAGCCGTTGTTCTTGGCGGAAAGTGGATTCGGTTGAATCCATATTAGCAGCCGCATTAACGTAGTCCGAGTGTCATTAGCGTTGGTGAGAGGCGGCGGCGAGTATTACGTGACGGGCGAATCGGCGCTCTATTTACTTGCCGCGCGCACTTTAATTAATACCGGTGAAACGCACGCGTAATCAAAGCTATCTACTCGATCCGATAACTCTTCCAATGGCGGATGGCCGCTCTGTTTGCCAGCCTATCCGCCGCTCGCTCTGTCGCCGCCGCCATTTGATTATTCATTACACAATTAGCCGATTAAAGATATGTGGCCGTCGCTCTGCTCTGCTACGCTCTGCTCGCCCGTCAGCGCACCTCCTATAAACTCAGCCCTTAATCGATACTTCATTGTGTCCATTGACCACCGCGTCGTTCGACTAATTTCTCTGCAATGCTCTACGATTTATCCAACAATCTAATGATTGACAATAATCCAGATATACGAGTAATTATAGAGAATCGAGAGTTCATATTTGATCTTAATATTGATTCTATCGGTAGTTTATCATTTGTCCATTATTACCAAGGTTCTATGGTTTATCCAACAATCTAATGATCGGTAATTCATATTTAGCGTTAAAACAGAAGGTATCGAGATTTTATTATTTATCTATTATTATGAATGCTCTATGATTTATCGATTAATGTTATGATGATGAGTAGAGTTCATATTTTATATTTAGATGTTAATAAAAATATATTCATAGAGTTTGCAAGTTTCAACATAAATTTCGCAATTTAATCAGATTCTTTTCATTGAATTAGTTTTACCTTAAACCCAACCCAAACAATAGAAATATAGTAAGTTGCCACGGTTGAGCTGACTAAAAACGAATTTCAAAACACGAGTATACAAATGGAGCGCGCAACAGGAGTCACTTTTTGTCAGGGAATCTTTATCGACGCGATGCACGCAGCCGGTAGAGAATCCATGGCTAAACAAGTGGCGACAAAGTGTAGGCATGTAAGCGTGTAGTGCGGGAACGCGTGACACGAGCAGTTGGAGACAGGGGCGCCGCCACCGTCGGTTGAAAACCGATTTCGTCGCTTGGAAAAAGTGAACTTTCACGAGTAATGGCGGCTGGCATGTAGTAGTCGCATGCTGGTAATTGCGTTAGGGTAGGCACGCACCGAACTTCGACAGGACGCACTTTGATTAACAGAATTGGAAAGGGACGCGCGCGCCGCCGCCGCCGGACGTTCAAAGCGCGCGCACTCGACTCGCTTATAGTTCAGCCGGGCGTGCAATCGAGGCGACTCTCGCAACCACTCGCACTCCTACCATTTCTCTTTCTCTCTTACTCTTCGACTCTTTCACGACGAGGATCTCTACTCGCACACAACCTGCCCTCGTACAACCTACTCCACCGCTTCTTTTTTTCCCGCTGGGCAAACTCGCACTCTGCAACTGCCGTTCGATGCGGGATCAAAGGATAAAGGACTGGCGATCCGAGTTCCCCAATCCGAGTAGCCGCTCGACCTGCTCGACCAGACACCACTCTGCACGACTTTTTCAAGCCCTTCGATACTCCTCTAATACCTTCGACTCAGTCAATACATTTTATTTATTTTTCATTTATTGATCGGTTGTAATATTAACCTTGTAATATTAACACTAGAAATATCAACAATTAATGTATATCTATTTCTGACAGATCAGTCGAACTGACTAGTTATTGATAAAATATTATATCGAAAGAAAAAAGAATTTTTTTATAATTATTCAGTAAATCTAAGGATGAAATATTTACTGGTCGTATTGGAAATATTTATGTTGTGTTCTAGTTTGTTTTCATTGTGCGTAATCACTTACTTCACTTACCGTTACTCTTCACTTTCCTTATCTTTTTTTACTTATCCTTTTTTATTTCCTTTTATAATTCTTTTATCTTAGAAGCAATAAGAAATAGAAAATAATATTAAAACCCTATCCTATCTTTTCAGAGAGTGGTTATTAAGTTTTCAAAGAGTGGTTATTAAATATGAAAAAAATACTGAGCGTATCGTGAGAAGGGTTGAAGGCAACATGAGAAAGACACAATAACAGCTGTAGTCCTTGTGTTTCTTTTTCACGCTTTTGTTAGCGATTTATAAAGTCCATGTTATAAATATGCTCATTTCACTGTTTTTCTAATTGACATTCTCTAAAATTGGCATTATTTTTGGAGAGATACTAACAGGCCATTTTAACTGGTTACGGTATATCTAAATATAGCGTGTATATAACTTTGAAAAGAGGGAGGAAAGCGGCAAGAATAATTGATAAACTTAATCTCTTAAATATTGTAATAAAAGCCGTGCAAAATTTCACGGATATTCAACGTCACGAATGTGAGTAGTGTTTATAACAATTTTAAAACCAGTTGTTTTTACTTGTTTGGTATTCGTAGTGTTAAACAACTCTTGCTACTGTTTGCAATGTGGAATGAGTCATTTTGTAAATTAAAAAAAGGATGTTAAAAATGAAAGAAAATGAGAATAAAATCGCTTTATGTATAAAATGTAACGAACCTTCGCCTAGAAAACTTTTTATCCACTAATATTTCTAAATTAATAACTTTAAAAAACTGCAATGTTGCCAGGTTTCATAAATCACTACGATATTCTTACTGTTTCATACTACATTTTGTATAAGATTCTCAAAAAAGATAAAATAAATAGTAACGCTACATAAACTTTTTTATGCTCAATTTACAAGTCTAAACACTCGGATCGTCTAAAGAATTCAATCACTGCCGGCCGCGAGGATTTCACACGGTGCGTACTTATTCAAGCGTGGGAAAGTGAGATTTCTCGGTCGATCTAATTTAGCGGGACTACGCTAATTGTAGAGGCACACGTGCTACATCAGAGACAAGCTTCGACATCGAAAATACGCTGTGGAATTCTCTATTGGCAAGTGACTCGTTCTCTCCAATACCCTCAACACTATCGTGTTACTCCTCGCGTGTAATTCCAGCCAGGATCACTTGCATGCCAATGGCCGATCGTTTTATCGCCGGGAAATTCGTACTCGGCGATAATGCGGTCGGCTTTGTTTTCCTTTAATGTCAGTTGGAGGTCTTGTAACTTCGAACGCCCAGCGATCGGTGCCTTTCTTCGGGCTCGCTAAGTGTCCCATTAAGCGACACCAACTGTCGTTACGTGGAATCGACGCGCAACCCTAATGTTTGGGATAATGCTTCCAACACTTGGCCGGGCAATTGCCCGGCAATTGAATAATCCGTGTCTGGAAATCACCGAGAGAGTTGCTTGTAACTGTATGGATTGATTCACTTTTTCTAAGCCCAAGAAAACTATGAAGCAGATCAAATATATCTCTATGACCGAGCATGAACTCTAAGTTTTCAATAAAATTTTAGTTGAAACTCTTTCTATTACAACAAACACACGATTTGGTAATATTAAGCGTTCAAGTAACCGATTATGAAATAAAGGCGATAATTTAATACGAAAACAAATGCACTAAGTAATGTTTACCGAAGATTAGTGTAAAACAACTAATTAATTAAAAAACAAAAAAAGCTAAAAACTCGTAACTAAAAAAAATGTAGAAAAATCTTAATTTACGTTAAAAATCCTAGAAGCCTCATCAGTAAACCGAATAAGCGATTTCCAGTCTGAAATATCAAGTGCGTACGAATCTACATAATGTGACGCTGGCGTGACACGGCGCTTACAAAGTTTTTCAAGTAGCGGGCAATCAACGGTGGGATGTGTGCTTAAATTAGCCTGATTACTTGGCGCGCGCGCGCAGGCATTGTCAAGGAATTTTCATTAAGCGCGAATCAACACACTCGGAATTCTGTTGATTCGCGTCCCATCTCATGCATATTTAAAGTCAATAAGCACGCCGATAATTCGAGGTGGAAGCCGCGCAAAATCTCCGCCCCGCTCGTTCGCCCGCACGACAGACTGGCCGGCTCATGTCGATGGAATTAATTTCCGAATTAATTAATGTCCCGTTCCAACGTGATTTTCCGTGCGGCGAGCATTCACATTATCAATTTCCTGCTAAATTGACCCCTTTTTGCCCTTACTTTTATCGGCCCTGGACGCCGCCGTCGTCGCCGCCCATATTTCATTATGTTTTAAAGCTTGCCGGACAGCTTTCGATCAGCTTGATGATATTAGCTTGTCGTTAAAAAATTGTGGGAATACTAGCTCTTTCTTTTACAATCAAACTCGTATTATAGAGAATGACTAATTAATGTAGTAAAGACTTCGTATAGTACGCGTTATGAATAAATACAAGTATTTTGTGTAATTATCAATAAACAAAATGGTTCGTGTTTAATACTAGCTTTACAGGATGTGTTATTTAGATGCATTTCGAATGTATGAACAGGTATACAAAGAAATGTTCGTAAACCTTGTATTAACTTGAGATGTTGTAACCTAGATTTATTGTTTCACGAATTTGTTAAAATTATGGACTACAAGTATTTAGAAGACTTCATAAGCTTGAAACAAAACTGTTTTTTGTATTTTTTAAAAATGTCAAAGTTAACCCTCAATTTTTGCGCTCCAAATGTATGTACCTCCTTAAAAACATTATATAACAATGGCACGCATATATTAATGGTGATTAATTTTCACGCGATTTAAGTAAACCTGCTTCGATTTGAGATTAACAGGAGTCGAAAGTATAATGGAGTTCTTTTTATCACGCCCTTGTTTGCCCGGACGATCGCACCGCGGTGTCTGGCCAAACACTGGTTTATACTACTGATCAGCCTATCCATCTTCGTATTCCTCGAAACGTGCCAGTAATTCTTGAACCCGCTGCAGCTCGGTAGTCTTGTCACGGCTTTCTCGGCATAATCGAATACTAATCAGAAATCAGATACTTTTGTCCCTCGAATTTTTATTGTATTAAGAGGGCCTACCTGGAAATTTGAAAAATATATGCATTTTCGGGATTTTTTTTCGATAATCTTACGTATGTAATTAATCAATATTTGTTTTATTCCGATGGGTACCTTTGCTGTAGTTTTAGTAATTTTTTGATTCAGATATAAAAAACTGACGAGAGTTGGTTACCAGATTATTTAGAAAGTCGAATCTCAAAGGCGGACCAATCTGATTAGGAATGCGTAAATCAAGGGTAACACGGCAGGCAGAAGGAAAGCGTACATTTTTTATGAAGTCATCTGACTTTTCTGGGACGAGGGTTCCTAACGCAGGCACGTTCAACTTCGTTCGTAGCAAAAAATGAGGAACCTTTCTTCTGAAGTAGTTTCACCTTCAAACGAACTGGCGGTACGTGAAATCTTCTTTTGCTGGTTTAGTGCGGCGTGCTCTGTAACGCTATCGCCGCGGTTGGTAGGCTAATTTCGCTAAATAGACAATGGAACTTCCTTTCCGACGAACGTGGCGGGCGTTTACGTGCCGACGATTCTCACACTCGGCCGACGAAACGAATTTCATCACCGCGCGCGCGCGCCAGGCAAGCTTTATTCTCGTGAAATTTTTACACCATCCTCCGGTATATTTTTTATGACGGACCGGCTGTTACTCGACGATTGGTTCATTCTCGCTTTACCGATTCACAGATGTCGGCCCAGGTGAATGACGACCCTTTGACATTGATTAATTACAAAAGTGTAGGAGTAAAAATTGGACAATGAGAGAAAGTAATATAATGTAGGGTAAGGTTGATAAGATCGAACATGTCCTTCAGAGTATAACAACGATGTTACAATTGTCTTTAAACATTTGCCGCGAAAACCAGAGTTATTATTAATGTTCACAGAAAACTCGCGTTACATTATTATTCTTTTTTGACCATCTTTTTAGTCGAATTATAGAAAAGGTAAGGCACATAGTCAGGTTCATTGTCACAACAAATTCGATGACTTTTCGTACAATAGCTGTTAAATTCAAAAAGGAGTGCAAACGTTAAACTGAAAACATGACAATCAAGCTTGAACAATCAAAATTAAATGCCACAATATTAACAATAAACCTACAATATTTCTCGCACCAAAATTCGTAACCAACAGAGTGTTCCAGCACCGAATTAAATATTATAACGTAGTTCGAGCATGCGAAGTAAACATCAGTAAACACGTATGCGGAGGGCGAAAGAGGGGGTGGTTGGGGGTGAGTCGTGTATCGTGTATTTACAGACACGACTAGGAAGACCGGAACGCGAGGCGATTGGCATTCGGGCGTGCACGGGAACATACTTCCCGCAAATATTGGCGGAACGTGTGCATCGGGTTCGCGCCTACGCGATTCGTTCGAATCAACAATGCCTTATGAAAATCGCCGGCCTCGCCGAATCCAAACAGGGAAATGGACTGTCACTGCCCAACCCTCCGTGCACACCCTCATCCGCATCAGTACTCGAAAATCCGGAAGGTTCCAACGAAATCTTCAAGCTCGTGACACCTGACTTGCAAACCAACTTTTGAAGGAAACCATTGTAGGATCCGATGTTGTTTTTGTTTTGAAAATCTGAAATAAGTATATGAACCTAGAACTGGCAAGATGGAAGTCGTGCAGGGTGGTTCTCTCTTTCAGGGAAAATCCAAGGTGTCATAAACCCTCCAAACTTGGCTAGGCTGACGAACGTGACCCGACTACGAGGTGTCTCCGAGAGAATCACTCTTGGACTGACTTCAGACTTAAAACATCTTGTAACTCGCTAATTTTAACCCTTTAACAGTGTGATTAGTCTGACATTTCGCTCCACCCACGTGCAAAACTTTTGAGTTCGAAATTTCTTTGGAGTTAATTTAGGAAGCATTGTAATCTGGAGGATCAAAAATTAGGGCTTGTGAATTATTCAAATGATTAAAATATTCCTATAATTTGTTATGTACAGACTATTATTAATTATAATGAACTATAATAAGCTAATAAACTTATAAATAGAATAAAGTAAATTGTTGACTTACTTTTACAGCTTGTCACAAACATAAAAATCCATTTATAAAGTTACAAGCAGCTAGGATTACCAAAAACATATGTATCTGGTCAATTACCAATATACATTGGGAGCAATTAAAGGGGTTCCTTTGTTTTGATTATTTCGAACGTTCAATTTTCCAAAAAGCGTTTTTTTTTTATTAAAACAATATCGTGTGCGCATAAAAATATTCAATGGATAATAATTCGAACTGTGTTTCGAAGTGTATACATTGAAAGCGTTCAAATTTGTTAATTAAAAACTACAAATAAGAGTCCGTCTTTTTTTTGCGTAAAAGAGGAGAATACTTTTAATGATGAAGAACAGAGAAATTCCCCGATTAATTTCCCATGTCACTAATAAAATATCGACACACAGTTCTCGACATCCAACTATTTCATTCAAAATCCCAATGGATTTTTTCCGAACTTGTACGCATCTTTTGGGCATATTTCACCGAAAAGCTGTATACATTTTCGAAGGGCTGAACTACTCCTCTCTCGGTGTTTCGATGCCCGGAGTCACACTCGAATATAACTCATTGGAAATTCAATCTGGGACAGAGAGAAGGAGAGAGATATCAAGTGTTATCGGTAGTTCTACATCAGCGCAGGGGAAAAACGGCGATTTCAATCCCGATAAAAAGTTGGCGTGCTCCTCATATGTCACGCTGGGTGTAAGCTTGTACAGGTTCACCAATCGTCGTGAATCGCGAGTTACAAATCAAATGACGGGTGGTGGGAGAGTGCAAGGCGTACTGGCAAGCGGCGCCGCTTACACATAAGGACTTTTGCTCGTGATTAATGGCCAGCCAGTCGAAATAAATATCGGAAAAGCAATCAGTTTCACTATGAAAGCCGAATAAATAGTGCGGCCGGGCGCGGCGCCACGCTCGATAATGTCCGCCGCTTGTCAGCTCTTCGCTCTCAGAATCGTTGCCATTCTCACTGACTTAAGATCCATTCACACGTACAATTGCGAATTGTCGTTCCTCCCATTTCGTATCGCCGCTGTATATGCATAGTTTTGTTTTTTATACGTTTGCTTCTGACTGTGTTATTATAATAATTGAATTAAATGATGTTATATTTATTGCAAGTAACTCAGATCGAATGTTTCGAGTGAATTTTTAAAAAATGTAATTTTCAAATAGCTGTTGAAATCTCCTAGTATAAAATTGCGATGTAAAAAAGCTGTAAAAAATATTCATCCCAGTGAATCTCGCGGGAAAGCTAGATCGATCGATTCTAGAAATTACTTGAGACTCCTTAAAGTAATTTTATAACAAAGCAGATGCGTGACTCAATTACGAACAGGATTTCTTCAAGAACAGCAAAAAATAGTTATTAAATATTTTCAAATATAAAATTGCAGTGTAAAATAATAATAAAACATTCTAAAACCGATATATCAATTTTGATCAATTTGAAAAAATATTGAAAACTACAAACCGGATGCGTGACTCAATTTCAACTAGGATTTCTTTCGTTCTTTTTCCCAAAGGGTACTTTCAGATTTGTTGTACTCGGAAGAGTTGCGTGCGGCGGAGGGAGACGACCCATAAAACGTGAGTACGCACGGGATTGCACGATTATCGCGATAAAGACGTCCACGTGTATTTATGACCGAATTAACCCCCGGAAATGCGGAGCGCGCGCCATCATAAATGTGCCCGTGTAAATACATGACACGTCGCACGCGTTTACATAAAGTCGCTCGCTCCGGCCAGCGTCGCCGTGCTCGCATAAGCCCCGTAATTTATGGATCCTCCAAGGCGAGTTCCTGATACACCGAAATTCCAAGATGCACGCCGCAAGCTCCGGCCTGTGAAATTTCGAACGGCTCTGAATTCTATTCCCCTATAAAAGGGTTTTTAAGAAAAGTGTCTCTTTTTTAATACCCTTATATTTTTATATTAGCCATTTCATTCGATTTCAGTATTTCTGTATTACCAAATTAATTTACATTTTAAACATTGCAGTGTTTCACTGTTCCAATGCTTAATATATTTAATAATAAAATGCTTGCTAAATTATTATACCGAATTAATTATTGTATTGTACCCTGATCTTTTAACTAACGTTTGACTAGTCATAATGGAGAATTATTGACTTCCATATTTTGTTAAATTATCTGCTCGAAATACAGACAAATTGGGAATGAAGGGAGGAATGATAGACCCGCAAACAGGTTCCTCCACGGTATTTGTTCTCCCTTTGGTAGCAAGGCGACAGAAATGAAGTTGGCAAGGAAATTATGGAAATGCGGATGATCGGTGACGATGGCTAACCGAAGTGGTATTATCAGCGACTGCTGGTAGACGTGTCGACCGCGATTCGCGGTATTTGAAATTGAAATGGAAGCCTGCCACTCTTAATTAATGCAAATCGACCGGAGAACCCTTCTCTCCTTATCGCCCACCGATTAATTTCGCATCGACTCCAATCTGCCAAAGGGAGATACTTCCTTTCCCATCGCACTCTATTCGTTTAACCCTTGCGCTGCGTAATTAATTTCCCCCCCACTTTGTCTGTAATTTGAAAGTGACAATTCTCGACGGAAAAAACATTCTTTGACCTTCAACTTTTCTAAGTCTGTCATGCTAGCATCATCCGCAATTGCAACATGCGAATGGAAAGCACGCATCAAGTGGCAGATTTATTTTCGATTTTATTAGTAAATATTGAAGATTAGGTCCTTATGTGTATGAGAAATTACAGACGTATTGAATTCGTGCCATATAAGCGTATACAGAACCTTCCATGTGTAAGTGCGCAGTTTGTATACAGACATATTATTCAAGCTTTACCGCATACAAGCACCTTAAATGGGGTATTCCCCTTCCTTTATCTGTTATAAGTGTTAATCTTTGGATCTTGTTTTGATTATAAAGGAATAATTTATTCTTCGTATACTTTATCGGTTTATTTGTACATCCAAATACAACTTCCATAATTTTTAAAAACCCGTTACTGTGTAAATGTTTCCACCATTTAAAATTGAAGTTGGATAGAAAAAGGGTATGTAAATGCATATATTTCAACGGTGAAATTTGGTACAAGTCGATCGTTTTTACGAGGTTCATTGAAAAATTTTCGTATTTCAGTATTACAGGTGCATTAGAGACTTTTTATTCCCTGTTTGCATTTCCACGCTACTGCTACTGAAAGCTACTACTGCTTTCAGTTGAAAAAAGTAATACCAGCGTTGGATTTTTTACATATGATATTTCACTCTGACGCGCTACACTATCTCGGAAATTCTGCGGAAACGATACAAATTTGGAAAAGTTGCGCACTGCTAACTAGGCAACTGGATCTGAAAGGTAGAAGCTTAATGAACACGAACCTGCTATTTTTCCAACGATCCTGATTCGTTTTCCTCTTATAAATAATTAGAGTACCACATCGAATCTGTGCAAGTATCGTATTATGAGTGCGCCTTTCAGTTTGTTAAAGTGTAAAAATGCGTCTCATAAAATGGACTTAATTTCTGGCTAACAAAGTACACACGTTTCGTAATATTTTAGTTGTAGTAAGTTGTGAGTTATGACTTTTTTGTAAACATTAATAATAACTCTGGTTTTTATTGCTAATGTTTAAAAACGATTGAAACATCACTTCTATACTTTGATTGTGTAAATTAATTTAGTAAAAAATGAGAGAGTTCTACGTCGAATGAAAGCGAGACTATCAGTAAAAAAGACTTCGCATTCCCAAAAATCCTCTCACGTATTACATTCCCTATTGAAATTCGAATGAGTCTCGATATTTGTTTGGAAACTAGCGCGCAATTTGCTTCTAGCATTAGAAACCTCCGTTTCAATTACTGAATGGCAGCGCGAAAGGCTGCTTCGAAAAAGTTGGCCACAAAAAGCTCCGAAGTTAATGAGACTTCTTTCGGTGTGGTTGCAAATACCAGCCATCTTTCAAGATGCCTTCTAATTACTTACTACTAGAAAAACAGCCAATTTTCTAAAGGACTTCATCATCGCTTTCTCAAATTGCACGCTAATAAGCCTTCTCAACACTAATTTCTTTGACTGTATTTTTCGAAATTTGTAGTTTTCACAATTTGACGAATAAAAGATGCGTGTGTTACAAATATTATAAAATAAACTTTGTTTTACAGCCATTCTTTATTTCCATATACCAAATTCACTAATTGAATGTTCCTCTTTTTGTTACGTAGAAATCACGTGTGAATCTGGATAGAAAAATAAGATGTCGAAAGAAACATTGGGATAAAATTTGATAAAAATATATCAAATTTAAAAGAAGCAAATCATACGTTAAATTCCTATAATCAAAACCAACGGAATTCCTGAGCAATCGAGAATGTAGAAACGGCGAGAAATTTGGCATATAGCGACTTTTGGCTGTGAAGAATATTGAACAGCTCCAAAGGAGCACATGCATACATGCATACATACATGTGCGGCATATCGAATTACCGAGGGGCTTCAGGATTCCAGGACACCTCCAAATGCTGTCCCCGATTACCATAGAGATGCACCCAGCAAAATCGTATCTAATGCGAGTATGCATTTTTCAGAAATACACCGAGAATCTCTCGCATAATGTACCCCACTTCTGCGCCCTTTGCCTATTTGCACTTATGGCCAGTCCCTTTTTCCCTGACTTTTGAATACGCCCTGTGTGCCAAAATCGACTTTCAATTTTGTAAAAGTTATTCTCTAATTTTCGAGCAAATGAAAGAAGCGATAGAAAAGCATTTTACATAACACACTTTTGGGGGCAGGTCGACTCTGCGGGATGAATTCGATATTGCTTTTAGGGAACGGACGCGCATTGAAGTGCAGCGGAGTTCCGCAAATGCAATTTTGCCCGAATGTTGTTCGAAATTTCGAACGAAGTTATTCCAATCCGATTGTAAATGCTAGATTGGAACGTAAAAGGTGGGAGATGGGAGCGAATTGAAAGTAAAGCTTGAAAAATGATGTATTATTTTGGTGTATTTTTCAGTTGCAGTTTGAATCATCTAAAAATGTAGAAATGTAATAGAAAATCGGTAGAAGTAAGAAAATTAAAATAACAGATGACAAATACGAATAAAGATAATAGAATATCAGTTAAAATAAAAATTTCAAAGTGCTATATTTCGAAATGAAAGGTATTATTTGATATGTATTTATGAAAAAAGATTCCAACACCTGACTAGAAAGTTAAATTTTATTTTTTAAATTTGGCAGGATTATAGTCAGGTCGAAGATTCATTCGAATAAATTTCGATTTGAACCGCGCCCTGTCCGGAATCGAGAATTGCTACTTCGATTTTCCAATAACACTATTCTCGACTCTCAGACTATGAAAATGAGAGGATTTTTGGGAGACGATTATTACGGCGCCGCTGCAATAACTCGCTCAGCTACCAGCTCGAGTGAACAGCTTCCAAAGGATACTTCAAACTTTCAGTCAGCTAAATATTTTTGAGTTTATGCAACTATCTTTTCCTTAAAAACGAAACGACAACTCAAGAAAAGTTTTACATATTCTACATGGAATGGCTGCCGTGAAAAGTTGCCAGTAACTTCGGATTCTTATTTTTATAGAGCCGAGCTTTACTGTAACGTTGCTAATTTGCATTGCCATGTTACATCGGGGTTTATTGGCGTCTGGCGTCGTTGTATGCTCGAAATTTTAGGTTCCCAGTCAGTTTTTAATGATTCACCTTCAATGGCGAAACTAAAAATTCCAATTCTTAATATCTTTAACGATGGCCTTCTTTTAAAATAAGTATACTCAATTTATTGGAGTTGTAATTCGTTTGTTTCAAACATAACATTTGCATAAAAATGTAGAAAATTATTGTCTATTTCCTTATTCTAAGAGAAGAAACATATTTTCCTTTGTTATAATAATTACGACTTTTATAGCAAAAGGAAATTTATTTTTCCATTCTCGTGAACTCAACAACCAAATCCATCCAAACACTACAAATACAAAATTAGAGATAGCTATTCATTTATAATAATCAAACCAACTATTTTCATTAAGATTTCACTTTACTTCCATTAAACCAAAAAAAAATACTCCAGCATCATCGAAAGTTAAAACTAAAGTAAACCCAACTAACACCAAAGTACCTAGCAAATAGTCATCAAGGGAGAAATCACACGTTCAACAGGGAAGAGGGATCGAAGGTTAACTGAATTATGCGGAAGTAGTTGGAAGTTCATCGCGCGGAGTTGCCTAGTGCGAAGAGCGATGTCGAGAGGAACGCTTTCGGAAATTCTTCGCGGCTGCCTTAGTGAGGATGCCGAAGAGGAGAGTGGCGGATTAGAGGTACACCACAGTAAAGGAGGAACTTTGATCAGGACGAGAAAGACGGTGGGCGTACGTGTGTTTGAAGCGGGTGTACAAGAGAGAGAGAGAGAGAGAGAACGACCTACACGGCTGATGTCTGGCGCGGGTTTTCAGCTGGGTAACGAGCCACTTTGAAGACGAGGCTGGCATCCGGCGTCTGTGTACCGATGTCTCAAACGGCGCAACGGCTTGCAGGGCAGCCTGTTAGGGTGTCTAGGTCCGCGAGCGAGAGAAAGGGCATTGGTGATGGGGGTGAGAATTGTCGGAGAGACCGCTTGGCTCAACTCCCTCGAGCATTCCTCCGCAAAATTCTAACATACTCCCTCGATTCCCCCTTCCATAGGTGGCAGAACGAAATTTCTTTCGGAAATTAAACACCTCCTGTTATTGACTTCAAATGACTTACTTAATTATTTCATTTTCGAAAGAAGAGTTCATAAATGCGTAAGTATAAGTAATAAAAGTATTATTTTAAATAGGATACAACGTCTCAAAATTTACTTTTTTATGTTTTTTATGCGACACCTTTATCATCTTTAAGTACGTGTTTTTGTGGTATGAATTTTATATCTTTTAAACGTTTAAAATTTGGTCAAAATCGACTGTACAGTTTTCGAGTAATCGCGTACACCGATTTTTGAAAAATGCGTTCAAGAAGAACGCATCTAAAAATGACGATAAAGTTACACGAGAGTATGATTTCTATTCAATTAAACACATAAAGCTTCAACAAATTTTCGAATTTCGAAAAATCCCTTTAAAGAGATATTTTCCTAGATTCCAGATGGCAAACATCCCTTAAGACAAAATCCGGTGCGCCACCAATCGCAACGAGTTCCAAGGGGATCCAAAGCCATAAGTGGATTTTGGGGAGAAAAGATAGAGCAGATCTTTGAAGCAGCAAGAGTTAACAATGAGCATTTCGATGGGCGTGGTCGTTCGGGATAAGTTCGGAGATGCGATCTTCCGGCCGATACATTTGGGAAAAGAGAAGGTAGTCGGAGAGGTAGAGAATCACAAGAAGGACGGACAAGGAGCGAAGCTGTAATGTGGCTCAGAGAATCAGCTTTCGAAGTGCTGGTGCGGAAGTGGATGCTGAGTGGCGAGGAACAAGGAGGAAGGAGAGGACGTGAAAAGAGGAAGAGAGAAGCATCCCCAACAGCCAGCCAGGCTGTAGGAATAGCTGGCAGTGCTGGCACGAGGAAGTGGCCCGGCGGTTGCGGCTGATGCACCTCTTGCGTCCCATTTAAAGGGTTCAAGCTCACCCCGTCAAAGTTACCAGAGTAACTCTCCCTTGCCCTTCAGGACATGTGATCCCCGCTAATCTAGTTAACCCGCCCGCTCAACCAACCCCTTCCCAACCTTCCTGCCCCTGTTTCAAATCTGTTCTTCTACTTCTTTCTCCGGCTGTCCCGGCCACGCGAGCCCTCGCCACTTTTTACACGATTGAGCAAGATTCAACACTTCCCTCTTCTCTCTCCTTTTTGGGTATTTCCCGCCTCGTAGGCTAAGGTTGCCAAAATCCCACCTGTTCTTAAATCGCACCATCTACCTGCAAATTCATCAGTACTATCATCTAGTTTTTTATTAAATTAGTTTATGATTTTAGAGTATAGTAGTGATGTTTAAATTGTCTTTGAATATTGGATGTATAAACTAAAGTTATTATTAATGTTTATGGAAAAGTCGTTACATTGATGCTATTTTTTGGGAGATTTTCTAGTCGAATTGCAGACAAAGTAAGGCACATAGTCGTGTTTACGAAAATAGATAATGATATTAAATTATTTTTACAATGTTGCCAGGTTTCCTAAAATAAAAATAATAAAAATAATAAAAAAATGATAAAGTGGACACACACCTGATAGAAATTGAAGGGTTACATACAACCGGTGGATAATTAAAAACTGATTTGTTTGCCTTTAAAAAGAACCAAAATCGTAAGAATATATTCTAAAAATTTCAATCGACGATCTCAGATATTAACAAAGTCATACTTACATTTAACTTACAATAAAGGAATTCCCAAAAGAACACGCGTGTATCACACAGGGAAAGATTTGTCAGATAAAAATTTTACGAACATCATACATTATCCATACAGGCTGATATTCATGTTCCAGCCGAGGAATTCGATGAATTATTAACGAAGCAATCGTTTCCCCTGTCGGCGATTTCTTGTGAAACGTGGATTCGTGGCGACGAACAGTCATTCATTCTATGAGAGAATCAATGCTTCCCGGGAGTCTCTTTTCCGGAGAAGACAGCGTACTTCGGCACGCAAACTTGTATTAATCCTTTAAAGTGGTGCGCTGGAAGTGAGCCAGCCTTTTGGGTTTCCGGTTTCCCGCCGCCCATCACGCTCGCCACACGCGCTCGCTACTTTTTCCTAGAAAATTTCCAAAGTTCACCGACTTCCTTGGCCGGTTTTTCGCGACCGATTGTCTACCACGAATAAGACACACACACACACACACTCTCTCTCTCTCTCTCTTTTGTTCCGTGAAAGTAACTCGGCGCGCAGACAGTTCATTCTAATCGGGAACAGTTGGTGTAACAGGAAACTTTTTTCGACGCCGGTTCGACTTAAATCGCCGGTAGAATGAACGTAGTGGAGAAGCAAAGTGACAAAGGATGCCGAAAACCGTCAATTTTGCTATCATAAATTCTTTTACAGAAGTCAAGTGAGACAATGAATATAATAAAAATATAAATGGACAACAAAATATGTCGATTATAATAAGTTATAATAAAAATAGAAATAAAACGTTAAAGAATGGATTAATATAATTTCCTTTTGATAATATCTTTTACCAATAACTTGAAAAAGTTTTGAAGACAGAATGATTCAATATAAATTACCGTACTATGTCTAAACCCCGAATGTTATTTTATTGATTTCTCGATATCTCTTGGCAATAAATGAGGTCTTATTACAAATGCAGAACAGACATTACCGTCGAGGGAAAAGTAAAAATCCCGAGTACGTTTGATCAGAGAATCGAAAGAGAAAGAAGGGTTGAAAGTAGTGGTCCGAGGGAGAGAAAATATTAATCGCGTGTCGGCAAAGCCCCTTTTCAAACGGCTGTTTTTTTCCGGCCCCTTCGTCCACGCGGTCGCAGGTTGTCGTCGTCGTCGTCCCGCCGTCCTGTACTACATCACGCTAAAAAGCACGCAATCTAATTAACCTGTCAAACGCACCGATTGCCGCCGCGGAGGGAAAGCGCGGGAAAATTCGCGCGACACGTCAAAGCACCTGTCAAAAATTCGCCCTGGCACACTTGATACTTTCATTTTCGAGCATAAACCTGGGTGCTCTTCTATGTACTTAAAAGCAACGCGTCTCATCATTTAAACTCCTCCGTATGTGTAAGAGATGTTGCGAGGGTGTCTGTGCGGTGCTCCCTAATGTCGACGCCCGCCATTTGTGGCAGCGCCAAACCCTATGCTCGACGGAATGATTGATTGCTCTTGCAAAAAGTCTCCGATTTAATGGAACTCGATGGCCGCGCAAAGGTCGCACCTGATACTCATTCGAATTCTCACTGTTAACTCTTCGATGTTCTATGGATTTTTATCAGTTTAAATAAAGGGCCCCAATAACGGCACGCAGCCATGCATCCGGTCTAATTGATTGGAAATTCAATCGTAACTTTGTTATTGCCAATCAAACAGTACCAGACTTTTTCACATTCCACTTTTCTATATCCGCGCGATATTTCTTGCGGTGCAATGCGATATTTTTCCCACAAATGTACATTAATATGTTGTTTATTCAACAATATCCGAGGAATGCAGCGAGAGCATTAATCAGTCATTTTGACGGGTATCCGTAGAGATAAATATACATCATACAGAATTTTGAAATTACATCGCTGAGGGGAAAATAAATTCGGGTATATATTCGTCTCATTACACCAATAATTATCAGCACAAATAGGACAAAAATTAATAGTAATTATTTTTCTAATTTTGAAAAAGACACACAGTCGAGCACTCACTGATCCCCACTTTAACCAAGTTAAACTTCAAGTGGCAGGAATTTGGACATCGGGCAAGCGCGACAACAATTCCGTGAGACTGTAAACCGGCACAGCGATCTGGAAGGGTGGGGGAAAAAAAATGGGTTGAAGGTATCGGTCGGTAGCGGACAGACGGACCGGGTGTAAACAAAGCCGGGTCTCGGGTCAATGGTTGAAGGAAAAGTTTCCTTCACGTAGCGGAGCAGGCTTCTATACATCTTTAGGATGCAAGTGGTGAGTGGGCCCCGAGCGAGGTATATATACATGCAGAGTCGAGGCATTATCACTGAACACACTGGGCGCAAAACTTTCGGTCGGCTCGCCCCTTTTAGAAATGGCATTTTCCGCTAGAGAATGGCCGGAAAAGCATGACGAGCTGGCGTCCGAGGCATTGAAAGGGAAGCAGAGAAACTTGAATAAAATGCCGCACGGCTGACCGAAGCCCCCGTCATTTCGTAGCCTCTAACGAGTTTCTCGGATCCCCTGGGAGAGATGCCTGACGTCGCTTTCCGGCTATTCTTTCCCTCCTCGGCTCTCTGCTGCTCTGCTATTGCCCGACACAACGGCCACGTGCCTTCGACTGCTCCATTTTCCCTCTCAAGCTTCGCTGCCCACACCTACCACTGTTTCACGAGCTTTTTCATGGCCCCGAATACCCTCGCCCGCTCCCTTCCAACTCCCCCAACAACCCGCACAGCCGCCCGATCGTTTACTGACCGCTCGGATACTAGCAACCGGCGCTCTCTCCCATCCCTGCCAGTCTAATGAAGGAGATTTGTTACTCTCTGCCAGCTTGGATCCATTAATATCAATTTCTCATTAGCCTGGAATAAGTGTGCTTAATTGGACACTTTGGCTGAACTTAATTGGAATAATAGCGTTCTAGAAAAAGATTTTCACTCTTCTTGATCCCTTTCTCTTGTAGTATATTGTTCTCGGTTCTGTATGTACCTATGTAAAAATTGAGTGTTTTTCTCGAGATTTTGAAAAAGTATAAAATAAATTGTCGACTTATACAAGTATATGATTTGACACTCAATTTATACTCAATTTCTTGCAATCTTAATTAATTTGTTTCAAATATAACTGAAATATTTTTGTAAAGATATATAATTTAAATAATTTTTACAGACTTGAATATTACTATATTTTTCTACCTATTTTTGAGTATGATATTAAAGGCTGCCGTATTATTAACAACTAAAACTTGGAAATTGACTAACCTACAATGGTATTGATTTGCAAAAAACATCCATACATCTATGGCAATATTTTTGTCATTACGACTGACAGACATGTACTTATACATATATTTTCTGTATTTAAAACATAAGTTCTGCTTATATTTGTTCAAAATGTTACAGTTACCCTGAATTTTTCCGCTCCAAATTAAAATTATAACACTTGAACGAATTAGTTCTTCATTGGGCATTGCAGGAATGCGGTTAACTTTTCATTTGGATGCGTCCTCCGCGTCCAATTAGCGGTTTGACGATTGGCGCGCTGATTTACTTGTGTATTAATTATTTTCGGATAATGCTCGAGATGGCGGCTATTTAATAATTATCCGGTCAACTGAGTGGATTCGGAATTCGCGTCAATTGCCTGTCAAAGTGAGCTTTCGCCCTCCCACGTGGCCTGTCCGTCGTCCCGACGTCTCTCTCACCCGCACCGCCACCCTCACCAACCCCCGGCAATCGCGTTGATCGACGTGTCATATCATTTTGATGTCATATGTGTGCCGGACAGTTTGGCTACTGTCTACCGCAATTCGCTTTTCAAGCGCGCGGGCGCGCGCGCGTGTACGATGTGCGTGCGCCAATTTCCGAGCCGCGACTATACCAATCATGAAATATCATCAATTTCGTAACACGATGTCGTTTCGTGGATTTCGCGTTTCCGAGCCAGTTAAATTTTCATTCGCTGAACAAGAGAATGGTAGAGTAAGATTGCATAAATCATCCTGCGTTTCACATTGGGCCTTGTTACACGGAAATTAATAATAATACTATTATATTCTTTGTGTTATAATAAGCGGCAGTATTTCCACTTCTGTATGTGATTTTTTATAATTTATAAAAACAAAATGCTTTCGTATACCTTCGAAACTGTGCGATTTAGGCAACTGGTATTTTAAAGTGCATCTCAGGTTGCTAAAATCGTTCTGCAATTTGAAATTATAATTTTAATATATAATAGTATTGCAGTCATTACCAATTTTTGCAAATATAACTGCAAACTTTCGACTACAAGATATGTTAAAAAATAGCATCAATGTAACGACTTTTCTGTAAACATTAATAATAACTCTGATGTTCGCGGCAAATATTTAAACACAATTGAAACATCACTGCTGCACTCTGACGGTGTAAACGCCAGAGAGCAACTGCTGTTTCATTCGTGTTTGGATTGTTTTCGTGTATATTGCAAGCAAATCCGATAATGCCTGGATTCAATGATCATTGCGCAACAGGAGCAAATAACTATTGCCGAAGGGGAAATCATTATTCCATTGAGAATTGTCTGTCCGCAGTATATTTTAGTAATAAACTATGGGAATCCGAGAAACAAGCCGGGAACATCCAATTTGAATGCACCATCACTGTTTGCTCTTGAAACTTGATACTAAGCGTGATAATTAGTGGTTAATCCCTTCGCAGTGTATAACACATATATGTATGTATGAACGGAAAAAAGTAATGCCACTTTTGTGCTTTGACACATATGTGGCCGTCTCAAATAAAACATATTTTTATGCTACCGATTTCTAAGTCCAAATCTAAAGTCAGATTTTCAAAATTCAACATGGCTGATCCAATATGGTTGATAGAAATTTGGAAAATGACTCAGTTTCGATGTAAGTCGGTATGCTACCTTTCAAAAGACAAAACGACGTATGAAAATTCGAAAGGTAGATGGATTTTGAAGAAAGTTTGGAATTTTTGGTGTTTGAAGTCGCAAATTTGGAATTCTTGTCTTCACTTTATGGATATGAAACTTGAAAAACACTAGAAAAAATAATAAAGAATATTCAGCGAATTTAAAGGTAATGGAAAGCTACAGTGAGACGGAGAGCATAATGTTTGCCTGTAATTATAACGAATCATGCGAAATCCGTTTTCGGCGCGCACGGCACAAAGTTCCATTAGGCAGCGTGCTCTAATTTCCATGTGGTGTGCTACACGTCATCCAGCCGCACTAATTCTAATTCGAATTTGCATAGAGCGTTGGGAAAAGACGACACACGCGCGCTAAAGATTCCTCGTGATTTCTGTCCGCTCCAGTCTTGCGAAGTTTAAATTCAACATACACGCCAAGTTTAAGCTAGAAATTAAACATTTCGGTTACATGTGCATGTTCGAGTGTCTCGTTCCAATTCTTACTCATTTATCGCACTGCACTTCACAGAATTAAATTAATATAAATCTAATAAGTGATTTAAATTTAACTTGAATTTACGTTTTCTTTTCATTTTCCACCGTAAAATCTGAAACGCCGAGTTGTAATATGGAGTTGCAATCTTACGTAAGCGATTTATGAACATTTAATCGCCCGCTAACTTTTAACTTGTTTAAGTTGCTAGCTTGGAATTACTAACATTCTTCCAGCGCAATGCGCTTGTAAATTGCGGCTTCATTAAAGTTAAGCTGCTGGTTCTCGAAGAGTTGCGGTGGTACAATGTTATGGAGTTCGTAGACTTTCGGTGCGTATAGTTGGTATAATCTACTACCAAACATTATTTTCTGCGCATCGATTAAAAGTAGATGGTTAAAAGAAAAGTAGAAGAAGTGAGAGATCATTAAAAATTCGTAAAAAACTATCACGAAAGTTTTGGGTCAAACTTCGAGCATTTTTAAAATGCGCCTTCAGTAATTAAAAAAAATACAAAAAAAATGTTTGTTTTAAGCGTATAAAATAAATGTGCAAAATTTCAAAGTGTTGAACCTTAAATTTGTGCATTTCACGTGTATGTTCCCCCTTAAAAAAATTAGATCCGTTTGAAAGTACCAACAGTTGAATGCCATTTTCGACAAAGCAAATGGGATATGAATTATTGGTGTTAAATGCTCGATCGTATCCCTTTAAAGCCATACAGATTCATGCAACATTGATCAGTTTTGCGGAGTCCACAGAGCGTGCAAAAGTCCTGTAAATTTCGAAAATGGCCGGACGCCCGGCATATTTCCCAGATTTATACGTGGCCGTTCCGCATTCGAAAAGAATTTAAGCACGCCAATTGGGAAGTATTAACAATTCAGAAGCGCGCGTCTATCTTTCATTCGCCATTGAAAGCCAGTGAAGCTTGAAACTATAGCGGTTTTACGTTCCTCCAATTCTCGGTGTGACTGGTTCGATAGCTCGCCCAGCGAAAGTCTCATAAAACAAATACATAATGCGGTAGAAACCAAAAAAGGTAATTAAACTTGCATGCGATTAAATAGAAGCTCGCAAATCATTTTGGGGAAATTACATAGTGGCTTTAAGATAGTTGTGGCGTAGATTTGGTGTTTCAAGAATTTTTGAAAATTCAGACAACATATATTTAGAAGTCACATCTAAAACCTGGCGCAATTTAAATAAGACTCTATTTCAAATACTTTCGTATTGAATTAACAATTGGTTATACCCGAATCTGAAAAATATAACCTTTATTTTATAACCGTTTTTGAAGAACCGACTTACTTTTATTAATCATTGTTCGTTTGTAATAACAATTATTGCACTTTTTTGTGGAGGCGGTTATAAATAATGAATAAACAGCCGGTACGATTAGTGTTAAAAAATGAAATGGACAATGAACTATGAAATGCGGAGATGCATGGAAAGAAACGATACTATTTAATACGTTAATTATAATGATTATAGAATTAGGTACAATTGAATATAAATGACGATTCCAGCTCTACTGCACTCTTGGGACAACTACAAGTCAAACTGCAAGTACTACTTCCGTCTTCCCAATTCTTCAGGGGCTGAGTACAACCGGAGATAAATCGCCAACTGGGGAGAAGAACTTCCACGAACCAAGTGTGGCTCTACTTGCGGCAAGACTAGTTCATAATCTATGACAATTGTATCCCTTCTTTGTATATATATTTGTATATATAATGAACTTTAAAAAAGACAGTCTTTTCTGTAAATTTGCATTTTTGGAGTCCACGTCAACGATTCATAAGAAATAAATAGTTAAAAGAAATGTAATTAAAATTAAACATAATCTTAATTACAAATTGAATTTTCCTACACAAAAATTTTATTGTAACTTAAAAAATCCTTAAAATTCTGTATCAGCGCTCACATGTTCTCTTACCCTCTCATTTTTGGTTTCTTGACTATTCGAAAATGTGAGCTAGAAACAGCGAGATCCACAAGACTTCGTCTGTCAGGTTAGGTTGGCTCCACGGAATTCGAGGCGA
Source organism: Ectemnius cavifrons (assembly GCA_964023945.1). NCBI lineage: Eukaryota > Metazoa > Arthropoda > Insecta > Hymenoptera > Crabronidae > Ectemnius > Ectemnius cavifrons. Next base: position 7,790,010 of record OZ030383.1, on the reverse strand, counting down.
TAATAAGGGAGAAGCTCGTAAAGCGTTAAAGCGACGCTTTCTTAGGGAATAGCGACTGGAAGAGTCTTCCAGCGGCACAAAGTTCCAATTACAAAAGTCATTACTATTCAAGATGCGGCCGTCGACACTCATCCTCCGTCCGGGCTGGCCTATTATGCCCAAGGAAACTGAGTGGGAGGGGAAGAAAGAGTTATAGCGCTTGCAAGATAGAGAGGCCGAGAGAGCCGTGGAAAACCTATTACCCCGTTGACTTAATGCCGGACCTACGTGCCGCGAGATTAGACCGATCTCAAGCACCAACTCCGCACTTTATGAGCCACCGGCACAAGTTGACTCCCTCCGCTAACGAAGGAGCTGAGAATTTTTAAAGACAACTTAAGAAGTTTGAAGCCACTGCACCTGTGCCGGACACCTTGCAGATTTTACGAGATATTCATAAATGTTAGCGAAAGAAACTAACAATTTTCTAATATTCAATCTAACATAAACTCGATTGAATCCTCAGAAAAGTAAATAAGTTAGCAGTTATAAATGATTAAATTGAAGCAAATAAATGTATTTAATATTTAACTTAATATATCCTCAACTAAATCTCAAAGAAACTAAATGAGTGTTTATAAATGTGTAAACTAAAGCAAATAAATTTCTGAGTAAGCAGTTATAAATAAATAATATTAAAAGTACGTACAATAATTATAGAATTAATTATTTCTGTTAGTATGAGTATGCTTCTCACAATGTCCGGAACCATTTCGAATGCTAAAGGAGAGCCAAGCTTAAATCAACACTGTTTCTATTTATTGGGGGTTTCGATTGGATCGTAAAACGCGAGGAAAAGCATACCGTCCGGTAGAAAGAGGAGTTTACTGTGGGAACGTGGTAACAAGTAGAGCAGAGCTGCCGGCGGGTGTGTTACTTACAATTAGGAAGAGCTTCGTCAGCAACGAACGAAGACAAACACGATACTTTGGCAGTTTAGCGATCGGATCAATTAACAATATGTTGCGGAACCCAATCAAGGAGGCGGGTTGCATGTGTTCGAACATCAATCGATTGACTTTGGAATTCGTACTCCTATCTGTTCGAAGACTTACAAGGATGTATGAGAGGTACAATCGTAGACAAACGTACTCGAAATTCAAAATCCTTAAATATCTACTCGCCACGTGCAGAAAACATAGTTAGTTAGACAGTTAATTTTTGAGAAAGCATTGCAATTAATATCTTGAAAATTAATTTCTGGTATATTGTAAAAAGTGCTAAATTCAACTATCTGCGCAGTTCAAGTATTAACATTTAATCCTAGTTGCTGCTATTTTACTTTTCCAATATTCGAAATAGAATTCAAAATAACGGAACGTGCTATTTCAATTAGAAATACGGGACAATAGATATTCTGGCCGAGTGATTTTAATGACAACGGCGATCCAGCTGATTCGAATTCCAGGCGGCAGAGTGGACCGTTGGCCTCGCACGAGCTTCATTTAAGAGCGTTCCCATTTTGCCAGCGGGCGTGAAAACGGCTGATATTTAAACTTCGACGGCACGCTTCGCGGTACTACAAGCTGCTCTCTAAACTTTAAAGAACTCTTGGCGCGAGGAAAAAGGATGAAGCCGAGCTAGAAGAAGAAGCCGTGGAAGATGAAGGGTGGCGAGAGAAAGAGAGAGAGAGAAAGAAGGCGTGCAGCACGCCTGCCTGAAACTGGGCGAGAGCGCGTTCCTTAAATTCTTCCGGGACGCGCTCAAAGATCTTGGACACTCGAGAAACTCGGCTCGAACTTTCGCTCCTCCTATATCAAGTGCGCCTTCTTCACCCGGCAACAGCGAACGAATAATAGGAAAGCTGTTGGTACTGCGTACATGTCAGTTCGAAAATAATCCTCTCACCTTTTTTCTTAACCTTACTCAACCTCCACATTTTTGAATAATCATTGCTGGATGTTTTTAATTAACATAAATTTAGAGGGCCAAAATTTTGCTCGACTTAATTGCACTAGTGGAAGAACTGTGTACCTCTGCGGTGCATAGCTGCCGGAAGTTACTGGAAGCGAGTCTGGTATTACGTCAAAGGAATTTCGCGTGGAGTATGAATTTGTGACCGAATTTGCGCGACGAGTATGACTAGTGAAGGGAAGTTCCATTTACAGGACGATGAATTTCCATCTATTACATTGGAGTGACTAGAAATCATTAATAACTTAACCAAGTTCCACACCCATTCACCCTTTAACGGTGGACTGTTTTTGTTGTTGTTGAAAATGTCGATCTGCTTGCATAGTTAAAATAAAACGATGACAAATATACACAATATTTTAATTCATCTCTTCTAAATGCATATAATATTTTCATAAAAGTGTAAAAAATGGTTGCTTGATTTCTTTATTCGAAGAGAAGAAACGCATTTTTTATTTGTTATAATAATGACGATTTTTACGATTTAACCTTAAAACAAAAATCTTCTTTATATATATTTTTTGTTAAATCTTAAAACTAGCTCGTCATTTTTTTTCCTCCGAGTGTATCTACCTTCTTAAGCTACTTTTTCAATTCGTTGACATACTTGTCCAGTATTAGGGGTAGCTTGGGTCATCAGGATTACAGGAGTGCTAGGAGAAGGATCCCGCAGTGCGCACGTACACAGGATGCGTTTCAATGCGGCCTTTCCGTGCCGGTGGTGGAGGGTCGAGTGCTTCATCAGAGCACCGAGAAAGGAATTGAATTACGTATCCACCGCATCGATATAACAAAGGGCTCGAGAGAGAGGTGGACGATGGGAGGATGAAGCGGCGAGGAGGGGTGGTGGCGGTTAACGTGGAACGTGAAAGCGCGGGTATAGCATGTGGCATGAAGTTCTGTCGGGAAAGAGCGATTGGAAAAAGAGGGAGATAAAGCAGCCGGCCAGCCAAGGGAAAAGAGGGAAATTCAAGGATTACAGGAGCAGCATCTCGATCTTTCGTCTAATTCCCTCTATTTACGCTATCCCACCATCCGTGAACAGGCTTTAACGAGGCGAACAGAAGCGCTATCTGTGCGTGAGAGTACACCGCGCTACCTTCTTCTCGACTTTTAACAGCCCTCCCACTTTTCACCCCCACCGCCCCTTAACCCATCGTTCTTTCCTTACGCTCTTTCCTCCACCATCTTTCCACCTTTCGAGCACTATGTGCGCACTCGTGTTTATCCGCTTCGCCGAGGAACTCCGGCAGCGTTTCACTTCCTTGCGCGTCGCGGTACTTCCTTTCTACGTTTCAGCCGACCTCTTTTTCTCGCTCACCGAATATCTACCCTTTCCTAACGCTACCCTCTGTTTTACGTTTTCTTTTTTTTTTTTTTTTTTTTGGTTCCTTTCGTCTCTGAGCTTGTGTGCTTTCTCCTTGTGGTTGACTTCAGCGGCGTCCCCTTGACTCTTCGTAGCTTGCGGCTGCTTTGCGCGCCGTCGTCCTAAGTGTTTGAGGAACGAAAGGCTGCGAGCCCTTGCAACGATAATTGCACGGAAACTTGGTGCTTTTGTGCGTGAAGATCATCGGAAACTATCTACATATGAATCTATGCTTCTGATTTACGTATATTGAAAAAATAGAAACAGAAAAAAAAAATTGTTGTATTTCGGGAAGTCAATATTTTGGAAAAACGTAAACAAAATGTTTGTTTTACGCTTGTAAAACATATGTACAGGTATATGATTTAAGACATATTAAAAAACATACATACGTCCATAGCAATAATTTTATAATTATGACCGATAGATTAATCAAATTAATTTCTAATATACTTTAAATCATTTACTCGTACATAATATCTTATAAGCATAAAACAACATTTTTGTTTACACACTCGAGGTGCATTATCCTCTTAAGTGTACAAAACCATAAATCTATTAGCAGTAATAAAATTAACAAAAAGATTCTGATTTAACAATAAAATTAGCAAAAAAGAAGAAAATAAGCCCACACAATTGCGAGTGTATAAAACAGTGGCTGAAGTCAAAAACAAAACGAGTGGCAAAGGGAAGAATAAAAATCACGTATATCTCAGTTATCATACAGCTGAATGATGTTTCCTGTCAGCAGTCGAATAGGAATTACGTGGTTGAGTAGACTCTGCTCGAAGCCCAAAGCACAGGAAAATATTTTCTTCTGCCTTAGAGTTAGGCCTACGCCATCCTTACTCCACCCTACTTTACCTCTTGGGATTTCTCTTCCCGCATTTGAGACGATTCATTTCTTCAGCCGGTCTCCCGTGGGAGCAACGGGCCTTATCCCGAACGAATGAGTGATCGCTGCATGACTCGAGTCATTAATAATATAAATCGCTAGGAATATATCACTCGCTCCGCCTAAACCACAATTGTTTCCCCCCCTCTTTCTTATTTCCTGTCATTATGAAGTGGAAATTGGAGTTGGCAATTCCGTGAAGGAATCGAGTGTTACAGGATGGAGATTCTCATTGGAAAATTTTCCTGAGAATATCCTTGGAATTGGAAAATATTTCGAACTGTTAAGCTCGAACAATGCGGAAGTAGTGTAATGTAACAGAGAAAAAGATGAGAAGGATTTCCGCTCTAGGAACTGCAAGAATATAAATCATTGACAGACAAAAAAGTATCGCGCAACGGAAAAGTGTGTTTAATTATTCTGTCATTCAAATTGAGAATAATGTGGCGTATTGTTTTCTATTGATGCAACCAGCGGAGCGATAAACATCTTGAGCATGAAGTACGATGTTTTCGAGAAAAGCTCGACTTCCAACCGGGCAGCAAGATTTATTTCGGCTTTCGCTGCTGCAAAACTGCGAAACTAAGAGAGCGTGAGAGGGGGAAAAGAGAGGGCGCTCGAGAGTGGGAGAGACGGAGGTGCGAGTCTGGCCGCGATTCCGACGAGATTTATTTTTGCCGGATAATTTCGGCGGCAGAAACGCTTTTCGGCGAACTTTTTAGTGGATAACTTTTTCCATCGACCTACTTTTGACCCCCGGCCCTACCCGCCCCCCCTCCACTCCCTCCAAATCCCCCCAAATCTGGAAGAGTAGTACGCGTAGAGGGGGCAAAGGTGGGGCGAAACTACAATTGTTTAATGAGAAAAATTCAGCTAGAATTATACGACCGGCCGACAGGGCGCCGTTTGAAATTAGAAAAATTCCTGTGTGCCACTCGATGAAATATATATATACATATATACATATGTATATGTGAACGCGCACACACTTCGTGCATACTATATCGGAGGTTTTATGAAGCGAGTGCAAGTGTCGGGAAATGGGAGCGCGGCTTACGCCGGAGCGGATAAAAACATGCCGGGCTTTTCGATCACTCGTCGCAGAACGAGCATCCCTCCCACCACCCCTCCTTTTTTTGGGGGAGGGTGCGAAAAGGGTTAATCCCCGAAGATAGTGCGGTGAAATGATAGATGGGGTTGTGGAAATGCGGAAAAGATTGGATGTGGAATTCGTGATAGTAGGAGAATGTAGATCTGGTTGTGGCTCACCATTGATGACATGCACATTGACGCTGGCCTTCTCGGCCACTGTCGGGACACAACTGTAATTCCCGGAGTCGCTTGGTTTCGCATGTGTGATCGTCAACCTGTAACGAAAAGAATTTGAGGTTAGATTAGATTAATCTATTTTCTATGAAATATTTGTTATTGCTCGTAATTAATATTCAGTCAGCAATGTTGTGGGACTTTTTTTATATCAATTTCTAATAATGCTATATTTTAAATTTGTGATTTAAAACATTCCCTATTTTTCTATTAAATATTTGTTTTCACTCCCAATTAATATTCAGTCATTAATGTCGTGGAATTTTTTTATGACAGTATAATTCAAATTCGTGCTCACTTAAAAAACTTTCCTTCGACAAATAAGAATAAAGATAAGCTTAAAAGTGCTCGAAAATGCAAAACTAATCCCACGTCTTCATTTTGCGTGCCGTTATAGAAATCGAGCGACGTAATTATCAGCAAGAATTGTCTATCATTAATTCATAACAATTCTGTATGTACCGCAATATATTGGTATTGAATTAAATTTATCTCGCATTCAAATTATTTAAAACGCACTCATCGAAGGGAACAACTATTTCTTTAATCCATCTGTCTGGAGTTTGTGAGTATTAATAACAACCATTCCAGCTCAATATTGCACACTTAAATATTAATATTCCCCTACACATACAAATGTGTATATAAATTTCAGTGCAAGCAGGTGGGAGTACAAAATCGTACAACAACTCGTAGCAGAGAGCAAGGAAATTAATGGTAGAATATAATTGTTCATATTCAATTTTGGAGAAAAGCATACTTGCATTTCTGCATCGATACAATTTCATGGCCGCTCGAAAGAGCTTTAGTTTCGAGAATGTTACATTATCCAACACTTCCGGCGGCGATCGTTCTTCCTGCGCAAAAAATAATTGAGGGCGAAATTTGCAATGAAGAACAGGGGCGATTGCGAAGGAACGGACGGCTATTAACTGCAGTACGATTAATATCGAAAGCGAGAGATTTCTCAGCTGCCCTGATAAATCATCGCTTCGCGAAACAATTGCACTCCACCAACCCCCTCCAACCCCCCTCCAACTCCCCTTCTATTTAACTACTGCTGGCCAATCTCTCTAATTGAAAATTGCATTCATCGTTAAAAGTGGACGTCAGCTGCCGGGGAAGCACGCCAAACAGAAATGGATCGGCAAATTATGAAGTGCGTTTTACCGTAAAACTGTAATTGCTGGCTTGTTCGCGAGAAAAAAAAAATGACACCTCATCAGAAAGGAAGTATCATATTTTTTTTTTAGGAGTGTAGGAGTATGGAATACAGAAATGCACGAGGTTGTGTTAAAAAAAAATATTTAAAAAAAGAGGAGGAAAAAAGTAAAAATGATTTCGTTTAATATTAACCACTCAACGGCCACGTTTTGTTCACATTTGGTGGTACAAAATGATGGATTTGTTTTTATTTATTTATTGTATTTTTCTGTTGACCTCCCAGTAGGAAAACACGAATTGAAATTGATGTCCTTATTTTGTTATTTAACAAAAATAGCTACAATACACTGTGTTATAAAAATGTATATATTTTATTGACGAATTTAAAAATCAACAGTGTAATTTACTACGTCTGTGACAGAGTTATTGACAGTGCTGATTCAAATGGAAGTGATAATACAAATTTATTGATTAAAATATACAACAGTAATGTATTTATCCGACCACTGGTGAATTTTGAATCGCTCGAATTTTATATCGTAAAATCAACTACCGCACTAATTAAAGTGTAATAATTTGTAATATGTGATGGTCTCACATGAAAGCCTTCCTGGGGAAGCCAAGCTTCCAACCCATAATCAAAAATCCCTTCTATAATATTGAACTATATCAAACTCCCGCAAAATTAGACGGCCACGTTGGGTTCTTCGTGTAATAGCGCGCGGAATTTCATCGGAATTGATGTTTAATCTCTCATGGTCGATGCCGCCCTCCCAATTATGATTTCATGGCTAATTATAATTTCAGGGCTAATTAAATTCCGGCCAAGGAAGGGGACATATCACGTGGCCAATAGCGCCGTACTTGGTACACGCAGAATTATGGAAAATAAATGGAGCAACCGATTTCGGAGCCACATCTCTCTCTCTCTCTCTCTCTCTTTCTCTCTGGCGTGCTTTAATTATTTACGCGTACACACTTCCGCCCAGGGCTAAATAGATGAGGCAATCATTCATTCGCGCTTTCGATAATGCCCAATTTAAATAACAAATTGGGATCCACCCTCTCCGGGGGCCAATTGTCAGCTCGCCTTTGTTTGGTCCGACCGCTTGCTACACTGGTCATAATAATTGGACTACTTAATTTCAGTGCGCTCCTCGAACCGCGGTAATTTTGCGTGCCACTTTGCCCTGCACGAAATCACGGGGCTAAATTAATTCTGTAGTTTGAGTTGATGGTACCGGCTGCCTTTGTTTCTCGCCGAGTTTGCCCATTTACTGTGTTGCATTATGCTCGTCGTGTACTACTTCGAGGATTAAAATTATTCCTGCGAGGTAAGACTTTGAGAGAAGAAGAGTATTGTAATACTTGGCAGCTCCAATTTCGAAGAATTAAACAATAGTTGTAATACTAATTTCATTTGTAAAATAAATATTTTCTACTGCAGTGGATAAAAGATGTATTTGCGCACACAGTATTTCTGTAATAAATTGAGTTAACAATGATAACTGTCTTGTTTAAGACAATTTACTTTTTCTTAATAATACAACTTTTCTCTTGAAGGAAATTTACTCTAAAAATACTGGGTGTGTGAATACTTTCATTCTACACACCAGCTTATAATATATGTATTAACAAATCAACGGTACAAGAAAATAAAAATAATCTTTATAATAAAAGTTATGACAATTATATAAGATTATTTTCTCAAAACTGGGGCTGCTATCTCAATGTTCATCGTCCCAAAAAATATTTCAATTAAAACGAGCATAAAGCCAAGGGAAATTTATACCCCTCATTAGACAGGGGTCAGATAAGTGTGCGGGTTGAATCAGGGGGAGGGAGCGAAGCAGTAGCCGCGTCCAGCGATTCAATTAATCACGCAGCATTGTTTTCAAGTCAGTAGTGGTAATGCGATGTTCTCGGTGCTCACCGAGCAGTAACCCGCACTGCGTGTTTTCGTTTTTCCCACTGTCGCGACAGAAAGATCGAGGGTACATTAAATCCCTAAGTACAGCGATTACGTGGATTCCCTTGCGTTCCATCTCCGAGCGAAGCCCTCAATGATTAATCGTACCCTCTCGGCAACGTGCCCGCCCGCAAGAACCAAAGCGCGAAATCACATTTTTCAGCGTCATTTGCCCACCAACCGTCATCACGCTCTTGTCTTATCGGGAACAATGGATCCAGCGTGTCCACAATGCGCGAATAATAAATCGGACGAGCTGCTGCTGAGTCATTAGGGTTGAGGTTAGGTTGGTCAGTAGGTCACCACTTTTCTAACTAATAATACATGTGTATGTATATGTGTATTAATACTAACACAGGTGAGACGATAAGCAATATTTCCCCTTTTTTACGGAATTTTATTATAATTTTGATATATTATATGATGATCCGTTTGAAAATAATTGCACCCTAGATTGCCAAAATAGCCCTCCAATTGGAAATCATAATTGTAAATAGGATTTTGCATGAGTGTGGACAAGGCTGCAAAAATATATTATAATTAGCTTCTTGAACATTCTATAAAATTAATTTTCTCGCACAACACGCTCAACTGGCATGAAACACAAAAATTCAAATATTGCAGAAATGTTATAATTTATGGTTCAAGAAATTGACACTATTGCTCTGCAATTATGCATAATTCAAAGGGATCATGGAAAGGTTCCAGGGCGAAATGAATATTTCCCTAATTAATATCGACACAATCATTGATATCAGTGTTTCGCGCAACCTATTAATCCCGCGTGATAGCGCGCCAGCGGAGAATGTCGATGGTAGACGCATTAATTTCGACAGAGTGAACCCCCAAAGAAAGATCACTAAACTGCACCAATAGATTATTGATTAGTCATTTACTTCCCATATTTCGGTACGTAGTTAGTTCCGTCGTATACAATTGTAACGTATTGCTCCCGTGGGTCTAATAGCGATCGTTTAAGGACACTCAACGGTGTTTCTCTTCCCTGGCACGCAACAACTGCGAGAGATTATTATTTTAGTAGCTTCAGTAAATTATTCTCACAAGTTTGGACAGCGAAGTACATTAAACAATTTACACTCATTGAGATCACTCATTGAAAAGCACTGAATTGCACTGAAATATTAAAATTACAAAATGTACAATGGTCAAAGAATTATTCGATTTTACATTGATATTCTAGTTTCAATTATTCTGCAATTCTGGTATTCTGTTCTGACCAGGTGTATTAAATGTATTAATTAACATTACGCGGTTACATTGAAGCATGATATGAATAAAATATGATAGTGCTATGATTTGCTTCAAAAAACTATTTTTGTGCTTCAAAGGCTGTCGTTCCGTTAAACATTTTGACAATCGGTCCGATTTCAAGTCAAACAAAATATAAAAATACTATACAAAATATAGAGAGCGTACTGTAAAAATGTTCAAAGTTTGACGGTAAGATCACACGCCAAATTTTTTTTATTAATGTTAATCGCTAATTTAATATTAATTTATTATTAATTACTAATTCGAGTTAAATCGAGGTAACATTGAATGAAGACTTGTATTTCTTGTATGTTAATTATATCCGAATTGTAACTTGACTTTCGTTTACCAATAATATCCATTTCTATTTCTGATTATTCATATGTCTTTTACGCGTACAAATTTCCAGTAGCTTTAGTGTCAAAGTAAACTAGTATAATCTCTGTAATTATTCATATACATATACACATCATTGTTGACCATTAGATTATAAATAAATCATAGAGCTTTCTATGTATAAATTGCCGAAAGCTTTAATGTCAAGGTAATATACAAATACCGCAATCGAGATGCAATTATTTATACATACGCATCATTGTCAATCATTAGATTATTCGATAAATCTATGTACCCATGAATGTATGCACGCGCAACATGTCGGTAGGTTTAGCATTAATTGTTTGAAATCCTACTAGTTCCGTTTCAAGTGAGGAAAATGGGAATATGAGAGGATGTCTCGGTGGGGCCCGGAGCACGATATGTAGTGCAGACAGTGCCCTTTGTCAGGTGGTCCGTCCACCGTGGACACGCATCAGGCATACTCTGCATTTCTCTACAGGCGCTGGTTGCGTGCATACGAGGAGACACGTACACATATACAGGAGCGTGGAGTATGGCCTGGTGCCTCTTGTTAGCTCGCCCGTTTCTGTTGTGTCGCGTGAATATTGCGCCTAGCGCACGCCGACGTTTCTCTAGCATCTGTTTTTGGACGTGATTGACGACTGCCGCGCCGACTGGCGAGAGACGTCACGAATTTACGGGGACGCCCACCAAACCATCCACTGCCCCCTTCCCAACTCCCAAGAACTCAATTAATTCTATTCCTCATGCGGACGAAAGCTAGCGCGATTTATGCGAGATGTAGAACGGTGAGAAAAATTGTTACATAAAGCACTGGTGAATATAGGATAAGGTTTCTTAAATCCCACTGCTTTTCATTTAGGAATTATTACTCAGAAATGAACAAGAATATTTTTATATTCTTTACGTTATAATAAACAGCTGTATTTTCTCTTTATTGTCTAAGTTTTTAATAATTTTAATGTATCTTGATTATTTTGAAAATATCTCATTTTGCGAACCTTCAAAGTGGTGCGATTTAATTTTGATAAGAATCTTGGACGTAAAGCAGAATTAAATAAATAATTACTGTTTGAAGGAGTAACAATAATTAAAATAAAAATATATTTTTAGGCAACCTTACCCCAAAGCCTTATGCTTGATTTACAACTCTGAACACATGACACATGTAAATGTATGCAAAGGAATTTTTATTAGCGGAAGGAATTTCAGTTTGGCCATTTCGAGCGTGAAGACTATCGAGTGGAAGGTAGTATATTTCGCAGATACTTTAATAGCAGCTCAAAGAATGTTAAAAAGGAGTACTTGAAGGCAGGGGTTCAATCTTCCTCCTTCGATAGGTTCATTTTAAGTTAATAGATGCTGAAGGATAGCTCGGCCCCGGCGTTCTCCTTTTTCAGGCTTTCTCTCTCTCTCTCTTCTTGTTACTTTCCGATACCGGGCTAGTCTCTTTACCGTCGAAGCTTTATGCAAAGTTATTGTAAGTCTCCTGGAGTCCCTGACTAAAGTCTCGCCTTAGTTACGTGCTGGGCTTTGCACAGCTTATAATACAACGTAATACTGCTCATTAGTATACGAGAGTCCACTTGTTATTAAAGAATTATCGACTCCTATTCGCTTAGAGAAGTCTTCAAAATGGCAGACTCAATATTTCATGCAATCTTGTCCAAACTTGATAAATTTTGATTTTTTAAGCCGCCGTATTGGATCCGTCATTTTGAATTTTTGAAAAATACAAATTTGCTAATAAAGGTATATAGATTTGATAAGAAAATTGTACAAGAATCATATCTTTTGCGTGGATATTATTTGTGTTACAGCATTATGAACTAAAATCGACAAAAATAGGTATCTTGTCGCACGTGTTAATATTGAGATGGAGCATTGAAACTTTGGGAGTATCTTTTTTTAATTATTTGAAACCAATCTAAAGGGTGCACCCATAAAAATTAAAAAATCACCTAAATAAGTCTCACCCTAATTGTATATCAATTTTTAGTTTACTGTAGAATAATTTACAATAATTACTCATTACTCGAGAATGGTAGAAACAATGTTGCTTCTTATTTCTGATGCAAGCTAGAATCTACAGTCGAATCGAGCTGTGTTGAGAAGTGATAGTGTAAGTGCAATGGGAGGGTTTGCTCACCTCGATGTGAGAGCGTCGCTCCATTCGGTCTCAACAGTAATCCTGGGCTCGGTGCCGATGTCGTTTTCGGAGAGCGGCGATGTCACGACTGGCTGACTGCCACGATACCAGGCGACCGTGCCCAGATCGTGAGGCCCTTGGGACATCAGGCACGTCAGCGTCAGGAGACTTCCGGTCTTCACGTAAATGTCCGATTGACCGCTTATTCGTGCCTTCGCCTCTGCAACACAACCAAATGCCACACGGTTAGTACAGAATTCACTTGTGAATTAAATTAGGAGAATCTCGAATTCGTCAATTCCAACGACTGCTCGCTTGAATTGTTGAAAAATAGGTAATGTTCAGGAATTTTTGGATAAAGATTCAGCAATGTTATCCACATGAAATTTGCCACAGTTGTTGTTTATACTTTGTAGAATGTTCGTGACTTTTTGTGTGATTATTTGTCATATAGTTTAAAAGATATGCGAATGGTAGCGAATGCGAAAAAATGGGCTGTGGAAACTGAAAATTTCATTATTCTCTGTGTCAACGACAATGTTGTTTTTGGGAATTTTGAAATTCTGTTCCATGCCACATCTGCATATTTGCTCCACATGTGTGCAAAATTTGATAAAGGCCACAGTACAGTTTGATTTGTGTACACTAAACACATTCAACGTTGTCAATTTCCCTAGTTTCGAAAAATCCTTTTGAAGTCACATTTTTAAGGATTCAAGGTGAAAATCTATAAAACCACAAATTAATTGTTTTTGAAATAGGCCTCAAAAATATCAAGCAGTATACTTTTGGAAACACAAAAGAACTCTGCAAATAACATTTTCCACGCATTCATAATTTACTCAACACAAAGTAATATCTAAAAGAAAACATTGAACCTTTAATTACATTCTGTTTGTAAAATAAAACATTCCTCTAAATAACATCGAACTATAAAACTACGAGCAACAAAAATACGCGCTCTCGAATAAGAATACTTCATCCTCTCCATGCTTCCCATATTCTTGTTTGCCAATCATTAAAGTCACCGACTGCACTCAAAAGTTTGTGAAAAAGGCCTGCCCACTGCACGGCCGAACGAGAACTGTGTCAAATTTCCCGTATCCAATTTAATCCCGGCTCGAGGCTCTAACGTGCTTCAACAAACTTTTAATCTTACAGTGTGTGCACCTGAGAGAGACACAGCATATGTGCGGTCGAATATCCGTGCCTAAAATGTGAAATAAGCCTGGTTTGGTTGAAAATAACGACAAAGCTTCCGCAGAGGAGACAATGGAGGATTTTCCAGACCGCGGAATGCAGTTAAGTTGATAGTTTCATTAGGCGAGAGCGTTATTAAGTAATTTTTACCATTTAAAGCAGAAAACAGCTTTGGACAAATTTAAAAAATTTCATGTGCGTTTGGATGTTTTAAGAATACGTAGTGTATTTTTTATAGAGTTATTTCTTATACGAATCAAATTATTGAATATTGTTTGACAATTGAAAGATAGTCCCAAAAAGTTGACATTCTCGTGGTAAAATAAATCCTCTTATTTTAAAATCGCGTTCATTTTTTCGATTTCCGACGAATACAAGACCGTCAATCATGTCAGCCAAGGTTTTCTCACATGTCAAACAATATTTGATATTTTTATTACTATATATAAAATAATTCCATAGAAATTGTACTGTATAATTCTTAAAACATATTGAAATAAAAATCTCCTAAAACTAACAATTCCGATTGGAAATACCCCTTTAATTCGTCGAAAATAAAAGGCAGTCAGGGGAAATATAGAACTTTTCACATTAGAGGAGCATGCGGGTAGAAGTCTGAGAGTTTCCATCTTATCACTTTCGATCGAGCGACTTCGCTTCAGTGCGAAAGGGTAGGACGTTTCTCTCCAGTCCAGAATCATTCATTCCGGAGAGCCAGCAGTGGCAGCAAAACTTTCCACCCAAGTGCAATCCAATGACTTGCGCCGATACGTACATCGCCCTCGAAAAAAGTGTTTGTACGATGGAAAATAAATTGTTGGATAAAGTTCGTCACGTATATTACATTATAAAAAAGAGGTAAACCGACTGTTCGAACCAATATTTGATAAGTTGTAAGTTTAATGAATTTCAAAGTGACATGGAAAAGAAGATGATTTTCAATATTATAAAATATAATAAATACAATCAAGACCGAAAAGATGGACATTAAATTCAAAATAATAAATATACTTTTAGGTAACGTCAATCTTTTGAGTTTCCATGACGCAAGTGATATTTCTCTCTAAGAGATATTGTGAATGGTTTGGAATTGTTTGAAAGCTCGCGTCTTTTCTATGTATTCCGTTTGTGGGCAGTACCACGCCGGAAATAGAGGTATCTAGCACGCGGGGCACTGTAAATATTGTACAAAAGGAAGTGCGGCCAATGGATTTCGGTCCGAATTCCTACCAGGCACGTGCAAATAAAATGTTTTCGATCGGCTTTGTGATTTATTTCGCGACTCCGAGAGAAGTGGATTCAATGTAACGGAATTGAACGTTCGGCTTGCTCGCTTTTTCGGCCGCAATACACTTCGAGCATTCGGCATCTCCAGCTTTCCTCCCAACACAGCCATGTGCGACCGAGCGGTGGAGTGTCAGCCTCTAATAATTACTGTGCACCGATATTTTTCACTGTTTGCAGCAACTACTTCGAGCCACTCTCGCTAATACACTCGACCCCCATTATTTAAGCCTGCTCGATTCACCTGGTGGCAACCTGTGCTTTTGAAAGCACCAATTGTTCCAACCTAACGAGAGCAAACACTCTGGAAAAGTATTATTTATTTTTGTCCGAAATCTATACACTTTCATGCTCATTGACGCTCGAGAGCTCTACTTTTCACAGCTTTGAAATTATACATATGAAATGTAATTAAAAATAAAACGCAAGTGGGAAACTAGTCAATTACACACGTAGTAGAAATAATAAACATTAAATCGTATTTTAGATTAATACATCGAGTTAATTCAAATAGATCCTCTGAATTCATAGCGAGCCTATTAACGTACCACTATTTCATTACAAGACTTTCGAAAAGTGTTCACTGAAAAAAGTCTGCCGATGCATTCGTTCGTCAAAAGCGACTGGGAAATTGGCCGGAATGTATCGCGGAGACAACAGGCCGAAATATTTCGGCCCTCAATCACCGGGAGCAGGCAACCAGGCAAAAGCATGGCAGACGTGTTCGAGAGTACAGGGAAGCACGTGTTCAACCGGATACATGTACATAGGCTGACGCGTTCGCGCTCACACACACACACACACACATGTTTTCCTCTTTCTTTTTAGGGGGGAACGTGCGTTCTATTGCGAGAGCAGCGGAGCACTGCGGCAAGAGGAAGCTATTGAAGAGGGAGCCCGTAAACAACAAAGTGCGAGGGAGAGTGGCGCGGCAACGCAAACGGGCATCCCTTAAATTAAACTTTACCATTATCTGTCGACGAGACAAAGGCCCAATTGTTCATCTACCTTTTTACTCTCTTGCTCCAGTCACTCCCAACGCTCTATCTGTATTTCTCCCTCCCCCTCTTTCACTCTTTGTTTCTCTCTCACTCCTCACCCCTGGTTTTTACTATCATCCGATCCCGTTTTTGGCACGGCAACCCTGCTCTACGAGTGGCCGACATTTGCCAAAGTAACACACGAGCGAATTCCCCGGGCGAAAACGGGCCTGCGATAATTGTTGCGAGCGACAATCGCTGACGAGCGACAAAACAACAAGTGGGAGGGGAGGAAGAGAGAGGGGAAGAGAGAGAGTTGGATGGGAGAAATCAGGAACGAACGACACTGTAATAATTCCTGAAACAGTTCTTGATGCCACTGAAGCTAGAATTGCTGGGTAGAAAGTTACCCTGCCAAACATGAAAACAATTCTCCCACTCCAATTGTCTCTTTCTCTTTCTCGCTCTAAAACTATTTCTCTCTGCCAGCAATACATCCAGTTCTTGCTTCCGGTATGTTCTAGAGTCCCGGCAAGAATCGATTTAAACTCTGTACAGTGTGAAAGTCACTTTTCCATTAAATGATAAATGTTTGGCTGTCCTTGTTTTCTCTGTTCTTTCTTCTAGTTCGATTTGCATGATTATTTCGATCGAATTGTGATTTTGTGGTTTTTCGGCTCCTGGTCGATTATTATATTGGACCGAAGTCGTAATCGAATGACACAATTGTTGTGGTCATGCAACAGCGACGTCGATTTCAGAGCGATTGGACCGCGCGCGCGCTCGTCAATAAATGCGAAATTTCTTTCGATACCTCGAAACATCGTGCGCGCCGACGTTCCGATAAACCGATACTAATGGGAAATCATAATTTTCCCTGCAAAATCAAGGCGCCATTATACTCCGGGAAAACCCGGGTATATGGAATTCATTTTCTACCGCGCGTCCTCTTTTAATGCGAAAACTCTATGAAGGGGAAAATGGAGCGCAGTCGACGTTACAAAATAAAAGCCGGATGTTCCGTTTGTAAATTATTTTCCGTCCGATGCAATCGATCAGAAACAATCACTGGATTTACCGACGAAAATTAAGAAACGAGTGGCACAATATTTCCGCGTACCCTTTTGTATTATTCAGTATCGTGTGCGTGGAATTAATTCCATTAATGTATGCTTTGATGCACTTTTCAATTTGCATCAGCCACCTTTGTGCCGACGATATTTATTGTATCATCGAAAATCGTTTTCTTTCTTTGAAAGTAGTACATTTTTATCGTAATACAACAGTTTATTGCCCAAATTCAAATAGAGAATGTGTCGGCAACAGTACAAGATTCTCTTTTTATCGTATATTTTTTAATACTTTTTTAAGCCAGTAATTAAGTTAAATAATAATACTTTCTTTCGCTCTCAACAAGGAACAAATGTATGGAAAACTCATCTGATTCAATCTAATTAATGAAGCGATGATTCTTAGCGTTGAAAAATAATTCTTCACACGGAATTCGGAATTTCACATCAACGATATCTTCGAAGACACAGAAAGCGTAGAAAGTTGCCACTCAGACAGACTAAGACTGCTCGAACAGGAAATTCTACGCCCTTGGGTCACCTTTGCCAGCGTGGTAAGTTGAGATTTTATGACACCTTGTGTGTATCAAAGTGTTCCCTGAAGGAAAGCGGAATGTCAAACAACTTTCACATCGGCCACTCCAAAAAACTTCGTCCCAAGTCTCCAAGCGAGTAACTATATTTCATGTAAGGTAAACTTGCTAAAATCACACCACCCTGCGTCAAAATTCACATGTACCACCACTTGAGTTTTTATTAAATTAGATTACACCTTCAGAATATAACAGCGATGTTTCAATTGTCTTTAAAAATTTGCCTAAAAAAATAAATGTTGTACATACAGTACATATGTATATTACAAATAAGAATTATTAATATCCTCTCCAATTGCAGTTGCCTAAATCGCATAATTGAGAAGATTGGAAAAATCAATTCTTTCCAAACTAATTACGATGTATTTCAAATATACAAAAATTCCATAAGAAAAGGAACATATTGCCGTTCATTATGACGTAAAAAATATACATATCGGATTCTTCATTTCCGAGTAATAAATACAAAAAGTAGAGCGATTTAAACAATCTTAGCCTACCCTGATTATTTTCATTCAATATCAACAATAATCATCTACTACTTTACATCGTCGTTACCAGATTTCATTCTCTCCGCTACAACCAATCACAAAATTCATTGCAATTCCTATCTCTCTCTTTCCCGGCAAGAAATATCCACTGGCCGAAATCAGGCCACTTGTAGACGAGAATTCGTTAGCGCGCTCTGTCGTCCGGAAGAGAGAGAGAGAACGGCGTCGCATATCTCGGCGCATTTAGAATTTACAAACGCGCGAGCATCCTGATTCCGCAAGGCGGTTTCCGATTCTGTAAACAAGGATGTTCTGGCGCGCGGTTATATGGCGATTCACTGTTCCCCTGGGAGGATTTGGATCAGGGAATAATGCGTGGCGGGGAAAACTTGCGACGCAAAGTGTGTCAATTCGGCTGGTACACAGGCGTGCGCTTTCTAGAGCGAATTCACGCGCGGCGTGTTTACTCGGCGAATGACGAATTAAGAGAAGAGAATTGGAGGAGAGCATTCGCGGCAATTGTTTGAATAACTGCAGCCGCGCGACTGTCGTCTGATTAACGCTGGGAAATACGCTTACCGAGACGAAGTTTAAACGGACTAAAGTCAAATCCACTTGCACGGTATTAGTATGATGCTCGGATAAACAGTGAGAATGTTGTTTAAAATGTCGCATTTTTTTTCTTACACAACGATCTTTTTCTCCAAAATTTAATATATACATATTTGAGTATACATTGCAAGCTATATATCCTGTAAATTTTATTACGATATTTATATTAGTTAGCGCGCCACAGCAAATTTTGTGATAATTGAACAAATTATTTTCTACTTGTTAGTGAATTCTACTAAAAGCACGTATAATATTTCGAATCACAAAATTCTTGAAAATGATATAGATGGAATTAGATTTACTATAAGAAATAACAGATTAATCTTTACATTCATTTCCAAATTGAATTTTAGTTATCAAGAACACAATCAAGTATGAATATTAGTATCAGTGCATCTTACTTTCTAAAACAAACCTAACACCAAAAGCATTAAAATTACTATAAAAACTATCGTCTCCATCCACTGTTAAAATGACAAACGAAAAAAAACAACCTATTCACCCTTAATGCCATCCACTAACAACGTCAACAATTCGGAGAGCAATTTAGAAAGTATTCGGGCGCAGTTGCGGTCAGCCAAAATTCCTGGCCATTGAAAAATCTGTTTAGTCGCGTGATTAAAAGTTAGCCGTCGTCAAAATCGGGAGGGCACGATTACGAAGCGTGGATGTAGCGGACGAGGCGAACGAGCAGAGCGGGGAAGCCTCAAACGTAGCAGGAAGCAAGAAAAATGGGTCTGGAAACTCGGGATTGCGGCATCGTAATTCGCCGGAATTTACAGGCGCATTTTCCACTGATTCAATGCTGTTTCACCCGCGCCATTAATATCTCTCTCTCTCTTTCTCTCGCGCGCGCGCGCTCGGCTAGGCAGCACGCAGATTTATAATAGCCGCGTCACGTACTCCTATTTATTCTATAAATTTTGGTAGCGCCAGGATTTAGTGTTAGGCGAGAGACGACTGAGGAAGAGCGCGCGCCACTGTCTCTGACTGTGTATTCTATGCCTTCAGTGAAATAGACGAAATACCGCCGGCTGGCGAGCTTGTAATTGCTCTAACTGCACCCACCCAACCAAGATTTACTAGCCCACCGAGAGGAAAGGAACTCAAAAGGACGTAGACATTTGTCAAATTTCGTGGACAGCCCTTCAACATACAATTCCGAATCTTATAAACGGTAACTGTATATAGTTGAAAAACACCGCGGTGATTTCAAGGAAAAATGGAATGAAAAATGGAAAAATGGAAATTTCAAGGAATTTGTCTCTGGTTCGAACAGATCATTTAACCCTTTCGGTATAACTGATGATTATAGCTGATTATGATGACGGAGAGATTATTAATATTATGTTTTATTTGAAATCCTTTTTCTTCCAAGGTAGTTGTGTATAATCGCCAATTGGGGAGAAGAACTTTGTATTCGAATGAACTTTAAAAAAGATTGTTTTTTCTACGAATTTTATTCTTCGGAGTCCACGTCAACGATCGAAGAGAAATAAATAGTTCAAGGTAAGTATAATCTTTGTTATATAAATGTGTTAATTCAAACGCATACAGAGTAAATCGAATCATGTATGAAATAACTGAAGCATGAATTATGCGTACGATAAGAAATACCATACTCAAATATAGTTCAAATAGCTATAACTAACAAACGATACAAATTTTGCAGATTGACCTCATTAAATCTAACCAACTTTTGAATTAAACTAAATTTGGTGAACGAAAGTATTTTTCTAGAGGTGCAGAATTTAATTTAGTAGCCAAAAGTAAATATTTGGTGAATAGTTTCGAATTAAATGCAATCTCAATAGACTACAAACACTTTAAGACTAAACATAGTCACAAATTTGATGAAAATTTTAATTTAACGAACATTTACGTCTCTCCCGAATTTATCTAAATCTGACAACCAAGCATGAACTATCAAAATCAAGCTTCACACTATCACTCAAATAATCACTACGCGATACACAACAAAGAAGCAACAAATCCACTAGCCATCGAAATCCCGAAGACCATTGATCATTTAAGGGCGATTAAACCTGGTAAGCTCGGATGTCCGCGGTAGTCCGAAGCGACTGGTTCAATCTTGAAAGTGAAAGAGCAGAAGAGCTCTGTTACTTCTGACGAAGGCTATCGTGAGAGGGGTTGGAAATTTCGCAAAAAGCATCGGCGAGAGATAGGACACTTCCAGGCGAATGGTCGCAGTCGTCGCGAGATATTTGAAGGGTCGCGTGTATCCGGAAACTTGTAGCGAGCGTGCTCTCGCCGGAGGCAGCCATGCAAGAGCTCTATCAGCTCCCTCAAAGAGGTTTACGTCGCTCGGCAAAAAAGTATGGGCTTTTCGCGTGGCAGCGACGAGTTCAAGTCCGCGCGGCCGCTCGCACTTTTCAAAGGGTAAGAATACCCCCGCAAAGGAAATTCATCTCCGAGACGATGCTCACGATTCTTCAGTCCGCAAACGTTACAATAATACGTCACGATGTATACCAGCATAAATCATGAGGAATATGGAAAAAGAATTGTATGTACGTTCCATGAAATGGATAAGAAACATATATGTATAAAGCTGCCTTGTAACTTGAAGCTTGCGTTGCAATCGTAATGGAGTAGTTATTTATATCAGGAATAGTAAAGTGACAAATAAAAACTCAAAGTTGTTGTGACGCAGATTTGTTTTTTCAAGAATTTAAACAATTTAAAGAAAATTCTCTGTTCCAAACTTGAGATAACTGTAATATATAACATAACCTCACCAGACGACATTAAGTTTAGTGATTCGATATATTAGCGAGCGTTACATTACGATTTTATATAATGACTAATCCTTGACAATGTTTTTTCATGATGCACGATATTACTTTTGTTTAAAACATACTGTGTATGTGTATTACATGAACACAATAAACCTGTACATAACCTATAATGGAACTGGATGAATTTAAGGAAATCTTATGCAATATCACAAGTAAAACTCCTATTATCATGACCAAGAACATTTTATGCCTTGCGTTATTAGGGGCAATTAAAGTTAGCGCCTTCGAAACTATTAACTCGAGTGGCGTCTTTTTTTCGAAAATATATATTCTTCGCAAAGGATGCCGGATGACGACATCATTCATTTTACGGGACATGTGCAATTAGCGATCGCATTACGAGCTCTCGCAACGTGTGCCATCATTGAAATACATCTTTTGAAGTGGTCTGGGCTTCGCGCACACCGTGTGCAACATGCACAATCATGGAACGAGGCTTCTATATATATATAAAAAAAAAAGAAAAAAACATATTCCCGTTACTTCTCTTTTTCGAAAAGGGGGGAATGACGAGGTTGCTTTCTAATAGGGAGGCCAGCTTTTAATGCTCGCGTCGACTTAATGAACGCGCGATACGACTCTAGCGTTAATGTTGTGTGTCTAACTCATTAGCATGTTTGCATAAATTGCCAACACTGCGTTCACCCCCTCGCAATATCAGCGTGAAATATGTGTGCTTGGCGTGTATGCGTGTAGAGTAGTGCGGCTGTAATAGTTCCCGTACTACTCCACTACTGCCGGACTATTAATTTTCTACGCCATTTTAGCTGCCTCTTTTTTCGGTCGTTCTTGTAATTATGCTCTCGACTGCTTATCAGACGATTCCATTACCACTCTATGTGTTTCTCGAGCGAGCCGTCGGCAATTAGATAATGCCAGCTCGCCCATTTACCTGGATTATGTCCTCGCATTAATTATCATGCTCCACCCGCTTTTGAGTAGTAAGTCGTATTATGTACAGCGTGATGAAACTCGAGCGTCTTGTATCGACGAGTATTTCGAAGGAAAGAAGAAAATTATAATAATATTGATACTAAAATTAATATGGATTTTGCAAATTGATCATCATGTATTCAAAATTATACAAATAAATCAAAGATATGATTCTTCATTTCTAAGTAATAAGCCCTAACCCTATCCTACTAATCTTCATCAGTGTAAAACTATAATAAAGAATCGACAAAAGAAATATTAAAAGCTAACATTATTACAGCAATTGTAGACCGAAACATACAATGTACTCAGAGCAACCTTTGAAAGTTGGAAAAGCACTAACCAGAAGAGGATGAGAGTCATTGAGAGGAAATGCAGGCGATGCTGAGTAAACCAGAGGGTTGTTGGCCCAATTTTGTCATACGCAGCGATGACTGCTAATCAGATAAAGGGTTGTATCAAGTCGCGCAGTACTCGGCCGGCATTTATTGCACGGAATCCCTGTTACAACTGTCCGGCGCATATGCACCTACACATTCGTTTAAGCACCCTGCGCCTACCCCCGTTTGTCCCCTGATGGAAGTTAAGTCGGCCAAACGCAATCGATTTCGCTCTGCGTCGCGGCGCCCGAATTGCGTGGATGATACTGCGCTCAGATCACCGTTTCATCATTTACGCCTGCTAATATTGGATTCCCTCGAAATATTCTCCCTGAAAGGGTTAAGTGTTCGACAATTATTATGCAATATGAAATGAGGGTGATGGACGCTAATTGGAGTCAGCTTTTTAACATTGAATTATTAGTAGTACCGACAATTGCGTAATTGTTTTTTTAGATGTGTAAGATTAGCTGTCAGTATTAATGTAAATGAAGCTAAGTGTGATTTTAAGTATGATCTTTGCAAGAAATGTACAAAATTTCAGGGGTTGTATTTTGGTCAATTTATTACGTTAATGGAAACCGATAAAAACCATATTCCTACATAACAATACAAAGGTAACGTTTGTTCGATTCATTAAATCCATGGTGTTGGTAATTCTGATTAAGCGTCGAGTCACGGTGGTACATATTTCATTAAGACGACGTGCTTTCCGAGTGCTTGGCTATATTAAATGTCAGTGTTGGTGAATTGAGGCGACAGGTTAATCAGATTTATTGTTTATACGCTGCTCTGCTCAACTGTGTGGCTTTGCACGTGAGTCTGATTTGTAGGCCTCGAGAGTCTACTGACAAATTGCAAGCATTCTGTGTCCCAGACAACATCCTGCCTGCGGAGAAGCTGGCTTTAAAGACAATCCTCGATATTCAATGTATCCCATTAACCTACTAATTGGTCGATTTATCACTAATGAACGTCGATGATATTGAGTTATAACATCCAATACGAAGCAAAGAAAATTGGGACTCTTCCATTGCTTGAAAGTATAATTAAATTGTATTATTGATGTTTTAACATTATTACAGTAAATCCACAAGTGCCTAAGAATTATGACTAGACTGTGTAAATTTATGCGAAATCAAGCATATTTACATTGGAAAGTGAAAGGAAATTGATTTTTTCTTCTTCAAGAAAATGTATTTTCATTCAGAGAAAAGTGCTTTCTTCTATCAGATGATTTATTACAAATATAGAATATTTTTGATTTTTTTATTCCATTCCTACCAGTAGGTGAAATCCTAAAATTTAATATACATCTTTAGCAGAATGCCAATAAAAAGTGGTAACTTCGACTGCGACTACCTCAAATTCAAATTGAAGAATTTCCCTTAAAACGTGTAGTTGAAATTTCAACAAATTCTTGATAAACCAAATCTACACCCGAACTAGCTTAACAGGATTATCAAACTTTCCACTGCCAGCAAGCAAGGCTTTCGACTCTTCAAACTCTTGACACACACATACACCTGTTTTTTGGTGTGCTGTGATGACCGGCGATTATGTCAGCTTACCAGTGTTATGCGTTGCACGAGCAAGGGATCTAAGGATCTGTAGTTTAAAGCCGGCGGAGTTGCAGCCGAGGAGCTAGCAAGAAAGAAGTTGGGCGTCCCGGCAGGATGTTCTCGAGTAGCAGAGACACCATAACCTAAATACTTAAGAGCGACACACGTCCGAACGTCCCGAGGGCGCTTCTGCGATTGTACATACACACGTATACATATAGGAAATGTCGGTAAGTCGGATTTATTACGTTTGAAACTTTAACAATGTCCAAGGGGAAGTTCCCGATCGGTGTGACTTTAACCGAGTTGGCGGCAAACTGTCTTTCTCTTTCTCTCTTTCTCTCTTCCAATCTCGAGCCAGTATACTCTTCCTCTTTCTCTCTCTCTTGCTCTACCTAACCTAGAAATCGGCTGCTCACGACAGATATTCGTGAAAGCTCAATCGCTCGCCGGCTAAGAAGTTTGCCGCTTCCTCCGGCTTTATTGGCTCGAGCCGGTGATGCTCGATTCCCTTTCCATCCAAGGCAAATAAAATCCTTGGGAAATAGATTGCCGCGCCGAGTAATAAGTTCGCTAACACCGCTAGGAGCGCCACTTTCGCCGGGAATCTATCTGCTGATCGCTTCGCCGGATACTCCTCGGGGGCTTTGTGAACTTTATTGATGGTGTACCCGCTGCCGCCGCTCCACCACCACTGATCGCTGATTTCATTAAGTGTCGTAATGGACGAGCAAAGAAACCTCTCCGCGGTGGATTAACCCTTTGGACTCCGCGCGTGCCAGGCAAACTTGCTTCGCTCTTCTGTGGACGTGCGCGCCCACGTGTACACACACTACGCTACGTGCCCGCACTCTCATTGTGCATTAGTAAAAATATGCGCGGACGCGTTCCGAATTTGGAAGCTTCGAA